>JAQHUG010000149.1:1678065-1695202 GCA_028555095.1 Dicrostonyx torquatus
AGGGTGTCTTTCAGGTGGATGTGGGCAGTAGCGCTGCTTCCACATAAATTAGGTGTGGTGGTGTACACTTGTAATCCTAGTACTGTGTAGGTAGAGAGAGGGAGACCATCTACATGGGTGTTCAAATGCTGCCTAGCTGGGCAGCGGTGGTGCACACCTTTGATCCCAGCACTCAGGAAGCAAAGACAGGCGGATCTCTGTGAGCTCTAGGCGGGCGTGCTCTACAGAGCTGGTTCTAGAACCACCAAGACTACACAAAGAAAAACAAACCAGGATACCTTATTGTATATTTATGTGTGTGGTGTGTTTGTGAGTGCCTGTATGCATGCCTGCCATGGCAAGAGTGATGAGGTCACAGGACTTTGCTCTGCTTTGCCTACTGCAGGTTTGCTGGCCTTCCTGCTTCTTAAGTCCTGCTTCCCATCTCTCTGCAGGAGCACTGGGATTCCAGCTGAATGCCACCACATCCAGCTTGTTCCTGGCATGGAACTCAGGTCATCTGGGAGCAAAACAAGTGCTTTCAGCAAAATCCATCATTCTGGCCCAGCATTGTCTTTAAAGAACTAACACTTTAAATAATGTGGAGATTAAAGCAGAGAATAAAAGTACACAGTGGTTCAGGCATGGATCTCTGTGAGTTTGAGGCCAACCACGTAGAGACTGTCCTCCCGGGGGATTTTGATGTTTGTGGGTTTATGTATTTCTGCCTTCATGCATTGTAACGCTTCCTAAAAAACTGGGATTAGATCCCATTCTGCACTTGGACATCTTGGGCCTCCTTTCTGCCCTCCTGTAGGTAGGTAGCTCAGGTTAGCGGTAAACTCCCGTTTCAGCCTCCTGTGTTCCTTCTGGTTAGAACTCTTTCTATGTTTTTTTGTTTTTAGACAGGATCTCCCTATTTCAATCTGGCTGGCCTGGAACTCACTTAGTGACCAGGCTGGACCCAGAGTCCAAAGTGCTGGAATCAGAGGTGTGCATGGACCCAGAGTCCAAAGTGCTGGAATCAGAGGTGTGCATCACCACACACACCTAGCCTCTCCACCACACCTAGGCTCTCTTCTGCTTTCACTAAGCACCCTATTCAAATGCTTTGCTTCCAGTCTCTGCTTTAAGAAGACAGTTCCTTTCAGGAACTTCCCTGGTCCACACCCTCCCCTGGGCCCCGCCTCAGGCCACTGCACAAATGGGAAGGTGGTAACCAGCTGAAAAGGGCAGTGGTGGCTTCACACTGGACAACGTAAAGAGCCAATGAGTGTTTTTTTCCTAGGGCAGCTGTTTCTTCTTTGTTCTGCCAAATGGTTTCTCTGACTGAAGCAGAATCTCAGGATTTGAGAGATCATCTCTGATGGACCCAGAGAATCAGCAGGAGACAAAAAAAAAAAAGAAAAAAAGAAAAAAGAAAAAAAAAAGAGGGGGGTTGTTTTCTTAGGGCTGAACTCTTGTCAGTTGAGACCAACACCCTGGGCCAAGACTAGTGACACCGTGTTCTTCAGCTACACTGTCCTTGACAACCCCTGTCACCTGAAACATGCCTCTTCTTAGAGGCCTTCTTAGCTACTTGCTTTTGACCAAGTTTCACACTCTCTCTGTACCTGTTTCCTTATCTGCAAAGTGGGAGTAATCACTGTATCTGTTTTATTGGGCAGTTTTTCTTGTATGTTAAGTTAGATGAAATGTGTTTGATGTGCTAAGTACTCAGGACCTGGCTGTCTTGAAACTCAAACTTCAGAGATTGTCTCAGTCCCTGGTTTCGAATCTATCTATCTATCTATCTATCTATCTATCTATCTATCTATCTATCTATCTATCTATCAGCTATCTATCTATCAATCATCTGTATTTTTGAGGCAATGTCTTACTGTGTAGCCCCAGCTAGGCTAGAATTTGCTCTGTAGAGCAGACTTGCCTTGAACTCAGAAGGATCCACCTGCTTCTGCCTCCTGGGTGCTGAATTAAAGGAGTGTGACGTCACTACTTGGCTATTCACTGAGCATGTCCCTGAGCCTTCCTGAAATTTCAGTGACTAGGCTTCCTTACCAGGAGCTCTGACTCCCTAGATCTAGGGGAGTTAATGTCTTTGTTTTTTGAGGTACTGTGGAACTAATTTAGGATCCCAAGTCTGCACCCTTAAAAAGTCAAATTAGGCAAGTTGTCCTTGAGAAGCTAATTAAAGCCTTCAAATTAATAGTTTTTTAAAAAAGATTTATTCCCAATGGCCACATTGGGAAAAGAGGCAAAGAGATCCAGTGAACCCCTTGATCACAGTCTGTAAGGCAAGAACCAAGTTCAATTAACAGTGCTAAAGATCCAACTATGCCAAGCAAGTTCTCCTGGGTACAGCCTCAGTCTCAGGGTAACCAGGGTTTTGGACTTTTTCTTCAAAAATTCAAATTTGCATCAAGAGAGGACACCAAGAGGCATGGGAGATCCTAGGGATGTCCTTGGTGGGGGTGGGGTGGGGTGAGGGCAGCTAAGGTACTGTCTCTGCTTCCAGCTCTTTCCTAACAGTACCGCTTGAACCCTTTCACAGTTTTTTTAGGGCTGGGGTTTTATTCTTTTTTAGAGACAGGGTTTCTGTTTGTAACAGTCCTGGCTGTCCTAGAACTGGCTCTGTAGACCAGGCAGGCTGGCCTCCAATTTACAGAGATCCACCTGCCTCTGCCTCCCAAATGCTGGCATTAAAGACATGCACCACCACCACCCAGCATAGGCTAGGATCTTCGTCTCAGGTGAGCTGACCACTTTACAGAGTTCTTTCAGAGAATATCTGTTCTGATGAGCACTTTAGTCTATAGATGTGAAGTATTCCACCTACCCATACCCATCCTTAAAACCTGGAAAGATCTAAGCATCCTGGGGCCAAGGACCCTGTCTGATACATTATTCTTGTACAGTGGACCAGAATGATGACCAGCACTTAGTAGAAAATAATTATTAAGTGACTAAATGAACAAAATCCCAGGAGGGCAGTTGAGTGTTTTGTGTTTTGTATTTTTCCCCCTGATTCTAAGCATCTGATTCTCATTACTTCTACAGCTCGGAAAGTCTCTCTCTGCCTTGGCGTTTTATAAACCTCGTGTGCGCGCATCGACATTTTAACCATAAATCCACAGTTTGAGGGCTGGAAAATTTGAGGAAAGGGGATTGGCAGAAGGGGATTAAAAAGTGCCCTGAGGTCCAAGGCCCGTGAGGTGCTGCTCTCCGTTTGGGAAAGGGCGACCCTGGACTCTCCGTACACCCCCCTCTGTGGGAGATAACTCCGGATGCATAACCATCAGTGGGGTTGGCCACTGTTTCCCGGAGGCCTGGTTGTGGGGGGCACACACTTCAGGGGTAGGGGTGACAATCTAGGTCTTGGCCGGGGAACCCCGGGAGGGAAGCAGCAGTTTAGGTATTCTTGCCCGAGGCGGCACTTAGGGGAGGTTGGAAGTACAGAGTTGGAGTCGGGGGTGGGCACCGGGAAGGGCTGGATGGGGAGGGGCCTGTGCTTGTCTCTTTAAGAGCCGAGCGCTGCCCCCGCCTCGCAGGCGCCCGTAGTCTCACAAAAGAACAGGATGTTGTTGATTTGTCACCAAACCACAGAGAGGAAATGATTGTAAATTTCCTTTAAACATCCCCACCGCGCTCCGGCCGCCCCCGCTTCCGCCTCCGCCGCCCCCGCCGGGCCCAGCACAGCGGGACTCCTGCACTCCCGTGGCTGCTTAGGCTCCGGCTCTGCAGCGGGGCTCCCCAGCGCAGGCTCCTGCAAGCCTAGGAGGGAGCACCTCCTGCGTTTGTGGGAACATCCCAGCCCCGATCCAGCTGCTTGCTGAGGAACTTTTTTTTTTCTGCAGCTGCTGCAGCCAGGGATGGCCCTTAGTCCACGTGGGCGCGCACTGCTGTTCGATTGCACTGTTGCTGCTGCTACTGTTTCAGGGTACCCTACCCGGGAACTACCACCCCACCGCAGCCTAAGCAGGGGCCGGTGTCCTTGGCTTTAATGTCGAGGGAAACTGAGGCACGCGGAGATGATTTAAGTAGCTGGAAGTCACAGCTTCTTCCCACAACTGGTTTAGGTCACCCCAGAGCTATGCACCTTATTTTTGAGGTACACTGCTAGGGAAACATTCTAGAAATAATGGTCCCAGGAGGTGGTGGTGGTCTCTGTGGCCAAGCCAAAGTAATACATCAATTTGAGTTACTTCATGGGGAACACACCCTACCCAGGCAACTGACATCCTCTATTTCAGATTTCGTGTGGGTTAAGGTGTCTCCCGTGCCTGCCTGCCACTTCACATCCCCTGGTCCCAAGCCTCTTGTTGCCATCAGTTTCAGATTTCTGGAATTGTCTGATTAATTTAGGACTCCCTCTCAACCTGTGGTCTGACCCATGAGGGAGTGGACCTGCCTGGTCCGTGCTCTAGGAAGGGGCTGCCTTAGCTGTACATAGTGTTCCTGTGGAGCAATTACTGTTTATTCTGGAAGACTTCTAGACTGTTAAAAGCAACGGCTGATTACCCAGACACTGTGCTAAACCAAGGTGTTGCCCTTAATCTTTTTGCTAAAACCCAGAGGTAGGTGATGCTATTTGTATGGACTGGCAAGAAAGGTTCCAAGATAGAACCTTGAACCGGACATGCCCTCCCAGCCCCGGTTCGTTTTTCCCATCACATTCTGACTACTGGTGGGGTCCCTCTTCAGTACTCTTACGCGTGTCAAAATTGGTGCCGAACAGATTACAGGGAAATATTTGTCGGGGCTTTTGTTTCTTCAACCTCCAGGGGTACCTGGGCAAGTCCTTGTGCCCCCTCTGTCTGAGAACTGATGTGGGTGGTTGAGGCTCTCAGGCTGGAGCTACAGTTTTCCAGCCTTAAGAAGTCTCCTTGTGTGGAATCTGAGCAGTCGCCTCTACTTGATTGTGTGTGTGTTGATGTTGGGAATTGCACCCTGGTGCCTTGTATGCCAAGTCAATACTCTATAACTGTACACCCCCACCTTCCACTCTAAATGATGAAGCCCCTTTAACGGTTGCCTGGTGCTGGACTTCAGGTTAGATAGCCCCTGTACCACAATGTACTCTGTTCATATTCCCAGCTCTAGGAGCAATGACAAGAGTTGCTGAGGTGGGTGAGGATGTGACTGAAAAGTTTCTGTACCCCGATAAGCCTCTCTGCCGCCGATGCAACAATCTAGATCAGACCAAACTAAACCGAGTTAGAAAAAGCCCAGGTTTAATGGATAAAAAAGGCTCCTGGATGATTTTCCAGCCCCCGAAAGAGAAGATGGGAAAAGAAGACCGGAAAACCATGCATCTCTTTTCTGTGGGGGCAGTTTAAGTACCCTGTGGAAGTAGTCTTGAGCACCTCTGGGGAGGGGTCATTTGGCAGGCTATGTGAGATGCAGCAGGGTTTGGAGAGAGATGGGGAGGGGGCTTGGGATGGAGCTTCCACCAGAGCATTCCAGACTCTTTGGGTATATGGATGCCAGGGGCTGGAGTGAAGCTTCCACCAGAACATTCCAGACTCTTTGGGTATATGGATGCCAGGGGCTAGGGTGAAGCTTCCATCAGAACAGTGACTTTGGTATATAGCAGTTAACGTTAGGTATTTGCCATATGCCTTGCACTGTGCCAGATGCTGTGCCTTTTTTCTCATTTGCTCCTAAGAGATGAGCAGTTGGTACTGGGTGATGTCTTATACCTAACACTGGTGAACCTGAGGTGAGACTTGTACTCCCAGGGTCCGCTGGGTCTGTGCATAAGGAAGTTACCCAGGCACTCTGGAACTCGGACTGCAGTTGCTTGTCTTCAATCATGGCAGAAAGACAAGAGGGGTTCTTGATGCTGGTGGAGTTGCAGAGGGATTTGCAGCCCGCCTTGGCTCCTGTGTGCTGCAGCTGTCATTCTTCAGCTTGGAGCACATTTGTTGTTGGATTTCCAGACTGGGTCTTAGTGTGTCCACCTGTCCTTTTATAGAATGCTAGTCACAAAGGCACGGAAGTTCCGAGTGCTCACAGACAGCCATTGGATTATTGCATTCCCCAGATGCAGCCTGAGAGGTTACCGGTTAGTGTTGCCAATATTCTCGGGGTACTGAGCAGGTAAGCCCAAACTAGAACAAAGCTTCCAGGAGTCAGAGTCCCCACTCAGGTCTAGGGAAGTCAGAACCCAAAGGCAGGTAGGTTACTTGATGCCTCCAGGTATCAGTTTCTTGGTTTAAGAATAACTTTGGGTCAGGCGGTGGTGCACGCCTTTAATCCCAGCACTCAGGAGGCAGAGCCAGGCGTATCTCTGTGAGTTTGAGGCCAGCCTGGTATACAGAGCTAGTCACAGGACAGTTAGAACTGTTACACAGAGAAACCCTGTCTGAAACAAAGTCACCCCCCCAAAAAAAAAAAAACCTTTGGGCTTAGATGGCCTTTGCAGCCATTACAAGAAAAATGGATCCCGTGTACTCATAGAGTTGACATTTATTTATTTATTTATTTATTTTGGTTTTTCGAGGCAGGGTTTCTCTGTGGCTTTGGAGCCTGCACTGGAACTAGCTCTTGTAGACCAGGCTGGTCTCGAACTCACAAAGATCCGCCTGCCTCTGCCTCCCGAGTTTATTTATTTATTTATTTTGGTTTTTCGAGGCAGGGTTTCTCTGTGGCTTTGGAGCCTGCACTGGAACTAGCTCTTGTAGACCAGGCTGGTCTCGAACTCACAAAGATCCGCCTGCCTCTGCCTCCCGAGTGCTGGGATTAAAGGCGTGTGCCACCAACGCCCAGCTGACATTTATTATTTTTTTTATTTTTTAGAGATTTAATTTTTGTTTGTTTGTTTGTCGAGGCAGGATTTCTCTGTATAACAGCCCTGGCTGGCCTGGAATCACAGAGATCCACCTGCCTCTGCCTCCTAAATGCTGGGATTAAAGGTGCATACCACCATGCCTGGCTTAAAATTTTAATTTTTAATATGCGTTTAGTGTGTGTATATGTGTGTAGCATATAGCATGCACACACACCTACATGAGTTTATGTGCATCATGTGTATGGGAGTCAGATGACTTCAGATACCCTGGAACTGGAGTTACAGGTATCTGTGAGTTACCTGATATGGGTGCTGGGAATCAAACCTGGGTCTCCTGCAAAAGCCCGAGTTAATATTTATTAAATACCCAATTACATGCCAGGTGTCATTGTCACAGGTTCTAGCAATAACAGTCAATAAAAACCAATCCTGCTTGGAGGTTAACAAGATCCCCAAATTACATATCTATATACTACGCATCCCAATATGTGTCTATCTATGTATGTTTGAGGACTAGCGGGCTGGACTTTAGGTTATGAGAGAAATGAAGAGTGAACGGGAGCTGCAGTGTGTGAAGGTATGGGGGAGGAGCTAGCTCTTCTACAGTGGTCAGGAAGCCTCCCTGGTTGGATGAACTGGAGGGAGGACTGCACACGATTTTCGGAAGAAGCTTGCTGTAGGCAGTTGGGATGGCAAGGGGAAAAGGCTGGGATGGGGCTGTGTTGTGCTGCATCTGTGTGGCCACAGTCACTATGCCAAGAGCTTTGTGAAGAATACAGCTCAGAGAGGCTATGTGGTTTGCCATGACCAGGTAGAGGAGTTGATGTTTATATGGCCATCTTGGGTTATAATCATGCTCCTGGCTCTCTCTGCTGGTCTGAATCAGCAAGCTTCTTCACACTGGGAGCTCTTTTTCACAAAGAAGCTGGTGTTTGATCCATGATTTGGTTCTGGTTTCATCACATTGGTGAAGGAGATTTTGGCCCAGGAGAAGCATGATTGAAACCAGCCTTAGACTCAGTTCCTTTTTGTGAATGGGAGGGAAGTAGTATGTTTGATTCTGGAAAACCCCATGTTGTGTTTATGGCAGAAGGGGGAGAAACACCTTTGGATTGCTGTAAACAAGAGAAAGGGGAGCAGCCTAGATCCTTCAGCCCCCACCTTCATTTTAATTTCCTTATGATAGACCCAACACAGTGTGCTGTATTATACAGCGGTAATTAAAACACTCGGATTAGATTTATAGGGCAAACAGGAGCCAGAGGAGAAAACGACAGCCTCTCTTTTATTCGCAGGCAGATATCCAAATTGCCATTTGCTTGCATTTTCTTTCTGACAGTGTCACCTACCCTGCTTAGATTCCCTTCCTCCCTCTTTATTTCCAAGTGTCTGCTCTGTCTGCCATTCAGTGTAGAGACAATAGACCTGTACTCCCCTGTCCAACAGTCTAGGGAATGTGAGTCAGAATGCAGCAGGTTGCACATGAGTGGCAGAGAGACTGGGAACGGAACCCAGCACCAGGCTGAGCAGGTGCCGGACCATCCCAAAGCACCTCCCCAAACCAAGTACTGTCATACTGTACTGTGTTCACAAGATCGTTTTCAGCTGTGGCATCGAGGAATAAGGCAACAGAAATGAAAAAGAGAACGTACCAATTCTACAGTCTAGAACAAGGGATAGTTGGAAAGGCTGATGAGAAATTTTCAGCCAGATTAATTTGTTCAGGGGTCAAGATAGCTATTGAGTGTTCATTATAGGACAGATGTTCTAAGTATCGGAGGAATGGAGCTGTAGTTTACACATCCTGCATCTACCTTGTGGATTTCTCTCTGCTTGGATAAGAGGCTGTTACAGGCAGTCTGTTTTAGAGTACAGAAGAGGTGTGCACAGTTAACAGTCTTGGCCAAAGTGCGGTCTGTGTTCTGGTTCTGTAAGGTGTTTGTTTTTTGTTTTTTTGAGTCAGGGTTTCTCTGTGTAGCTCTGACTGTCCTGGAACTTACTCTGTAGACACGGTTGGTCTCAAACTCACTGAGCTCTGCCTCCCAAGTGCTGGGATTAAAGGCATGTGTCACCACTGCCCAGCACAAGGTGGTCTTGTTAAAATAAGAACATTGAAGTCCTTAGTGTTTGGGAAGAGCAATGTGCACCTCAGAAGGTAATCATTCCTGCCGGGTGGTGGTGGCGCACGCCTTTAATCCCAGCACTTGGGAGGCAGAGGCAGGCGGATCTTTGTGAGTTCGAGACCAGCCTGGTCTAAAAGAGCTAGTTCCAGGACAGGCTCCAAAGCCACAGAGAAACCCTGTCTCGAAAAACCAAAAAAAAAAAAAAAAAAAAGAAGGTAATCATTCCTTCCCCAGGGCTGATCTCACCCCAAGGTCTGTGAAGTTTGCCATTCCTGGAATCCAAGGTGACTGCGGACTAGAGACCTGTGGGTGCTTTCTGACCTTCAGGCGCAGGGCTTTGGAAACACTGACAGTCCGATGCCTCAGTTACTGTTTCTGCCTTCAGTGTCGGAGGTGGCTGAGTGGGTGAGATAACCGTTGTGGTTTAAATAGATGTCCCTGAGTGAGTCCTATGCCTACCTGCAGTAATGAGCAGATGACTGACCCAAAGTAAAGGAGACAAAATCGAGAGGACAGCAGAGATGCCCAAGTGTGCAGTCAGTGTTGTATGGCAGAAGCAGCTTTTATGAGCCTGTTATAAAGACAGCCCAATGTGTTCCAAACTGACATTTGACCTTGAATTTGACATCTCCTGTTACGTGACACCCCCACCCCCACCTCTGAAATAGGGTTTCTCTCTGTAGCCCTGGCTGTCTTGGAACTTGCTCTGTAGACCAGGCTGGCCTTAAACTCACAAAGATCTGTCTGCCTCTGCCTTTTGTGTACTGGGATCAAAGACGTGCATCACCGCTGCCTGGCAGCTATGTGACTCTTAAGTTTTGGTAATTTACTAGTCTGATTCTACATTCCTCATAAAGGAATAAAATGAAGAAAAAAAGTTTACGTGAAGCACACACGTAGTTAGGACCTCAGGACCACCCAAGGTCTGGGTAAGTGTTAGCTAGTCTACCTAGTAAGTGCTAATAGTGGGGTGACAGAGGAACCAAGGAGGGATGAAATATAATTGCAGAACAAGTGATGAGTCCTGTTGCCTGGCTTTTCCCCCAGTGTTCTTGGTATAACCATATACCAAGACGGCCACAGGAGTGCTAGGGACTCTCATCCAGAATTCAGGTGGAAGTAGATTTAGATGCTGACCTGGGATGTAAGCTATAGGATGAAGTAGAGAACTGCCAGTATTTTGAGTTTGTTCTTCAAGGTTATTTTCCACATACTATGTGTTTATCCAGATTGTCCACAGCAAGCCCTGCAAGAGGCTGGGGCTGCCCCCCCCACTTGACAAACAGAAAAACAGGCACCGGATGTGTGAGTGCCCTGCCAAGGTCACCTCCAGTCTCCTGAGGAGGTCTCCTGCAGGCCAATGACCAGCAAGGAGAAAGCACAAAGGAAGGAGGCTTCTATTGATTGGGAGCAGGCAGGCAGCACGGGTGTGTGTGTGTGTGTGTGTGTGTGTTTCCTGTTCCTCAGAAATCCCAGAAGTAGGGTCTTGGGAGCAGGCAGGCAGCACGGGTGTGTGTGTGTGTGTGTGTGTGTGTGTGTGTGTGTGTGCGCAGGCAGCACGGGTGTGTGTGTGTGTGTGTGTTTCCTGTTCCTCAGAAATCCCAGAAGTACCAGAAGTAGGGTCTCCTCCACCTGCAGGGCCTAGTGCACGATCCCACCAAAGTTTCTGGACCTGCTTAGGGGTAAAGAGGAGGAGATCATTGAGCATACAGGGGAGAAGCAATCAAGAGAGGAAAAGAGGACAAACGAATGTGGAACAGAGAGCTGGAATGTAGACCAGTTAGGATGTTGGCCTGGCATGCACAAAGTCTGGGTTTGGTCCCCAGCACTAGTGACACAGACCTGCCGTCCCAGAGCTTGAGAGGTATAGGCAGGAGGATTAGAATTTTAACTACATAGCAAGGACACAACAGCTGGAAGGAACAAAGGAGGGAGAGAGGAAAGAAGGGAGGGAGGGGCTGGAAGATAAAGGATGGAGAGTTTGAGCCCTGGGGCCAGACAGACTCTGACTTACTGGTTTCTCAACACCTGTCACCTTGGGCAGGACAGTCTACCTCTCAGAGTGTCCAGTGTCCTGGTAACAGTGCCAAGCGATAGGGTTGTTGGGAGGGTAAAATAAGATGTCTGCCATGTATTTGCACAGTTCCAGGTGCAGGGGAGGTCCTCTACTACCGGGTTACTACTGAAGAGGAGAGGGGTTAAGCTGGGCTGAACAGGAGGTGGGAGGCCTTCAGGTCACTCTGTAGACCTCCTGATGTTGAACCACCTAGATGGGGCAAGGATGAAGCACCATCCACATGAGTTTCTAGAGTCAGCAGCCCAGGAGATGCAGTCTTGTCTTCTCAGACACACCTCTGACATGGCTGTGGGCACTGCGGTCCTGGGAGGGGCCTTCCTTCATTTCCCTTCTTCCTCTCACCTTGATCATGGCCTCTCTTGATGAGGCTCTTTATGCCTCTTGCTTTTGTTTTGCCCGTATAATGAACATAATTGTGCTTGCCTCCACTCATCATTATCCAGAAAAGGAAGTCTTGTCAGGGTGCTGCACTTCTTACTGGGCATCCAGACCATTGCAGATGGGTGTCCACAATCCTGGCTTCATGGGCAGTGGAAACCTGGAAAAGAAAAGTTCAAGGTGGTAGATACCCCAGGTGAAAGTCTCCCACTTTCCTGGAGGGTGTTTTATTAAAACAACAAAACATGCCAGGCTTGGTCAATATTATTGTCTTTTGTTTGCTTGTTTCTTAATGAATTGTTATTTGAGAAAGATCCTCCCTGTATAGCCTTGACTGGTCTAGAACTTGCTAAGTAGACTAAGCTGGCCTCGAACTAGCAATGACGCCTCCTCCCTCTTCCTTCCACTTGCTGGGATTGCAGGCAGAAGCCACCACACCTGGTGACATGGTCTGTGTGGAAAGTATCACTGAGCAAACAGATGATAGGTACAGACGAAGGAAGGTTAAGGCTTCATTGATGTGAGCAGATCATTTTTAGGAAGTTTAAATGTTCATATGTCTTTGCTCCTGCAACCATTTCCACATTTGCAATGAGAAAATAAAAGTGGAGGTTCCTGAAACCCTTCCTGGGACCCTCAGAAAGGAAGGGGACCCTGAGACACAAGTCTGTGGTGTCACTGTCACGTTTGCAATGTTTCTAAGCTTTCCCATTTCTTAGAACTTGACTGCTGTATGCTTATATTGTTCTTTCCCAAGGACATTTTAAACATTTATCATTGTTTATTATTATTGTTATTGTGGTGGGTGCATGTGCCATGGTGCATATGTGGAGGTCAGAGGACAAGTCCAGAGCCACTTATCTTCCGCCATCTTTGCGTGTGTTCTGGGGAGCGAGCTCATGTTGTCAGTCCTTCACAGCAAGTGCCCATGGCCCAAGCCATCGCTCTAGTCCCAGTTCTTTTTGTTTCAAATCATCCTAATTTTTTTACTTCTTTTTGAAAGAAGGTCTTAAACATTTTTTTTTAAAATTAGAGTTATTCATTTTATTTTACACGTGAGTGTTTTGGTTGCATGTATGTATGTGTCACACATACATTCCTGGTCCCCTCAGAGGCACAAACGAGAACATAAGAACCTCCAGAACTGGAATTATCCAGGGTTGAGAGTTACCATGTAGGTGCTGGAAATCGAACCAGGGTCCTCTGTAAGAGCAATAAGTTTTCTTAACCTCCAAACCATCTCTCCAGCCCCTGAAATGAGCTCTTACATAGTCTAGTCTGAGCATAAGCTTATATAGCAAAGGTTGACTTTGATTACTTATCTTCCTCCTTGTACTGAGTGCCAGGACTAGAGGCATGCCTGGTTTGTATGTATGTGTGTGTGCTGTGGACTGAGGGCAGCCTCAGCATTGTTCTTAGATAGACAGTGCTTATATCTATCTTGTTTATGAGACAGGGTTTCCTCTGTGTAGCCCTGGCTGTCCTGGAACCCGGTCTGTAGACCAGGCTGACTTTTAAACAGTTTTTTAAAGCTACAAGAGAGATTTTGCTATGTGATGGTGGTGCACACATTCAATCCCAGCACTTGGGAGGCAAAGGCAGGCGGGTCTCTGTGAGTTCGAGGTCAGCCTGGTCTACAGAGTGTGTTCAGGATAGTTAAAGATACACAGAGAAACCCTGTCTTGAAAAACCAAAAAAAAAAAAAAAAAGAGAGAGAGAGAGCGAGAGAGACTAGTGCTGGGTATAGAGGTGTGTTCTTTAATCCTAGCACTCAGGAGTCAGAGGCAAGAAGATCTCTTGTGAGTTTGAGGCCGCCAGCCTGGTCTACAAGAGCTAGTTATAGGACAGGCTCTAAAGCTACAGAAAAACCCTGTCTCGGAAAAAAAAAAAAAAAACCCAGGTCCTATAGCTCCAGTGTCACAGCTGTTCAGTGGACCTGATTAGCTCTTCTTAATATCCAAAGTTAAGTGCTGTGCTGGTCACCTTTAATCCCAGTATTGGGGGGAGGAGGGCATAGAGACAAGGACAAGCAGGTCTCTGTGATTTCAAGGCCATTCTATTCTACATAGTGAGCTCTAGGACAGCCAGGGCCTGTCTCAAACAAACAATGTGTAGACCGCAATGCCATATGCTGTGTTTAATATTACCATGTTCCTGCCTCAATCCCAGAAGCCATGGGATGACAGGTAAAGACTGTCATACCTGCTCAATATACTTTTTAGAGAGCAGTGGAGCCCACTTAGGGTGGGATCACGCTTTTAGCCTGTGGGTTACTCGGTTGTGTTAAACAATACACAGGAACGGTGTGTCTCTCACTGGGAGTATAAGCCCCTCAAGGGCAGGTGATTGACTGCTTGCTGTCCTTAATGTCTACGGTAGGAGATCCTAACTCCAGCATGAGACTTTGAATGTATCAGTAAACCAGCACCAAGGTCTTTGAGAGGTGAGGGTGAATGGGCTGCCTCTCCTTCCAAATGAAGAGGGCATGGGGTCTAACCTGCCTCAGCAGTCCTGGACTTGTTGGAGTTATCCCCTCTGTCTGGGTTGTGAAGGGAGGACCCCGGGCATTGTCTCTGGACCTGATTCTGACCATCCCTTCCAGGGACTCTGTGCCCCACCCCTGTCCCTATGCCCATTCCCACCTCCACTCCCAGCCTGAATCTCTGAGCTGCTGGGAGGTTAGGAGACAGCGGAATGATCAAAGGTGAATGATTTTGAGCCATAAAACAGCCTGAAAAACAAGTTTGGAAGATGAATGGCTTTGAGTCTGTGGAGCTTAGCTGGGGTAGCTCTGAGAATTATTGACATTCCTGCCTGGGAGTTCCAGAGGCCCGCCCCTTCAGAGGCCTTCCCCCACAGTTCCCCTCTATTCCAGGAGGTCTATACAAATGATGAAGTGGTCACCCTGTGTCTCAGAGCCCTATGGATGAACCTTGTCAATATATTATAGTGGCTACGATCCTAAGGCCTGAGCAGGTGTAACCTTGCAAAGTAGATGACAAGGTTCTAGTTTGGTCTCCCAGACCTGTCTGGGCTCTCCTATGTCTGGTGCTGGGTTCCAGCTCAGCTCTGCACCAGCATCCAGCTTGGTTCTTTTCGTGTTGATTGCATCAGTAGGGCTGGCCTGGGTCTATAGTGCCTCCTGGCTTTTCATGAGGCCTTTGGTGGGACAGCTGGGGGTGTTCATGTCTGCCCTGTCCTTTAAAGACACAGTGGGATGCTGCAGCCTCGGCCTCCAGCGCCCCACCACCACCACCTCCAGTCCTGGGATAATGTTTATATACAATTGCTGGCTCTGATCTCCACCCAGGAAAACACCAGCTGCTATTGCAAATCTTTTCACATGTGATAGAAAGCAGGACAGCAGGGCCTCATGCAGGCCTCCTCAGGCTTCTCTGGAGGGTGTTAGGAGAAGGCAGCAAGTGTGTTTTATTTATGTTTTTCCAAAGTCATCCCAGAACCGTGTCTAGGCAACTGAAGGCCTGTCAAAGCGCCGAAAAGCCTAATTCTGTTTAGAAGAGACAAAGGGATTAGGTGTCCCTGGGACTTTAACCAGAGCATTGTTGATGGTTATGATTTAGGTTTCACTTAGGGAAGGCAAGTGCAAAAAGGATGCCAAAGATCTGGGCTGCCAGTGTTGTGGCGATGTTAAGAACCCGGCACACATGAGGTGTTGGCAGGAATATGAATTAGTGTGGCCTTTGAGGGGAGACGCTGGCAACATGTTTCATAACAAATGAGCCTGACCTTGGATGCAGCGATTCACACATTAGAAATGGTCCTACTGTAATAGCTACGCATATATACAAAGACCTGTGTTCAGAAGTGCTGACTGCAAGGCTGGGGATGTAGCTCGGTGGTAGCATATGCTTGCTTGCTTGCACAGCACATTCAAGGACTTGGGTACAATCCCCAGTACTGGAAAAAAATAGTACTCACTGCCCTAAAAGGAAAAACCAACCTGAGTCTATCAGAAGGAGATAGGTTCGGTAGGTTATGGTTTATCCAAGTACTGGACTACTCTATGGAAATTAAAGAAGCAAAAAGGAAATTAAAACAGGGCAACATACAGATGGTACTTAGGTGAGCCAACTATTCCCAGGGCCATCATTTGGGAGATTAACTCACTTATCATATTAATTGAGCATTCCTAATAATACTTTGGTTTCTGTTGTTAGAACTTTTTCTTATTGGGAAAAGGGTTATTATGTAACTTGGCTAAGGCTCCATCACCACTGAGTAGAGGTCTTTGCTCAAACTCTCTGCCTCAGGGACAGTGACCACATAATGCCTATGCAGACATGCTTTTGATTTGCCATGAAGTGAAAGATGCAGGTAGCAGAGAAATAGAGCATGATCTTATGTATGTAAAAAAGAATCTGTCCACATGTCCATTCATTTGTAGAAGGAGCCGTCTGAAAGCGTGCACATTGATTTAGCCATCCTTTGTAGGAAGGGAGGCAAGGTGAGCCATATGCAGAGACTTGTAAAGATTGTATTTTTATTTTTGCAGTGTTGGGGATTAAGTCCAGGTCTCATGCATGGTAGTTGTGTGATGACTTTTTTCTGGTGAGATGCATCACACAGGTCTACTCACCCCAGATAGAAGCCTCACAATAGACAGCTTAGTAAACCAATGGGTTTTATTGGGGTTACTTGTACGAATGTGGATTAGGGGTTACTTACAGGAGCAGAAACAACTCAAAGGCGCTGCTTTACCAAAGCCCCCTGAAGTATAGGTGACAGCTCACAAAACTGGGAACCTGGAGCATACTGCACAGCCTGCAGACAGCTCCAGTTGGTCTAAACCTCTTCCACTCAGCTGTCCTGGGCCAGAGTTGTCTTTGCAGCTTGGCTTTGTTGGGTCTGAGGGTGACTCTTAGCTTTTATTGTTTTCTCTGGCAGGGAGGGAATATCTTGAATCTGATCAGTTTCAGGGGCTTCCTGAAGCTATTTTGAGTTGTTCACCTTCCTGCTTAAGGAGCATCCCTTTAAAATGGAATGTTTTAATCTCAGAGGAAACTCTAATACAACAGTGGTAGGCAAGCTTACACCTCCAGCTCTCCATATTTTCTTGAACAAGTGTTTTTTTTAGGAAAAAACTGAAATAACTGAAGTAATACTAATTGTCTTTGTTCTTTTGTGATAAGGATCATGCCCAGAAGCAACTTGGAGAGGAAACATTTCCTTACCTTGCACATCATGGGTTACAGTCCCTTGAAGGAAGCCAGGACAGGGACTCAGGCAGGAACTGAGCCAGAACCCTGGGGAGAAAGCTGTTCACTGGCTTGCATTTCATGACTTGCTGAGCCTGCTTTCTTAGGCCATCTAGGACCACCTGTCCAGAAGTGGCACTGCTTACAGTAGACTGGGCCCTCCTCCATCAATTATTAGTAAAGACACTGTCAGCAGTCTGATTCCTGAAGGTGTTCCTCTTCCCAGATAACTCTGCCATGTGTAGAGTTGACAAGAAACTAGCCAGTACACTAGTAATAACAAAATCATAACTTAGGGCTGAGGAGACAGCTCAGTCAGTAAATTACCTTCCTCAAAAGCCTGAGGACCTGAGTCTGAATCCCCAGAAACATAAAACCTGAGTGTCTGCTCACCTAGTGTCCCATTAGGCAGATCCTAATAGCTCATTGGTCAATGAGCCTAGCAGAACTTCTGGTTCAGTTAGAGACCCTGTCTCAAAAGGCCATGGTGGAGAGCAGTTGTTGAAAGACACGTAGTGTAGACCTCAGGTCTCCACATGCACTTACATGCCCACATAGCCAAGTATGCCTCCCC
>JAQHUG010000149.1:1704682-1723684 GCA_028555095.1 Dicrostonyx torquatus
CTGATTTCAGTGGAATCGCTGGGAGTTTCTCTCCATTTAGTTTGATGTTGGCTGTTCAGGCCATGCTCTTAACCACTAAGCCATCTCTCCAGCCCAGCTCTTGTGTTTTTAAGTGCTCAGAGTGGAAGCCCTGGCCTCTGACCTGATAGGCAAATGTACTCTAACTACAACTAGCCCCAAGATATTTTATATGTGGCATAGAAAATGCTAAGTGGTGGACATATGCTATATGACACCCCTTTAATCCCAGCACTTGGGCAGGAGAGGCAGGTGAGTCCTATGAGTTGAAGGCCAGCCTGGTCTATAGCGTTCCAGGACTGCATAATAGATAATAGGTTTTCTGTACCCCGATAATAGATTTCTCCACCGATGCAGTGAACCAGACCAAGTCAAATTAAATAGCAAAAGACCAGGTTTATTTTGCTAAGGCAAAGCAACTTCCGGGTGAGTGCGCCAGCCCTTAGAGATGGAGGCAGGAGAAGGGGCAGCAGAAAATCACATGGTTGATCTAAGGCAGGGCGCTTATGTACCCTGTAGGTGAGCTGTGATGACGCGCCCAGTAAATTGGGGTTGTGCCAAAGTATGGTATGCTTTTAGGCAGGGTCTTGGGCCACTGACAACCTCAGGGGTGGAGCCGCCAGCCTTCAAGAATGCAGAACTGGGCTTTTGGTGCCTCTGTTCTGTTGGAGATTCTCTGAGACAGCCGGGGTTTGGAGAGCGAAAAATGAGGCTTTTGCAGGAGTCAGCTGGAATTTCCAGCAGAACAACCGAGAGACCCTCTCTCTCAAAGGAAACAAAAACTAAGTGGCAGTACTGTGGTTGTTTTTTTGTTCGTTTTGTTTACTCAAGGTCTCACATAGCAGAAGCTGGCCTTGAACTCCTTCCTACTTCAGGATTACAGGCACACACTGTCACAACTCACAGAGATGTTTGTATGTTTATCAGTGTCTTTCAAAAAGAAAGCTTCTGTTTCAAAGAAACCAACTGAACCTTTGAAGGGAATGCCCATCCTCTTAAACCAGTGTGAGAACAATCCATATAAAAAGAAGCAATGGGATCCAGTGGTGGTGGCCCGTGCCTTTAATCCCAACATGCAGGAGGCAGAGACATGAGGATCTCTGAGAGTCTAAGGCTAGCCTATACTCCAGAGTGAGTTCCAGGACAGCCAGGGCTACACAGAGAAGCCCTGTCTCTAAAAACAACAACAACAACAAAAAACAATGAGAAGTGCCGGGCTTTCCTTCTGAAAAGATGCCTTCACTCCCATACCTTGGACTGTGCTTGACAGCCCTCCCCACCCCTATACTAGGATACAGTATTTCTTCCCTCCCTTCCTCCCTCCCTTCCTCCCTCTCTCTTTCCTTCTCTCCTTTCTTTTTTTCTTTCTTTCTTTCTTTCTTTCTTTCTTTCTTTCTTTCTTTCTTTCTTTCTTTCTTTCTTTCTTTTATTTTGAGACGGTTTTCTTTGTGTAACTCTGCTGTCCTGGAAACTTGCTCCATAGACCAGGTTGGCCTCTAATGCACAGATCTGCCTGCTTCTGCTTCCCAAGTGCTGGGGTTAAAGGCGTGTGCCACCACTGCCCCAAGGACATGGTGTTTTCAACACGAAACCCGAACAGCTTAGTCATCCCTAGCATGGCGACAGACTGATGGAATCTTGTGGGAAGATCCCAGGGAGAGAAGGAACCCTGAAAACCTGGGGAATGGCTTGTTCTTCCTTTCACTGTATGGCACATCCTTGTGGAAGCCTCTCTTACCTTTTTTAGGGAACAGATCCAGTACAAGATTCTGACGCATGTAGGTGACGTGGGCAGGAGTTAGTGAAGTAACTTCTAGAGCAAGGGCAAGGATGTTTTAGAATGTCCCAGATTCCTAGGGAATTCCAACTTCATTCCAACTGCCTGGCATGAAGTTCAGTGAAGGCAGCTCTCCTGTTGTGACCATCTTGCTGAATGGCCCTTGGGGACAAAGATTGGTTTCCCTTCTGTGCCCTCAGCTACTTTCCTGTCCCCTAGATCTCTGTGCTTAATATCTCTAGACTTCACTGGGGTGGAGCCAGTGCTGGAGAGGAATTGTTCTTAACCTGAAGCCCAGGAGAGCTGCTAGTTTCTCTGCTAGTTCATTCAAAACATTTTGGAAAATCAGATTAGTGCTCTGAAAAACACTTGAGGCTTTGCACTCCTGTGAGAGGCTCAAAACCTGAGGTAGAGCCTACCATCTGTTTTCTTGTCTTTTATATGGAACCTCCTTGGGCCCTTCCCCAGCCTGCAGCCTGACCAAAGGCTTGGGTGGTCTGAATTCACCATTGGCCCACGGTGGCTTGGGGGGTTCAGTGAACCCTTTTGCTGCCCAGAAGAACTCTTAGAAGCCTGGGGATTAATTAATTAATACATGCTGGGCTGGCTGGGCACTTGTGTTGCTGTCAGTATGTGTGCTTTCTTCCTACCCGAGGGTGGAGAGAGGTATGGAGAGAGGGCAAAGCTGGACTTGCTACCAGTCTCATTCTGGGAGGAACTCAGGGCCTCATGAATGCTACTGAGCTGCCATTCTAGCTCACAGACCCAATTTTGAATAGCATGGAGCTGTTCCCAGTCTTTGTAGTGTGGTTCTTCCTCTTCCTTTCAAATTTAGCCCTGGCAGAATCTAGGTAATGTGTGCTTGTGTGGTGGTGGTCATGTGTATAGATTTATGAATGGATGTGTAGATATAGCAGAAGTCTGGGTGGGTGTTGTGGGGGTCAAAAAGGGAAGAGGGCAAAGGGTCTATGTTGTATTCTACTTATGTGTGTATTCTATATTCACTTTTTAAAAATTTTGCTTGCCTTCTTTTGTTGAGAGAGAGTCTCACTATGTAATGCTGGATCCTGGAACTCTCTTTGTAGATCAGGTTGGCTCTCTAACTCAGAGTGATTTTCCTGCCTCTGGATTCCAAGTGTGGGAATTAAAGGCATGCCTCACCACACCCAAGTATGTAGTCTATATTTAATAACTCAAATTACCCCTAAGATTTGCATAGAATTACTCCTAAGATTAGTGTGGTGGTAGAAGATTCAAGATTGATTTCCCAGAAGTGATGGTGGGTAAGCCTGAAACACACAGACAAGTAAGAGGTTAGATTTATTCGTTCAGTAAGTATTTGCTAGGCTAGAGTCACAGTTAATCTGGTAGAGTGTTTGCCTAACATGCATATGGCCCTGACTTTACTCCCCAGCAACTCTTAAAACTGAGTCTGGTAGTGCACAGTTGTGCACAGCTATAATTCCAGCATTTTGTAGGTGGAAACAGTATGATCAGAAGTTCTCAGTTACATAGTGAGTTTGAGGCTAGCCTGGGGTACGTTGAAATCATATCTCTAAAGAGAAGTTAGGGATCTAGTAGAACATAAGATCCTCTACCTTTTGTAGAACGTCAGCCTGGTGGAAAGAGAAAGAAACAAAAGGGTGTTTAGAGCTAGAGACTAGAGCTCAGTGGTGGAGTACTAGCCTCTGCACATGCACACATACATGGCTTGTATAAAAAATAAATCTGTGGGTGCTATGAAGAAATGATAGGTGTTTCTTTTGTGGCAGGGGGAGTAAACCTAGGACCACTACATGCTATGCAAGCTTTCTACCCTGAGTTATATCTTTAGCCCTTTTTTTGGGGGGGGGCAGTGGACAGAATTGAAGCCTTAACTAATTATTCTTTATCAATAAAAAATCAGGAGTCAGATATCATGGTAAGAACCTGAAGATCAGAGAAACAGGGGAGTAGCCACCAGTAACTTCCTACCTCTTCCACTCCTTCCTCCAAAAGGGGCTAAGATCCTCTCCCAGCCCTGTGTTACTACTTCCTGTCTCTGTCTACCTACAGTTCTCTAAACCTCTATGGTTGATTTTAGTCAACTAGTGGCTGGCTCTGCCCTCTGACTCAAAACAAGCTTTATTTGTCAGAATATAATCAAAATATCATACAACATTTTGTCTAAATAAAAGTGAAGGTTTTAACTAACATAGTAAAACTATATACAATACATATAATAACTATATAAAATATATAAAGATGAGAATTACATTAACAATGTTCAACCCAATTGCATTTTAAAAATTCAGAGAAAATACTTTACTATTTAACCTATTTTGGTGGGTCCAAAGTTTTGTACCTAAATTACTTTATATCCTAACTTGCATTAACAACCCAAAATTATCCTTTTATGTCTCTCAACCTTATACACTTCATACTTCTTTTATGAGTTTCTTTGCTGAATTTGGCAACAAGGAAAACTGTAACTATGTAGTCTTCAGCTCCATCAGAGACCTGAGAAGGATATAAAATTACCTGAGTGATTAGGAAACACAGAGAAAACAACTTCCAAAACTAAGAAATGACAGAAACAGCTGGCTTCCTGAATTGTGA
This sequence comes from Dicrostonyx torquatus, assembly GCA_028555095.1. Taxonomy (NCBI): domain Eukaryota; kingdom Metazoa; phylum Chordata; class Mammalia; order Rodentia; family Cricetidae; genus Dicrostonyx; species Dicrostonyx torquatus. The sequence goes on from JAQHUG010000149.1 coordinate 1,709,076, forward strand.
GCCAAGGTTCTTCTGTAATGTTGGGGCATCAATCTTTGACCTTCAGGTCTAGAATATCTGACAGAATTTTCTGTGAAGCAGGAATTTTGAAACTTTCATGTCTTGTCTTGGCAAAGTTCAGCAGTCACTTTCTTTCGTGTCCAGGTTGGACAGCACACTGTCAGCAGTTGGGGCAAGGAGAATTTTGTGCCCAGTGGCTAACTTTTGCCACAAAGAAAGTAAATTCCATATGGATTTTCTTCAGTGCCTCTTATTTTCTATGAAGTGGATTGGTGCTGCCAGGAGCAGAGTGTCTCATTGTCATAAAAAAAAAGACAAAAAAACCTCCCAAATTTATGTTATTAAATGTCTTTTTTTCTTTCTTTCTTTCTTTTTTTTTTTTTTTCGAGACAGGGTTTTTCTGTGGCTTTGGAGCCCATCCTGGAACTAGCTCTTGTAGACCAGGCTGGTCTCAAACTCAAAGAGATCCGCCTGCCTCTGCCTCCTGAGTGCTGGGATTAAAGGCGTGCGCCACCATTGCCAGGCCTTGAGATAATATTTATACTTCAAGAAGAGTTTTAAAGGGTACACATAAAACTAAAGGCTTATAAGATTAGTGTCAATAGAATAGTCCCTTAATTTTTGATTGTTTCTTTATTTGTTTTTCATGACAGGAATCTCTATGTAGCTTTGACTGTCCTGGAACTCACTCTGTAGACCAGACTGGCTGCAAACTCACAGAGATGCGCCTGCCTCTGCCTCCTGAGTGCTGGGATTAAAGGTGTACTCCACCACCACCCAGCAATTTTGTTTATTCTTCTGTCCCATACTGGATGGATTTTCTTACATGAGACAGAGATTTTGGATTTCACTTTAAAAAGCATGCTCCAACTCCAAAACCAGCTTTCATTTTTAATTTAACTGGAACTACAAAAAGACCACTTGCCTTATAAGTCTGTAGAGAAAGCAGAAAGAAACATTTGGGAAGATTTATGAAATTTTATCCTTTTGAAAATGTGATATACCATTAGGTCAAATTACTTTTTTCTCTGACTGATTCATTCTTTTTCTTCAGATACCTAATTTGTTCAGTGATCTTTTGATTCCTTAGTTGGCTGCCTTCATTCCCCTGGAAAGACAAACACTAAATCCTGCCCTAACCCTAGCTTTGGAGAGTTTCCATTTTAGCAGGTTATATCTGATCAAAAGTATTTCTTAATTTTATAAGTCAGTTTTCTAATCCATTCATTTATGGGTGTTGATCTTGCCTTTAAAGGCCTAATCACCCTTTGCATTCTGAATTAACATTTTCAAAAGCCAGAGGTTCAATTAATATTTGTCTAGCTTCTGGATTTGGTATCATTCAATTTACAGCAGAAATCAGTCTTTGTAAAATTCACTAATAGTTTCTTTTGTGCTCTGTATAATTTAGTAAATGACTTAGTTTTCTTTCCAATTTTTTTAGCTCTGTCCCAAGCATTCAAAGCTGCTGCATGGCATAGAGCCAAGGTAGTCATCATCTATAGACTATCTTTGTATATCAGCATAATTGCCCTTTCCAAGAAGTTGATCTTAGGAAATTTCAATACCTGAAGCCCTATTTTATTGTTCAATGGCCCTAGCTGCATCTTTCTACCAGGTCTTCCACTGTAATTGAGGACCAGGTTCCAATACTGTAACCAAGTCTTCCCAATCTCATGGGATAATTCTGCTATTAGTTGTTCATGAATTTAACATCTGCCTCACAAAAGGTGAATGTATACCATATAAGACTATTGCTTCCTTCCATCTCCTCAAATCTAACATTTCCATTGGAATCCAGTAAGCTCTTTTATAGCCTTGGGGATACCCATCATTTGGTGGTTATTCCTGTATGGTGACTAGATAAAATTAAGGTTGGGTTTTTGATAACGTTGGGCAGTTTCTAATTTTATAATCTAAAGGTAAAGTTGGTTCTCCATTAAATTCCTGTCTGTATTTTAATATCTCAATTATCTGTTTTAATAAGTTATCCTAAGGCATGAAACTTATCAATCAAAATTGCATTTTTTCTTTAGTAATTAGTTGTAGGGGGTTGCATATTATCAGTAGTAACCTTCTCTAAGCCCTTATCTTATGAATAGCAAATTTTTTAAGTTTTGTATCTTATTAGTCCATTTCTAATATTTAGCACTGTTACCAAACCATTTTTCAAGGACAAAATGTGAATTACCAGACTGATAATCTTTATGGCTGACATATCAATCCCAGCTAAGTTGTTTATCTCCTCATTTAATTGTTCAATTTTCAAACCATCCATTTTGAACTCATACAGAGACCTAATTCTCTCACTCATAATATTATTTCCTATTTTTTAAAATATTTATTTATTTATTTATTATGTACACAATATTCTGTCTGTGTGTGTATGCCTGCAGGCCAGAAGAGGGCCCCAGATCTCCTTACAGATGGTTGTGAGCCACCATGTGGTTGCTGGGAATTGAACTCAGAACCTTTGGAAGAGCAGGCAATGCTCTTAACCTCTGAGCCATATCTCCAGCCCAATTTCCCATTTTTTAAAAAGATTTATTTATTATGTATACAACATTCTGTCTCCATGTATGTCTGCAGTCCAGAAGAGGGCCCCAGATCTCCTTACAGATGGTTGTGAGCCACCATGTGGTTGCTGGGAATTGAACTCAGAACCTTTGGAAGAGCAGGCAATGCTCTTAACCTCTGAGCCATATCTCCAGCCCAATTTCCCATTTTTAAAAAAGATTTATTTATTATGTATACAACATTCTGTCTCCATGTATGTCTGCATTCCAGAAGAGGGCAGCCTCAACTGCTTGTCTGTAGATGTGAGCTGAGAGGGTGTGGTGGTCACAACAGTAGAAGCCCTAGCAGGTGTCAGGGTGGATACCTAGTGTGGCAGCAGCCCAAGGAGGGATCCAAGGGTAGATGGCAACACATGGGAGAAAGGAGTCAGCTGTCTGAAAAGTGGGCACACGGAGTCGTGCAGAAGAAGCCTGTGTGAGACAGAGCCGGCTGGTCATGGGTGGGTAAGTCCAGCAGTGTTTGGAGCCTGAGTGCCTCTGGAGTTTGGGGCCTGTGCAGTTTGGGTGGCATGTGGAGACTGTTGTAGAGAAGCTGCAACAGGAAAATCCCATAGTCACTCAGAGGGCTTGGAGAAAGAAAGGAAAAGTCAGGTGGCACAGTGTCTCTGGCAGGTGGAATTCTGGTGGTTGCAGAGCCAGGGGCAAGCAGATAGCTTGTGAATTTCTGCTCTGAATTGAATGCTGTTAGGTAATGTGAAGCCTTAGCTAATTATTCTTTATCAATAAAAAGTTGGGAGTCAGATATTGGGGTAAGAACCTTAAAGTTCAGAGAAGCAGGGGAATAGCCACCAGTGACTTCCTATTTTCTTCCATTTCTTCCTGCAAAAAGGGCTGAGTCCTCTCTCCTATTTGTCCACAGTCCTCCAAACCTCTATGGTTAATTTTGGCCAGCTAGTGGCTAGCTCCTCCCTCTGACTCAAAAGTAAGCTTTATTTTCAGAATGAAATCAAAATATCACACAACACAGGATCTTACTATGGATCCCAGGCTGACTTTGAACTTGAGATCTCCTCAGTCTTCTATGTGTTGGGATTAAGACTATACACTACCATGGATAGCAGGGTGCTTGTTTTGTTTGTTTTAAAGACAAGGTTTATTCTTTAACCCAGACTGGCCCAAAATAGTAAGTATAGTAGCTCTGGTTGGTCTCGAACTTGTATCCATCCTGCTTTAACTTTCCAATTACCGGGGTTACAGGCATGATACACTACATCTGGCTTAAGGATTTAAAAAAAAACATTTATTTTGTTTTTGTGTGATGTGTGCATGTGTGTGTGTATGAGCACATGTGTACTTGTGTCGTGACATGTATGTGGAGGTCACAGAACAACCCATAGGCGTGGGTTCTCTTTTTCCACTGTGTGGGTCATGGGGATGGAACTCAAGGAGCAGTGTCCTCAACTGCTGAGCCATGTCCTTGGCCTCAGGGATGCTTTTTAATAGTGAGGGTTAGCAAGGTCTCTGGAGGGCAGAACCCCAGTGATGTGAGAGACCTAGACTTTCAAGTACCCCAGAAGGTAGGTGTTTTAGATGCCTGCACAAAGTCACCGAGGATGTCTTGGAAGGACTGTAAGCAGGAGGTAGCCTGTAGAGGAAGGTCTGAGTGGGATAGCTCTAGGAGGGTGTGTATGTGTGTGTGGTGGGGAGGGGATAGATCTTGCAAGGCCTTGTAGGGCACTTCGAGAAGGACATGACTGGACAGTGAGGAAGGACAATTTGGACAGGGGTAAGAGAGATCATTGCCCACTTGGAGGACAACAGAGGCCCTGTGTTACAGGGGATGCAAAAAAGTGTGTGCTAGAGAGCTTGTGTCAGGAGGATGCAGGTAGAAGTGGTTAGTTGGGCAAAGGCTGGGAGCTCTCGCCAAAGAGGGTGAGGTGGGGCCCACAGGTCCCTTTTCCACCTTTTCGGGCAGCGTTTGTCAGAGCCTTCATCCTTGTATGAAAAGTCAAGCCATAGAGGGAAGAATGTCTTCCCGTTTAACTTGAAGAACTACAGAAGACGGGAAGAGAGAGTTAGCTCAAATAAACTTGGAGCTGGCCCTGCTTGGCTGGTTGCCCTTCCTATAAATATCGGCCTCCCAGGCCTGGAAACACAGCGGTCAGGGCTATTGGAAGCTATTGGGGAACATCCTTCCTGGTCCAGTGTCCGGGAGTTGACTGCCTGCACACATCTGCACGCAAGTGCCTAGAAGCAAGCGGGGGGGGGGGGCAGGGAGGAGGCGGCGGGGGCTGGCGGGATACAGTATCAGAAGGTGGCTGTACTGAGACCCACTCCCTTAACCCTGGTGGGCTGCCTTCACTTCCTGTGGGGGCCCAGGCAGCTTGCTGGCCGGTCTTCAGCAGAGAAATCTGTAAAAGTCATTGGCCTGATTTAGGAGAACTAATCCTTTGTGAGGGGGCTGTTGAAACAGAGGGGAGGTCAGCTCCCTGCCAGAGCAGGGATGGTCCCGTTTGGTGGTGAGCCGTGCCACTGCGAGTGGGAAGTAGGCGGAGGAGCTAGTATAATAGCTTGGCATCAAGTGAGTTAAACGGCAGATGAAAACCCACAGAGTAACCAGACATTCTTCCTTGCATGCAAGCTCCTGTCGAACGTTGGAAGAGGAAGGAACATTTTTCTTGCTTTTTAGACATGACATCCTGTGTGGGGAAGATTTGGAACAGATGGGGACCAGGGGAGCCTCCACTGGATTCGCTAGTTTCGCCACAATTTTCCCCAGTCCGACAGCCAGGAATGTCTTCCCTACCCACTTCAGTGAAGTTAAAGAAGGGAAAGAGTAAAAAGGTCCTGTAGGTGGGCTGTGTGGCTCAGTTGGTAGATGAGTGGTTACGCCGTTCAAGCACGAAGACCTAAGTTTGAGTCCCCAAGTACTTCTATAAACAGGCATGGCAGTGTGAGCCTGTTTCAGTACTAGGGAGGTTGAGGCAGGAGGATCTCTGGGGTTTGCTGGACTGCTCATTTTGCTGTATCAGCGAGCATCATTCCCAACCCCATCACATAGATTAAAAAACCAACCCAGCTAGACATGATAGCACTAGCGAGGGACAGAGTCAGGCAGATTTTCTATGAGTTCAAGGCCAGCCTGATCTACATAGGGAGTTGCAGGCCAGCCTGAGCTACCATAGTGAGACCCAACTACAAAATCAGAAAAGAAAGCTCCAAACAGCTCAAGCCTTCTGGGACCAGAGATAGAAAATGAACTTCAAAATTGATTTAATTTGTGGTTTCTCAGTGGTATCTGTTCTAAGGAGAAGGAGAGACCCCAGTCAGCGGAGGAAGAGGTTGCCTGGCACAAGAGGAGGGGTGTTCTGAAATCTTCCATGCACCATATGGGGAAGAAGAACAGTGTACCATCTCAGTTGAGGGTGTAGACTTTGGACCCCTGGTTGGGTAAACTACAGAAAACCATCAAAGTAGGATATAGCAGTTAGGCCTGGTGGACTATACTTGTAATCCCAGCTCTCAGGACACTGAGGCAGGAGGATAGAGTTTTTGAGGTCATTCTGGGATATGATGAACCTGTCAAATAGAAGGGGAAAAGGCAGTAATATGAAGGGGCCATGGAATACTCAAATGACTGCAGCACTGTCTCTGTTGGAGCCATGTCACCAGGTAGCTGCATGAGGTTGGCCCTTAAGCCATAGCCAGTCAGTTTTGCTGGGGACTATCCAGACTGGAGCCTCTGTCCCCTGAACCCAAAATAGCTCAGGCAATGCAGAGAACTGGCTGCTTTATTTTGTTTTTAATGTATTTACTTTATGTGTATGTGTACCTGAGTGTCAGTATGTGTACCACGTGCATGCATGGGCCCCTAGGGGTTAGAAGGCATCAGATGCTCTGGAACTAGACTTAGCAGCCTATGGAACAGGAGTTACTAGTGATTGTGAGTCACTACATGGGTGCTAGGAATTGAACCTCAGTCCCCTGTAGGGGCAGTAAGTGGTCTTAACCACTAAGTCATCTCTCTAGCTCCCCGGCTACTGTTTAGTGAGTCCTCCAAAGAGAACATGGCCGACTCAGTGTGAGAGAAGAGAGGAAAGGAAAGATTTCTCTTTTCCTTTTCTCCCCCGCCCCCCCCCCCCAACCCAGGTAGGGCTTTTCCTTCTTGAAGGGAGTATCTTCTCTTTGTTTTTTGAGACAGGGTTTCTTTGTATAGCCTTGGTCGTCCTGGAACTAACTCTGTAGGCCAGACTAGTCTCGAACTCACAGAGATCTCCCTACCTCTGCCTCCTGAGTGCTGGGATCAAAGTGCATCATGGCCACCGGCAATATCTTTCCTTCTTGACGTGGATACTCAGTTCTGAAGTCTAGATGGATATCTCGTATATCTCCAGTTCTCTTGGGGAATGCTGCACGGTTTGGAGAGTTGCGTTGAGGGACATCCTGATGGATACTATACTAAGACAACCTGCCATGCTCTCCAGGGAGAGAGATAAAGGTACTCATTGACTGTGTGCTAGGTTGTGTGCTGCAGAGATGTGTCAGGGGAACAAAATCTAATGTACTCACATTCTTATGCCATGAGATACATGCTTCTGGTGTGTGTGTCTGTGTGTATGGGTATCTATGTATATGTGGAAGTATGTGTGTGTGTGTGTATATATATATATATGTGTGTGTGTGTGTGTGTGTGTAGTTGTGTATGTGTGTGTAGGTATGTGTGTACATATGTTTGTGTGTGTGAGTGCATGCTTTACAACTGTCTTCACCCCTGAGCTATCTTGCAGACCCCAAAGGAAGTTTTTGATACTGTAGAAATATTCTCTACCTTGACTGTGGTTTAGTAAGTAGTTATTAAAATTCATAGGACATTTTACTAAGAAGTGTGAATTTTATTGTATATAAATCTAACCACAGTAAACTGAACCAAGCAATTCCTTTCCCTGCAGGTTGCTGGAGTCACATCCTAATGTTTCTTGTTTGTTGTCATTTTTGGGGACAGTTTTACTCTGCAGCCCTGCCCTGCCTGGGTCTCTGGGACTGTGACCTCACAGTCCCAGAAATCTGGCGGCTTCTGCTCTAGAAGCTGTGAGCCACCATGCTTAGCATATTTGAGCGTTTCTTGAGAAAACTGATAACAAGTCACTTTCCTTTAGTGACAAAGTGACAATATTGCCTAGGAGGCATGTGCCCTAATTCATATTTTGGGCACATTTTTAAAAAAATTTTTATTGAGCTATATATTTTATTGAGCTCCCTTCTTCCCTTCCCTCTACCCTGTCCCATGATCCCCATGCTCTCAATTTACTCAGGAGATCTTGTCTTTCTCTATTTCCCATGCAGATTATATCTATGTGTGTGTCTCTTTTAGGGTCTTCATTATTGTCTAGGTTCTCTGGGATTGTAAATTGTAGGATGTTTTTCTTTGCTTTATATCTAAAAGCCACTTATGAGTGAGTACATATGATATTTGTCTTTCTGGGTATTTTGTTTTTTGAGACTATGTTTTGTAGCACAGGTTAGCCTTGAACTCCCTAAGTAGGATGTAACTAGGGTGACTTTGAATTCCTGATCATCCTGCATCTACCTCCCACATGCCACCCTACCCAGCTTGCTTCTCTTTCTTTTCTTTCCTATCTTTATTTTATGTGCATTGGTGTTTTGTATATTTGGTATATAAGTTTGTATGAGGGTGCCACAATGTAGAGTTACAGACAGTTGTTAGCTGCCATGTGGGTGCTGGGAATTGAACCATGTCCTCTGGTAGAGCCGCTGTGCTCTTAACCCCTGAGCTACCACCCCAGCCGCCTTTTTTCTTTTCTTTCTTTCTTTTCTTTTTTTTTCAGATAGGGCTTCTCTGTGTAACAGCTCTAGCTGGATGTCCTGGCTGGCCTCAAACTCACAGAGATCTGCCTGACTCTGCCTCCTGAGTGCTGAGTTGAAGGAATGTGGCACCAAGTAGCCTTTCATTCTTCTGTGTTAATCTGCATCATACAAATGCACAATCCTTGTAGCAAGGGCTTCAACTGTATTAAATATGCATGTATGTTTTACTCTCACACTGAGAAGTCTTTGGGTCTGAAAGAAAGACTATTTTGCTTTATTCTCAGAACCTAGAATGGCCTAGTGTGTGGCTTATCTTAGTGGTCATGAGTTATCCATTGAAATGGGGTTTCAATGTGCCAGTCATGACAGGAAACATCTCATCAGCTCATTCCAGTAGCCACCCCTCTCCAAGATCTTTCCCTGGGTTTACAGATGAAGAAACAGGTGTTCAACCTGTCTTGTACTTCACCGATAACACGCCACCAGGAACTTGTGGATTCCAATTGGAAGCCAGGATGTTAAAGGTCTTGCTTCCAGCATTTCAACTAATCAAAGCCTCTGTGGCCTCCAGCTGCTTGGGGGAAGCTTAGCAGTGCACTTTGTTGGCAAGGCTCTCAGCATCGTTTGTCTCTTTTGGTCTCTTAGGGTCACCTTGCATCTCTGCCTGCCCTGTACAGTCAAGAGTGGCCATCCTTTAGACCCCCAGCTTCCATTCTCTATGAAGTATAGAGAAAGTGGCACTTAAAACAAATGTCTTCAGATGGGAGCTGTGTGAGACAAGAAAAGAAGGCTTTTGAGCTGCTCCATATAAACTTGAGTGTCAATGAAAAGCTTTTTATTTGGTTCCCCAGTCAGACTTTGAGAAGATGGTGGGATGTACGGTTTGGGAGCACACTATGGGCGGCCAGTTGGGTCGGGGCTACTTTGAAGGGTGTGACGGGCAAATCGCTTTGGTGCAGTTAGGACAGCAAAGAGTCTGGGATGCCAGTAATCACAGGCAGGACACAGAGAGCCTTCTGGGGGGCCGGGGAGTAGAAGGCAGCACCTCACTCCCTGTGTGTCTGAGGAGGAAAATGCTTAAAGTAACCCATGTTGGCAGCTTTTATAGCTTCCTCCTCATAATGTGCTGGGCAGCCCCTGAACAGGCTGGTGTTTTATTTCCGTGTAACATGGCCTGAAGGAGCAGGGGCAGCTCTCCAGCAGCAGCCTGCCCAGGGCCCCGCCCATAGAGAGAGGGCATTGCTTTGAGCCATGAATAGGAACAGGACCCTGGTGACTGCTAGGTAAGCCAAGAGGAAGGTGAGGAGCAGGGTTCCTGGCCTCCTCCCCAAGCTCGGTTAGTTTGTCATGAGCTTAAACCTAAGGTGTTTTAATAGCCAGTGCCAACAAAAGAGGTGGCAGGCAGCAGTGGGAAGGTCGCCATTCTGGGAAGCAAGGCACCAGTCTGTGGTGTCGAGCGTGCATAGGAACCTTAGTGTGGGGAATCCACAGAAAGGTCTTTGTGCCCCATGTTGTCCTGGCCAAGACACTTTCCATGACTGAATTTTTACCCACACTTAGATTCTCTTTCTTCTCTTTGGTAATATGTCCATCTGCATGTGATGTCCTTTTCTTGTGGGGGGCGGGCGGCAGCGCGGGGAGTAATTTGAGACAGGCTTTCTCTATGTAACAGTCCTGGATGTCCTGAAACTCACTCTGTAGACCAGGCTGGCCTCAAATTCCCAGAGATACTCCTGCCTCTGCCTCCCGAGTGCTGGGATTAAAGGCGCGCGCCACCACATCCAGCATGTCCTTTTGAACGCAGACTTACATGCATGGTTAAGTAGTGACTTGCGTGGGGACGTTATGCAATGCTTTGGGAGACTGTACATCGGAGGGGGCACAGCAAGTTGCTTTAAGACATTAGCAGAGCTCAGAACTTCTCTCCTAGGTGAGGGTGGGAGCTACTGTTTTTCTTCGTCAGCGGTTGATGCTTCTATCTGTTTTCTCCAGATAGTGTTTTGAAGCTGTGTCTTTTTGTGTGCATGTACATAAACCCAGGACAAATACAGGGCTTTTCTCATGATAGGCAGGTACTCTACCCAGAGTTACATCGCTAGCCCTTGGTTTTGTTTGATTTTGAGAGAGGGTAGCCCTGGCTGTTTGGGAACTTGCTATAAAGACCACGCTGGCCTGGAGCTCACAGAGATCTGCTTCCATCTGCCTCCCAAGTGCTGGGTTTGAAGGCATGTGTTAGAAATGTTTCTAAGTAAATACTTAACACATATTCCACTTAATAAGTGGGGTTTTGTTTTTGTTTTGCTGGTAGTTTATGTATAGGAGGCTGGAAGTGGAGGTTCACTAGGTCCCCCACAGTTCAACAGGGGAACCGTATGATCTTCAGAGGTTAAGTCATTCTCTTAAAGCTGGGTGTCCCTCAGCTCAGCAGTCTCACACTTGCCTGTTTTGCCTCGGATGGGCAAGACCCCGTGTTTTGTCCCCAGCCAGAGTGGATAAGAAAAAAACAGCCACTTGATCAAATGCAGAGAGCTGTTGTAAGTTTTTCAGATATGTTCACCCGCCCTGTGATTCTAAGACCACCTCTGTGAACCCCAGGCTCCTCTTTTAGGCCGAGGCTCTGAACATAAACGTGTGTATTTGTACGAATTAAGGCATGCACAGACTGTGCGTAGACGTTTTCCTATTCCGTCCCTGGAGCCCGCAGGAGTCAGACCTCAGGGCCTGGGCATTTAGCCCAACTCTTCATTCAGTAGAGGAGAATTAGGTCAGCTCAAAGGCCATCTGCTATGTCCTGTGTTGGTCCAGCCTGTTTCTCCCTCCACCCTGCCCCCCACCCCGGGAGGGGCGGGGGATCTGGGCCATGCTCTGCCAAGAATCCTCTGCCTCATCTTAGGTATCTCTTCCCAGCTCTCCTCCAGATGTCTTTATGCCTCTTCCAGCCACTCGGCTCTGCATTCACTCGGGTCCCTCATGGGCACGAGTGCAGCAGGAGCAGTGGTGAGCTTGGCCCGAGCCCCCTGGACTTCATCCTCACCAGCTTCTGGAGCTTGGCTCACCTTCCCATTCCTGTTCCTTGTGGCTGGTCGCCAAGGCCAAGAGAGTGTGCAGGGAAGATCTGGAAGATAAAATTTTCCCGAAGTTCTCAGTGGAGAAGGTGTGTCCCTTCCCCTCAGCCGGTTTTGTTTCTTTCTGACCAGCCCTGTCTCTCTTGCTGCCTTCCTTCCCACTTCCCTTCATAGCTGTAGCTGCCATCCCAGCCTTTTATAGAAAACTGACAGTGTGCTTGTTCCCCTTGCCACACAACAGCTGGAGTATGGGATCGTGTGTGTGTGTGTGTGTGTGTGTGTGTGCACGTGCGTATGTGTGTCTCATTGGAGATAGAACTCAGGGCCTCAATCAGCATGCTGTGCCGTCACTCTACCAATGAACATATCCCCCAGTCCAAGGTTCCTGTTTCTTTAAGAAACCAGTGTCTCTGAAGTGGCTATGTCCAGGTTTTCATGGGCTGTGCATGCAGAGAGTGTGGAAATGTAGGGCTGTGGTGTTTTTCCCTCCTGCCACCCACTTCAGAAACACCATGTCGTTCTCAGATGACCCTGTCCATGTGCTTAGCTATGCAACAGCATCTTTGGACTTTCTTGCATGGGCCTCCAGAGCAGCTGGAGCCAAGCATTTACTTCCTCAGCCTTTTGGTCGCCTTTGATGGAGAGCTGACCTCAGGGTCTGAGGCTGTGCCTGGGATGGTCACGACTTGGAGATGATTAATTAGTAGGAGTTCCAGAAGCCAAGGTTGCTAAATGGCATCCCTACCTCCAACCTCATTACGTGCAGGGCCTTAGCCCCTGCTGCCCTCTGAGGCACGCAGACAGATGCATTTCCTTTCAGGAAGCCCCTTGGGCCAGCAGGAGAGGGAGGAGAGAGGATTAATCGGCTTCCTCCTCAGGCCTGTCCCTCCTTAACTCCACAGAGCTGAGGCCTCAGCTAAGACCTCTGGTATGCAGGGAGGGAATGACTCCCCTCCCTAAACAAACAGGTGGGCAAGAGATAGGAACTTTTAGGTAACCTGGGTTGGTCAGACAGGCCTGACAGAGGGGCTTTTTTTTTTTTTTTTTGGTTTTTCGAGACAGGGTTTCTCTGTAGCTTTTGGAGCCTGTCCTGGAACTATCTCTTGTAGACCAGGCTGGCCTCGAACTCACAAAAATCCGCCTGCCTCGTGCGTGCTGGGATTAAAGGAGTGCGCCACCACCGCCTGGCTACAGAGGGGCTTTTCAAAGGAAGAAAATACCAGTCATTCCGCTGTTCTGGTTTTTTTTTGTTTGTTTGATTGGTGGTTTTCCAAGACAGGGTCTTTCTGTGTAGTCCTTGCTGTCCTGGAACTCACTCTGTTGTTCTGTAGACCAGGCTGGCCTTGAACTCACAGAGATCCGCCAGCCTCTGCCTCCTAGGTGCTGGGATTAAAGGTCTGTGCCACCACCTCTCAGCTGGCTGTCCCCCAGGTGACACAAAGGCGTCACTGACTTGGTTTTTTGCCCTGATGAAGGGTGGTTTGAGACTGGCACCGTAGCATGGCCTGCAAGCCCCAGGAGCATGTTAGAAATACAGAATGGCTCATTGGTTAAGAGCACTGGCTGGTCTTCCAGAGGATCCGGGTTCAGTTCCCAGCACCCACATGGCAGCTCATAGCTGTCTATAACTCCAGTTCCAGGGGATCTGACACCCTCACATAGACATCCCTGCAGGCAAATGAAATAAAAATAAATCAATTGTTAAAACAAACAAACAAATAGACATGCAGAAGAATGCAAAAGAATCCAAGGTCTGGCCTCAACTCACAGAACTGGAGTTGGTGTTGTCATGGCTCTGCCTGTGCTTTGCATGTGCTGGTGTTGGGAAGCCCTGGGCCTCCATCGAGGAAGTCCAGCCTGCCCTGCTTTTTCTTCTGCCCATGGCCCACCTCACTGGTCCAGGAATTCTCCCCGCTAACCATACAGTTGAATTGGCACATCCGATAAAGTCCTTTTGTCTTTCCTGGTGCAATAGAGAATTTAAAAGTAACCCTAGCGCGTATCCTCATGGTGGGAGACACCTTTCAACCCAGCACTGGGGAAGCAGAGCCAGGTGAATCTCTGAGTCCCAGGCCAGCAAGGCCAACATAGTAAGACCCTGCTTCAAAATAGATACACAAACATGTAAATCCCAGGACAGTGCAGTGAGCCAAGCAGATCGTACATAGGCTATGGCCAGTTCCTTGGGGGGATGGTGGTTATATATAGGGTGAATTGTAACCCCTACAAGGGATATAAAATTTTAAAGCAGATTTTTAATGTTTTAATTATGTGTAGGTGTGTGTGCTTGTGTGCTGGTATGTGTGTGTGAGAGCAGGTGCCTGTCAAGGACAAGGGCATTGTGGATCGTGGAGGTGGGGTTCTAGGTGGTAACTGCTTGATGTGGATGCTTGGGGTCCTCTGGGAGAGCAAAAAGTTCTCTCACCCTCTGAGCCATCTCTCTGGCCGAGGATATAAAGTCTTAGCTTCAGTGAAGCCTTGGAATATACCCTTAACTGGGTATCGGGTCACACAAGAGTAGGCTGGCCCTCAATCCAACGTGGCAGGATGGAGGAAGATGAGATGACCATGCGTTTGAGTAGTATGTGAAGAAGGCTGAAGCTGGGCCTGTGAGCCAGAGTATGTTAAGGATCAGGATTTTCCAGCAAATACTAGAAGAACAGAGTGTGTCCCAGATCTTTTGAGAGTTTGTCCCCGCACACACCCTGACTCACACTTCCAGTTCAAACACTATGTTCCAGGCTTCGTTCCAGGCTGTGACTGTGGCTGTGGTCAAGTGCTTCCCGAGTATACAGGAGCCCCCTGGGTTTGAATCCCAGCATTGCAGAAGCTGAAATGAAAACTTGCAGAGCTGTAGGGTTTAAACACCGTGGCAGACGAAGCTGGAATTGACTGCATTCCCTGAAGCGGCAGGAATCTGGACACTTTCTTGATAAGCATTTGGGCCCTCTGCCTGGGAGGGGTGTGACTAAAGTACTAAGTTCCTGTCCTCAGGGGACTCAAATGACTATGGGGAGGGCAGATGATAAGCAGAAAAGAAATTTGCAGCCAGCCAGCTTTGATGGTCAATGCTTTGAAAGGGATAAACAATGGCGGGAGGGAGTGGCCTGAGATAAGGGAATCTAGGATGGGAACTAGCTAGCTCCAGACAAATAGTCTTCCTTTGAGGGTCACCATTTTATCTATGCCCCTATCACTTTTT
>JAQHUG010000149.1:1725429-1736049 GCA_028555095.1 Dicrostonyx torquatus
CACTGTCCTCTCCTGTCCCTTCTCCTGCAGTTTTCTCAGCTCTCCTCTTTGTCTTCCTTCTGTCCTTCCATGTGCTGAAGTGTCTCCTCTCTTGTTGCCTTGACAACGCTCCATCTTATATCTTTAAATGCTGCCTCCCCAACCCCACATCCCCAGCTTCGATGGCTCTACACTGCGCCTAACCATCCTCACAGCTTTGCTATCTCAGCTCGACATCTCAGACTTAGTAAGGTCTGACTCCTTCTTTCTCAGACTCAGGAGTCATCTATCTTACCAGGTACTTTAGGCTCAGATCTTGAATTCTTTCTTGACCTTTGTCTCTCCGTTTCCCTACATTCAATGCCACCAGCAAATCAGTGTAGAATCTTTCCACATCTTCCTCCATCCTGCCATCTTGATCTCAAGCACCACCACCATTTCCTGCCTATCTTATCTCAGTCAGTTTGGACTGTGCCTATGGCTGACCCTGCCCTTTTCAACTTCTGAAATGTCCTCAGGTTATATCTCACTGCTCAGAGTCTTTTCAGTAGTGGCTGGCTCAGTGGGCACAGTGCTTGCTGCTGAGCATAAAGGTCTGAGTTCGGATCCACAGCTTCCACATAAAAAGCCTGGCATGGCAGGACATGCCTATAATCCCAGAGTTGGGGGAGACAAGAAGATCCGGGGGCTTGCTGGCCAGATACTTATGAACTTCAGAGCTCATGTTTCAAAAAAATAAGGTGGAGAGTGTGGGGCCCAGGGCAGCCTGACCACACATGGGGCCCAGGCCACACTGCTGCCATAGCAGGCAGCACTGGGTTCCAGGAAAAGCCATAAGATGGCACCACCCAGGAACAGACCATCCAAAGAAAATTCCTGACATTCTAACCATTGTAGATAGGCTCACCTGCCAGCACACACCCGGATACCCTAGACAAATGTCAGCCAACCAGGGGTCCTGAACCTTAGAAATCCCTCACTCCTATCTTTACTATAAAAACTCAACCCCAACTGAGTTTGGGACTCTCTGATCACTCTAATATATTGGATACATGGAGATTCCAAGTTTGCAAACTTGTGTAAGAATAAACGTTCTTTGATTTTACATACAGAACTGGGTCTCCTAGTTGGTTTTGGGGGGACTCCGTGATCTGGGCATAACAGAGAGCAATCCAGGAAGACAGCTGAGGTTGCACATGTCACTCAAACTCAATGCCAGTCTTTACAGTAACGTCGAGGCCCTACTTGGACCTCATCTTCTCTCTCTTTTCCTTGCTCTCTTGTTTTCCCTTCCTCCTCCTTTTTTCCTATATTTTATTTTTTTAATATGCTCAGACTCATCAGAAACCAGGATCTACACGTCATCACACAATGTACTTTAGCACCGAGTCCCACCCGCTGGCATTACTGCCTCCCCAGTTCCTAGAGCACTCCTGGCCTGCTACTCTAAGGAATTTGTTTACTGTGCTGTTTCAGCTCTCATGGGCTCTCCCAGGAGCTACACCGGACAGTCAGACCTCAAAGAATTTGTTCTTTCCCTCTGCCTAGACCCTGCCCCATTCCCATCTCAGCAAGCATCACTTCCACTTCCTGATCAGGTCTTGTTGAAGGATCCCCACCTACAGCTTACTTCCTCAGGCCATCTGATTCTCTTCCCTACATTTTTTTCTTCTTCCCTTGTACTTATCGCCATGGCACACACAAGTGTTTGGCTTGCTTATCTTCTCAGTTAAAGGTAAGCCCTGGGTGAGCAGGAATTCTTGATCTTCCTCCTCCTCTTCCTCTTCCTTGTATGTGTGATAAGTGTGGATAGTGTCTTCCACTGTTTTCTGCCTTATTGCCTTGAGACTGGGTTTCTCCCTGAATCTAGAGCTTGCCATTTTGGCTAGTCTGTGGGGCTCCACCTGTCTCTGTCCCACTAAGATGCTGGTATTGCAAACACAGACGGCTATGTCTAACTTTTACAAAGATAATGCAGATTTGAACTCAGGTTTCCAGGCTTGCAATATAAATGTTCTTGCCCTACTGAGCCATCTTACCAACACTTTCTTGAGACAGGATTTCCCTAAGTAGCCCGGGCTTCCTTCCATCCAGCATGTGGTGATCCTCCAGCCTCTGTCTCCTAAGGCTGAAACAGAGTATGTGCCACTAAGCCCCATACCTGGAATTCTTTCCCTCCTCACTGCTAAACTCCTGGCATTTATTTTTTATTTTGGTTTTTTGAGACAGGGTTTCTTTGTGTAACAACCTTGGCTGCCCTGGAACTCTCTTTGTAGACCAGACTAGCCTGGAATTTACAGAAATCCACCTGCTTCAGCCTCCCAAGTACTGGGATTAAAGGAGTGTGCCACCACTGCCTGGCACTCCAGGCATTTATAATGGTGCACAGGACTGGAGAGATGGCTCAGTGGTTATGAGCACTTGTTCTTGCAGAGTACCTGGGTTCAATTCCCAGTGTGTGCACAGTGGATCACAATCAATTATAACTTCAGTTCCAGGGGATCCAAGGGATCCAATGCAGGTTCTAGAGGAAGCTGCCCAGCTATTGGCCAGCCAGCTTTTATTAACAATGAGAGCGGCACATTTTCATAGTGTAAGAAGGATTATTCCACAGAGAGAGAGCTCTGTAGTGCTGGCTGTATTTACAGAGGACCCTGATTGTATTCTCAGCACCTGTATGACAGCTGGCCACTCTAACTCCAGTTCCAGGGGATCCAGTGCCCTCTTTTGACTTCCACGGACACTGCATGACATGGTATACAGAGATAAATGCAAGCAAACACCCGCACACATAAAATAAAAATTAATAATAATTATAGTAATAATAACAATAAATCCAGATTCTCTTTATGTAGCCCTGGTTGTCTTAGAACACTGTGTAAACCAGGTTGGTCTCTAACTCACAGAGGTCTGCCTGCCTCTGTCTCCTAAATGCTGGGTTTAAAGGCTAATTTTTTACTTTAAAAAAAAATCATGAAGATACTTAAAAAGACAAATGACAGATTAGGATAAAATATTTTTAGGCATAATTCTCGTAAAAGATTTATATATAGGATATATAAAATGCCTTAAAAATGAATAATGAGAAGACTTAACTAAAAATCATATGCAATAATCTTTATTATCAGTGGGATTTACAGGCACCTAGGAGATACACCTCTGGGCGTGTCCGTTTCCGGAGAGGGTTAATTGAGGAAGGCACCCTCCCCTGAATGTGGATGGCACCATCCTGTGACCTGATCCTGGACTATAAAGAAGGGAGTAGAACACATTCATTTCTTTCTGCTTCTGGCATTGTGTGTCATGTGACCGACAGCCTCACAGTCCTGCTGCCATAGCTAGGGCCACTTTCGCTGCCACACCCTCCCTGCTCCTGATGCAGTGTCCTCTTAGACTGTGAGCCAAAGCTTACCTTTCCTTTCTTCAGTCGCTTCTGTCAGATGTTTGTCACAGCGCCGGTGAAATGATTCACCAAGACACTTCATTTAAGACTAACTAGGAAGCCGGACAGTGGTGGTGCACGCCTTTAATCCTAGCACTTGGGAGGAAGACGCAGTGAATATCTGTGAGTTTGAGGCCAGCCCGGTCTCCAAGAGCTAGTTGCAGGACAGTCTCCAAAGCTACAAAAAAAAAGAACCCAAAAAACCCTGTCTCGAAAAAAAAAAAAAAAAAGAAAAAAAAAAGACTATGTCAGTGATGCTTAACTTGCTAGTTATTAGTAAAATGTAATTAAAACATA
This sequence comes from Dicrostonyx torquatus, assembly GCA_028555095.1. NCBI lineage: Eukaryota > Metazoa > Chordata > Mammalia > Rodentia > Cricetidae > Dicrostonyx > Dicrostonyx torquatus. The sequence goes on from JAQHUG010000149.1 coordinate 1,729,148, forward strand.
ATGAGCTACCAAGACATGCTACTAGCATATATAAAAACCAGGGGCTGGAGAGATGGCTCAGTGGTTAAGAGCATTGACTGCTCTTCCAGAGGTCCCAGCTTCTTCAATTCCCAGCACCCACCTGACAGCTTACAACTGTCTATAAATCCAGTTCCAGGGGACCCGATACCCATGGCGAAGCTCCAATGAACATAAAATAAAAATAAATAAAAAAATACACAGAAATGAAAGAGACTGACTTTACTGGTGTTGACGAGGCAGAAGGCATTCATCTGGATGTAGTCCTGGCAAGAGCGTAAAATGACTCAGCCACCTTTTTGCCCTTCAGTTTTTACATAAACAGAAAAAGGGAGTTCCATCGTGACGTCTTCCCACATGTGTATCCAGTCCTTTCTCACATTCCCCCTTTCCACTCTCACTTCTTTCCTGCCGTCTCCTATTGGTTCAACCACTTTGGAAGGCAGTTTCTACAAGGACTTAGTGTCCATCTCTTATGTTCTCTAGCCGGTCCATTCTGAGTTATATACCTGCAAGGGGAGAAAGCGAGGAAGCAGGTTGTGTGGCTGCTCACACACACAGCTGTGTTTCTGGATCTGAGACCCAGAGGTAACACGAGTGACCATTTATAGACGGCTGAATGAGCAGGCAGGGGCAGCCAAGAGGCTCCATCGAGAACGTGCAGTCTCAGTTTCTGCATTTCATCTTCGCGGCAGGATGTTTAGGAGACACATTCCAGCCTTCTTCCATCACCTTCAGATACATCCCCGTTGGATGTTCTCGCTCTGTCTCCCTCTTTCTCTCTGTCCCTGCTTTTTCTCTGTCTCTGATTCTCTCAGTGTCTCTGTCTGTCTCTCTCAGTGTGTGTGTACATACATGTGTGTATGTACATATGTGTGCCATTGCATGCATGTGGAGGTCAGAAAACAACTTGCAAATGTTGGGTCTCTCCCCATATGAGTCCTGAAGATTGAACTCAGGTCATCAGGTTTGGTAGCAACTGACTTAATTCACTGAGCCATCTCACCATCTCTACTCTTAGGATCGAACTCTCTGAATTCCTGGAGCATCCTGGATGTGTTTATGAGATAAGGCTTCATGAGATGTCATTACTGCACCTAGGTTGCCCTTTCTTTTGTGGCTTCTCATCGTGACCCATTCCTTCTTAGCCTGGGCACATGTGTTTCTTCCCAGGACCTCTCTTTCAGAGTAAGGTGGTCTTGTCTGTCTTACTGTAATTCTTAACATGAAAACATGGTAGATAACACATGAAATAGCCATTCCTCAAAGTCAGGAGATGCCTACTCTGTAGATCTTTCTTCCCTGTGGGATGCTGAGGATCAAATCTAGAGCCTGCTAGATCCTTACTCTTGATTGTTAACATGATGGAGTTTGGATTCACTGTGGAAGCAACCTGGGCACGTTTGGGAAGGAGTCTCTAGATTGGGTTTATTGAGGTTGAAAGAAACACCCTAAGTGAAGGTCTAGAACTGAGTAAGGAGAAGGCAAGCTGCACACTAGCATCCCTCTGCTTCCTGACCTCCGATCAGGACCAGCCTCCATTGACATACTGACATGATGGACTGTACCCTTGCACTGTGATCCAAAATAAACACTATTTCGTCTATAAAAATATTTATTTTTATTTTATGTGCATTGGTGTTTTGCCTGCATGTATGTCCTTGTGATGTCAGATCTTGTATTTACATACAGTTGTAAGCTGCCACGTGGGTCTTCTAGAAGCGATCAGTGCTCTCACCCTCGAGCCATCTCTCCAGCCCAACCCTCCATTTCTTAAGTTGCCTTTGCCGGCTAGTTTCTAGCAGCAGCAAGACAAGGGACTAATACACTGGCTGAGTTCTGAGCTACAGTCCCAGTTCCTCCTCTTTTGTCTTCTTTTCATTCTTTATTTGTTTTTGTTTTTCAAGACAGAGTTTCTCTGTGCAATTCTAGCTGTCCTGGAACTCACTTTGTAGAGCAGGTCCAACTCAGAGACCTGCCTGCCTCTGCCTCCTGAGTACTGAGATTAAAGGCATGTGCCACCATCGCCTGGGAACATCTTTTATTATTTATGACATTATATGAATTAAGTCTTTCGTTAAGCTGAACAAAGTTTCCATTTCAGTAATAATACCAACGACTATAACTCAGATGCGTTTCTGGGTTAACAGGGCAAGCGCTATTTCCTGCTGCTCTCACAAACACCTGGCAAAAGCAGCTTCAGGGAGAAATGGTTTCTCTTTACTCAAAGCAGGCAACACCTGGCCCCATCGCATCCAGAGTCAGGCAGGAGAGAAAGAATGGGTACTTCTGCTCAGCTTACGTTCTCCACACTCTACAGGTTCCCAGCCAGGAAATGGCACCATCCATAGTGAGTGGACTGTCCCACCTCAGGTACTGAGGTGACGATAGCCCCCTACAGGCATGTCCAGAGCCTGGTCCCCTAGGTGATTCTAGTTCTATCAAGTTGACTCAACAATAATCATCATGTGTACTGTTAGCTAGAGATTTTTCTCCCCTAATTTCCTTATTTTTGAGACGGACTTACGGTGTGCATCATCAGACTGAGAAGCCTCTTGCTGCTGTCTCCCTAGCGCTGGGATCACAGGTGTACACCACTGTGCCTAAGTTTCTTTCTTTCTGCTTTCTTGCCTGCCTGCCTGCCTGCCCACCCATCTGCCCGGGTACTGGGATTAAAAGTGTGAGGTTGAGTACAGTTCTGTTTTATCTGTATAGCATATACAGAAGAAACTATTCATTCCTAGATAGATATTCAGGTTGTCCCCAGATCTCTTTTATTTTGGTTTTGTTAGATAGGTCTCACATAGCTCAGACTGGCCTTGAACTCCTGATCCTCCTGCTTTTACCTTTCTCCTGAGTGCTGGGATTGTAGGTGTAGTGTGTGGTTCTTTACATTGCTGAAAATATGACATGGTGTTAATATCTCTTTGAGATTATCTATCTATCATTCAATCTATCAATCATGTATCTGTATGTCTGTATGTGATGTGGGGTGTGTGTATGTCACAGTGCATGTGTGGAGGTCAGAGCACACATATGTGGAATTGGTTCTCTCCTTTTGTCTTTATCTACATGGGTTTCAAGGATCAAACTCAGATCAGGCTCGCAAAAGCAGGCGTCTTTTCCTGTTGAGCCATCTTGCCAGGCCAAGATCCCACTTGCGGTGCCTTTGGATTTATCCCAAGTAGTGGGGTTGTCGGATAAAAGGGTAGTTCTAGCTTTAGGATTTTGGCATTCCCATGCCATTTTCCATGGCCTACTATCATTCTCACCAACAACACAGTTTCCCCTCTACTTGCTGTTTTCTATTGCTTTATAGTACCTCTGCTGATTGGCTCTGGTAAGGCAGTGGCTTCTGCTGCTGTTGCTGCTTCCTCCCCTTCTTCTCTTCCTTCTACGCCCTTTCCTTCCTCTCCCCCTCCTCATCCTCATAGGGTCTCTATGTGCAGCTCAAACTGGTCTCAAGTTTGGGAACCTCTTGCCTTTACCTCCCAAGTGCTAGGGTTGAAGGTGTAGGCCACAGCACTTGCCTATCCAAGCATCTTTGCATATAGCTGTTGGCTATTGGTGTGTCTCCATTAGAGAGATGTCTGCTTTTAAATTGGACTGTTATTTCTTTTTGTTGTTGTTGTTATTACATTATGGAAGTTCCTTACATGGTTTGGAAATTAACCCCTGACCAGAGACACAAGTGACAAATATTTTCTCTTTTTCCTCATAGGCTGCCTTTAGCGATTCTTAACATAGTCCATGGCCATTACAACATCAAAGAGTCATGAGCCAAATGTTCTTCAACAGGAAACTGGGTAAGTAGATCTCAATCCATGCATATAATGCAGTTACTTGTGTTAGTTTAGAAGACAGATGGCTCTGAGCAGATCAGTGTGGAGATACATAAATAAATGCAATGTTGAGCAAAATGAGCTGTTTTTTTTAAAAAAAGATTTATTTTATGTGCATTGTGTTTTGCCTGCATGTATGTCTATGTGAGGGTGTCAGATCCTCTGGAACTGGAGTTACAGGCAGTTGTGAATTACCATGTGGGTGTTAGGAATTGAACCTGGGTCTTGTGCAAGAGCAGCCTGTGCTCTTAGCTACTGAACCATCTCTCTAGTCCAAAATGAGAAATTTTAAAGCTATGTAATATGGCAAGGCTGTGGGATGTTCTAGAATGAGTGAAGCTGTGGATTTGGTCCCCAATATTAGAAAATGACATAACCAACCCAAAATTCCTATAGAAATAAGATTCTGATTTCAAGAAACAAAAACTTATAGATATGGATATGTGCTATTGTTTGTTTTGTATTTGAGAAGGACTAGTTATGAAGTCCAGCTGGCTTAGAACAGCTACCAGTCTTTTGCCTCAGCTTCTGTGTGCCCAGTTACAAGTGGGCAGACATCTGGTGCACATACACACAGACACACACTGTATTGATACATTTTTTTTTTTTCCCGAGACAGGCTTTTTCTGTAGCTAGACCAGGCTGGCCTCGCTCTCACAGAGATCTGCCTGCCTCTGCCTCTAGAGTGCTGGGATTAAAGGTGTGCGCCACCACCCTCCGGCATTGATATATTCTTAAGAAAACCTAGAGCCGTGGGTGTAGCTCAGTGGTGGAGTGCTTGTTCTACACGCATGAGGCCCTGGACCTCAGAACAAGGAGAATCAAAAACAACAGCAAGCCCTTAGACCCAGAAAGATTCGGGGCATGAGAACATGCTGGAGGAAACTTTGCTTTCATTCTTATGTCGTGGACTTGGCTGTTCGATATGAGTTTGCTTTGCTTCTGTAATTTAAAAAGCACCATGGAAATGAAGAAAACGCATCTGACTGGAAAGATTACTGTATAAATGCATTTCAGACGTCTTGAAAAACGCGATTCTTAGGCTAATTATGCAATTGTGGATTTTGGTAGCATCTTCCTAAAAAATATCACTTTCACTTTTCTGGTCTTGTTTTTACCTTCAAATATCCTTTTAGAGGTGGAGTGCACAGATACCTAAGTCCAAGGAAGCAAGACACAGTGTCCACTAAGTCAGAGGCCGTAGACTGAGGTTTCATTCCCATGACTTCCAGCCCACTGTACCTACTAGAAAAGCCCAGTTTTCCAGATGGGAAAGGTAGCTTTGGAGGCATAGATTACTTTTTGATTCCTGGCTTTATCAGCTACAAGCTGTGTGATCTTGGGCAAGATTTTGTTTGTTTGTTTGTTTTTTGAGAAACCAAAGAAACTTAGAACTCTGTATATAGTGCAGGCTGGTCTTGAACACAAGAGATCCACCTGCCTCTGCCTCCCAAGAGCTGAGATTAAAGGCGTGCGCCACCATGGACTAGCTGGCTTGGGAAGATTCATAACCTCCCTTTTTTGAGTGTGGGTTCCTCATCACCCTCAGAAGTGGTTTAGTTATATCTGTATTACTGGATTATTGAGAGGTATAAATGTCAAGGGCCCCAAAGATAGTGCTTTCTAACTGTTTATTTTTGTTGTTGTTGCTTCCCTGGGGATGGACAGCCCAGCAGCTGGAAGAAATTAGGGTAGATTAAAGGAGTCAAACAAGGAAAGGAAGAGTTTAACACAGATCGGAGATACAATTCCATTTCCTAGTCACTGTCTCCCTCCGCCTTTTCTCTCCCTTTTTTTTCCCCTTTTAATTAAGCCTCCTGTTGTTAAGTGCTAGCAGATGTACGACTGGTAGCTCAGTAGGAACTGGAGGAAGGGCCTGAGGCGAAGCTTTGCAGTCTGTGGAAGGATAGGGGGCTTGCATGGACTGGTGAGAAACAATCACAGAACAAGGGACCAGTTTGTTCTTTGTAGAGCTGCATCCACTCAGGAAGCCAGGGCCTCTCAGATAACCCTTCAGCTCTGGGTTGCCTGGCTCATTATGAAAATACCCAGCCATCGCTAACCCTAAGGAGCCCATAGCCCAACTACTATCACAGTAGCCCTAAGGCCCAAAACTCTGGGAATTTCCAAGCAGAGTCAGACTTTTCTCCTGATTTCTTTGTGCCCAGAATGTCTCTGACCAAAAGTGCTGACTAAGAAGGCATACTGAGCTTTTCCACCTGCCTGGCAGACAATCTCCAGGGTGAGTGCCTGTGTGTGCATGCGTGTGCATGTGAGAGAGGAGGGAGTGGGAGGGAGGAAAGCAGAGAGAGGGAGGGAGAGAGAGGGGAGAAGAGTGGCCATGGGCATGTCTTGAAGAGTACCTAGCATCCCACATGGTGAGTCTGGTTGCTGGAAGCTGGACACGAATTTCTTCCCGATCTTCACAGCTGGGGGGACTGAGCTATACTATCCTATGACTGTAGCCCGGCTGATGTAGTTTCAGTGTGGTATTAGGTAGAGCCCTCTGAAAAGAAGCATCTTTTGTTCTACCTCAGTGGTTCTCAGCCTTCCTAAAGGTGCGACCCTTTCATACAGCTCCTCATGTTGCAGTGACACCCAGCCAGAGTATCATTTTGTTGCTACTTCATAAATCATAATGTAAATATCTGATATCCAGGATATCTGATATGCGACCCCTGTGAAAGGGCCATTGGGCCCCAAAAGGGTTGAGACCACAAGGTTGAGAAAGAACTGTTCTACACTGCACTAGCAAAGTAATAATGATGTCTTAGTCGGTGTTCTGTTGTGGTGAAGAGACAGTATTATCATGGCAGCTCTTATAAGGGAATGCATTTAAAGGCTGGCTTACAGTTTCAGAGGTTTAGTCTGGCGTCATGGCAGGGAGCTTGGTTGCATGCAGGCAGACATGGTTCTGAAGAAGTTGAGAGTTCAACATCCGGATCCGCAGGCAGCAGGAAGAGATGATCCGGGGCCGGACTTGGGCATTTGAAACCTCAGAGCTCATGCTCAGTGACACACTTCCTCCAACAAGGCCACACC
>JAQHUG010000149.1:1737349-1752455 GCA_028555095.1 Dicrostonyx torquatus
CAAGGAGATTCTTACAGTGCCCTGGTTTGTGTGTTTGGCTGCTTTCTGTCCACCCCAGCCAAATGGCATGGGGTGGGGGCCTGATTGTAGTTCCACTGTGGACCAGTGTTAGAATCCCATGTTCCTGCTTGGCTGAGTTGTGGCCACCACTGATTGAGGCCCGGATTGGCAGTTCCTGCTTGAATGGGACCCCTGCAGACTCCAGAATCTGGGGGCACGTCTCCCCCCCCTTTTAAAAAAATCTTTACAGTAGTCCTGGAAGCAAAATATCTTTTTTTTTTTCCAGATGAGAAACATAAGACATGAAAAGATTAAATAAGATGCCCAAAGTCTCTTGTAAAAGCTACGGAAGCCTGAGGTTAAAGAACTGGCTGAGCTTGAGGGTCCTCACTGTTCGTTGTGGCGCCTGATTATTGCCCCTCAAACTTTCGAGCCTGCATTTAAAAGTGGGAGCTATGCCAGCATGTGAGAGGGCTGACTTCTCTTGAGATTTTGGCAAAGGACAGGGTGCATTCCCTATCACACATTTGCCTGGTGCCCTGTCTGGCCAGCGCCTGAATCGAGGGCTGTACCTCAGTCTCCACTAGTCCCCTCATTCCTGATCAAGTCCCGCTCACTTTACCTAGTAACCCATTTTTCCCCCCATGTGTGCTTATTTTGAATCTGGGCATAGAACTTGGAGCCTAATGTCCCACCAACCCACATTTCAGCTCTGCTCCTTTAATCTTCAGTTTCTGGGTCCCAGTTGTATAAAATTGTGGCCAACCTCTCTTCCCTCCCCTCCTTCCTTCCTTATTTATTTATTTGTAGTCCTGGCTGTCCTGGAACTCGCTCTGTAGACCAGGCTCCCCTTTAACTCACAAGGATCCACCTGCCTACGATTCCCGAGTGCTGGGGTTGAATGCCTAGCTTCCCCTCTCTGCATGCACCACCACCGCTGCCCAGCTCCACCACCGCTGCCCAGCTCCACCACCGCTGCCCAGCTCCACCACCGCTGCCCAGCTCCACCACCGCTGCCCAGCTCCACCACCGCTGCCCAGCTCCACCACCGCTGCCCAGCTCCACCACCGCTGCCCAGCTCCACCACTGCTGCTGCCTCCCAGCTGCTCCTCTAGATTTTTTGAAAAATGGAGAGTGCATTACTGTTCCCCTGCTAAGCAGTGATACACCAGTGTCTTGCTCATCTCTCCTGTGACTCAGCCTCATTTTTAGTGTGAAGGGGAGGGAATCTGGACCAGGCTGTGTTCCCTTCTGAACTTTGCCATGTCCTGGGGCTGTCCTTTCGGTATTGCTTTATTTCCTATTGTGTGGTTTGGGGAGATTCTGCTAGAAGGCCAGTTAGAGACTGTGGTGGTCAAATTAGCCAGCCATGCAGAAGACATCCGGAGAGAGTGCCAAATAGCCAGACTACAGCTGCAGGGTGCTTTTGGTGAAGGCTCTGGCCAGAGAGACACCCAGGTTTCTTGTCTTACTGTGTAGCCCAAGTCAGTCTCAAACTCCTATCACTTTTGTTTCCTGTGGGCTGGGATTGGAAGTGGCCACAATCACAGTCAGCTCTGGTGAAAAATACTTTTGTATTATTTGGAGACAGAGTCTCATTGTGTATCTCTGACTAGCCTTTTACTAGTGGATCAGGCTGGCCTGGAACTCAGAGATCCACCTGCCTCTGCCTCCTGAGTGCTGGGAGTGAAAGACTGATAAAAATTCGAGCACTCTGTTAGCATCTAGAAGTTAAAAAAGGTTTGAGTCTGTGAGATGCCCAGTCTGAGTTTGATCCCTGAGACCCACACACAAGGTGGAGAGAGAGAACCAGCTCTTTCAAGTTGTTCTTTGCCTGAGCACACACACAGAATAAATGTAAATTTTAAAAACTAAAAATTTTAACAGTTTTTATGTCTTTCTTTTCATTGTTATAGTCATTGTAAGAAAATTGTACAGTTTTATCCAATTTCTCTGATAAGTTTGTTTGAATACCCATAACATTCTCCTTAAGTGGTTTGGGAGATGGAGCAAGAGGTAACAGGGCAGCTGAGGAAGGGGACTTTGTCCTGCCTATTGTCCCACCAGGTGAGTTGGGGGCCCGAGCGTGGGGGGGGGGTATGGGGGGGAAGCTTTTGTGTTTCCAGCTGTACCAGGGGATTAGCGGCTTAGGCTGACCTCAGGAGTGGGCTTTATTGTTACATCTTCTGAGGCTGAAGCCTTAATGTTATGGTTTTTGTTTGTTTTGTTTTTAACTCAGCACCATCTGCTCCAAGGTCTCCACAGGCTTAGGGCTTTCCCCCAAGTCTCTCCTTCTAATGAGGGCCCATATCTAGAAGAGTGAATGTACTCTGGGCAAGTGACAGATGTGTAATATGGAAAATACAGTCAGCCAGCTATCAACCCAGTCGGTCTGTGACCATTTATGTCACCTCAGCAGGGTGAAGAGCCTAGCTTGCTGCTATGCAAAATAGCCTGACTTGCAAGACTTGGCCGCCCTGTAACAGACAAAGGCCTGCAAAGAGTTTGAAATAAAGAAGTTAGTGACAGTAGCGGAAATGAGAATGCACAGGCCGAGATGCCCACGTGAAGGCGCAGACGCGATGCGCCATGGGAAGCCGAGTTTCCTTTGATTTAGCTCTGCCTTGAGAATCGGCACAGTCCTGAGCAAATGTGCATGGTGCAATTAGAGGGACACCTCGATGGGAACAAAGCTGCTTGTGTAAGTGTGTGTGTGTGTGTGTGTGTGTGTGTGTGTGTGTGTGCGCCCAGCTCTCTTCAGCAGAGTCCGGAAATTCATTCTGTAACAATGAACTGTAATTCCAAGTCAATGACACCTTCTAAATCCTCTCAGACTCTGCCCAAAATTATAGAGGAGAATGGCGAGTCAATTCCCTTCAGTCAGAACTGGATAGCTGTGTACTTTACTCAAATGCTTGGGATCTAATGGAGATGGGCCAGCAGCCAGGAGCAAAGCGAGTCAATACAGGACTTGGAAGAACGCTGATGCTGGGGGCAGATAATGAGGAAAGGGTTGGGATTTGAAAGCATGACCTCGGAGTCTTCCTGTGTAATGAACACGGCGTAATGGAGGCCTGAGGCCTGATCCCCGGGTGCACCTGCGTCTGAGCCAGCCAGCCAGCAGCCTGACTGTGTCCCTCGATAACGTGGTGAGCCTGGGGGGAACCTGAAGGCTTTCAGACTGCCTTGTCTGTGCACGGAACAGTAGGAAACAAGTAATTTCCTCTATGGGAGATAGGCATGGGGCTTAGCAGTCAAGAACTTGGATTGGCTTAGAGACTTCGTGCCCCATTTACTAACTGCAGACCTGAGCTCATTTATGCTTGAGTCTTCGGTTTATCTGTAAAGTGGGGGAAGGAAATTATAGCACTTAATCCTACAGGGTCATTATGAGGATTGGGTAAGACAAGGGATTTAAAAAGCACTTTACAGAGTATATGGCACTACACTTGAGTTCTTGACAAATATATCTGTTACCAAGGAATATGGTCATGGGATTGGGGTAACAGGCCCTGTGTTTGTTCACCAGCACCAAAGGGGAGTTGGGGGAGGGAAGAGCTGCCGAGGTGACTGAGTGGGTAAGGGTGCTTGCTGCCAGGCCTCACAGCCTGTGTTCCATCTTTGGGACCCACATGGTAGGAGAGAACTGAACCCAGAGAGTTGTCCTCTGACTACATGGGTGCCACAGTACATTGTACAATACATGTATGTATACACACATGTGTACATGTATGTGTACACACACACAAACAGATATAATAAAAGTTGGAAAAAAAGGGGAAATGGCCACTATATTGATGGCTTATCTTGTTCCTATGACAGGACCTACTGACAGAAGTTACTTCAGGAAGGGGTTGTGTGGGCTCACAGTTTGAGATACATTCACCATGGCAGGGAAGACGTGGTGGTAGGATGAGGTGGCTGAGCACAGTGAGACCACAGAGATGGATGCTGGGGTTAGAACTTGTGTTTTCTTTTTTGTTCAATCCAAGACTCAGGACTGTGAAGTGGTACTGCCCATGGCTCTTTCCACTCTCAATTAGTACAGGCTGATATTCCCTCACAGACATGCCCAGAAGCTCCCAGAAGCTTCTCCTAGGTGGTTCTGGATTTCTGTCAATTACCACTGTTACAATATAATGATAACTATATTTTAATTTGTCCCTCTATACGTTCTAGACATGGCTTCTTCTACTTTGTTCTCCACCAATAACCTCGGAAAGGATATAGAATGAACAAGTCTTTAGAACAAAACTCTCACAATCATGACCTTGAAATTCAGACTCACATAACTTCAAAAGGCAGTTTTCTGAAGTTGAAGTGGTTTACTGGCTGCAGAGGGACCATGATATTTGATTTTTCTCCCTTACAGAACCTTGAATATCTCAAAGGAATGCTTCTTCCGGGCTGACATGCAGTGAGTCACCCAGGAGACTATCTCTGTAGCAAGTGATGCTTCTGCTCCTTGTTCTGAGACCACATTTTAATTCAGGATGACCTTGAGTCTCTGTGGCAGCGTGACTGAGACAGACTTCTTCACTTCCTTGAAAAGACTCAGCTAGTTTTGGGATGTAAGGCACTTCACTTGCTAGTTTCCTGATGGCAGGGATGAGGGTGTGGTGTTGTTGAGTGGATGCCTTCCAGAAGGTAGGACATGCCTACATGAAGCTGGAGAAGCAGTGAACTCTCCTTGGATCTCCGTAGCATGCTGTATTCCCTCACTTGTCTGTGTGGAGAATATATATAAATGTCCTTCTAGTCAAACTGCCATTGTCTTCACTAAAACAGCTGTGCCCATACGCAAAAGATTATGGCTGAGCTTGTTGACCCTTGACCTAAAATCATAGAAGAAGAGTTGGGAGGATCATGGGACTCACACTGGAGCATCCAGCCACTTGCAGCTCCTCCTAACCAGTTGTATACAGTTCTGCCCTCATTGTACAAGGCCTTGGGGCTCAGGGAGGGGCTTGTTTACACTGTGTGTGTGTGGAAGTACAAGGGGAAGAAACTCCTTTTCCGTGATCCTTGGGGAGATGTTGTCTTTGTGGGGTGCAGTCCTTCCAGTGTGGCTGCTTTCAAGCCATCCATGATCCTGCCTATAGTCTCACTTCTTTGTTCTGCAAGTAAGTCTAATAAATTCATTGGTTTCCCAGAATGCACACTGGTGGAATGGTACCCTGTTTTGTCATTAGAACATTAGGAAGGGGGTAGAGCGGTTTACATCTTCTCCAGGAAAGGTGTTGTGCCATCAGAAGGTCGGACTCTCCCAGGTTTCTGCACATCTCATCTGTTTATTTCTTTTCTATAGACTCTGTGGTGTAGATGGATTTTTCTTTGGGTGCTAGCTAACAAAAATGGCATGGAGAGTTCTTATTAATTATGTAAACTCGGCCTTAGCTTAGGCTTGTTCCCAACTAGTTCTTATAACTTAAATTAACTCATATTTTTTTGATCTGTGTTCTTTTACATGGCTTGCTTACCTTTTCTCTGTGTACATCCTGCTCACTCTGTCTGGCTGGTGATCTGCCTCTCTTCTTCTTAGAGCTCTCTCTGTCCAGATTCCCACCTATACCTCCTGCCCAGATATTGGCTGTTTAGCTTACTATTAGACCAATCCCAGTGACACATCCTCACAGAGTGTAAAGGAGTATTCCACAACGCTGTGGACCAATGGTTTGGGGCACCTTTGTTATCTTAACAGTTTTTCTTAGTTATCTGTGTACTCTAAGCTTGGCACCTAGGCCATGGATAGGTTTCTTCCCAGGAGTCGTTTCACAGTAGGAAAGGTGACAAATCTCTTCTTGATTTTTTTGCTCTTCTTAAAAGTGCCACATCTTTGGAAACCTGAGTCTGCTTGATAATACTGCCAGTTTGGAATATTAGTGGTGTAGATTAATTTTTCTAGTGTATTCATTTATTCTGCGTATGGGGGTGGAGTGGGGGTGGGTGCGGCATAGCATGCATGCACGGAGGGGTCAGGAAGCAGCCTGTGGGAGTTGGTTCTCCTTTCCCATATGTGGGTCCTAGGGATTGAACTCAGGTCATCAGGTTTGACAACAGACACCTTTGCCCATTGAGCTCCCTCCTCTTCCCCACTTTGTTTTTCTCTTGAGACAGGGTTTCACTACATAGCCAAGGCTAGCCTTCAACTGTGATCCAAGTGCTGGGATTGCAGGTGTGAGCCACCAAGGCCGCTAAAGAAAATTTTGTGTGTGTGTGTGTGTGTTTAAGGAACAGACCAAATTTGTTACAATAACATATTACTTGAACTTATAAAGAAAAAAAAATGTATTTTGTCTCTTTGTATCCACCACCCCCTTTGAGCCAGAATCTAACTTTTACCTTAGATTGAACTTAAATTCATTACACACAGAGTGGCCTCCAATTCATGATCCTCCTGTCTCAGCCTCCTAAGTGCTGGAATTACAGGTATGTATCAGTATGCTTGGCTTGACTCAGGTTCCAGGCCATGGTCGAGGGTACCATTTTTTTTTTTTAAAGAAATAGATTTTGTATAGAAATGTTTTGTCTGCATGTATGTTTGTCACACATGTGTCTTGTGCCCACCATGGAGGTCAGAAGAGGGCATCAGATCCTTTGGTGGTTAGTTAGCTGTGATGTGGGTGCTTGGAATGGAACCCAGTTCCTCTGCAAGACCAGCCAGTGTTCGGAACTGCTGAGCCATCGCCTCAGCATAATGATTTGTTTTGAACCTCTGTTGACAGTGCTCACTGGTAATGATGGGAGCATGAAATGAGTCGAACTACTTGCCTTATGGCCATGAAGCATGCAAGCAAGCAAACAAAAACAAAGAGGCAGGGGTCCCAGTCCCTTCTTCCTAAGGACCTCCCAGAAGCCCTTTTCCCATAGGTTCATTGCATCTTTCAGTAGTTAGCAAGTGGACCTTAGAGGGCTATTCACTGTATGTTTCCTGGGCTGGGGGCAAGGGGCTAGTTGCAGTTTTGAACAAGCCATAATCCAGACATTCAGGTACCATGACAATGGACACAGTTTTGTCTTCTCGCTCTCTCTTTCTCTATTTATTTATTTATTAACTATGTATACAGTGTTCTGTCTGTATGTATGTTTTCAGGCCCAAAGAGGGTATCAGATCTCATTATAGATGGTTGTGAGCCACCATGTGGTTGCTGGGAATCGAACTCAGGACCTCAGGAAGAGCAGTCAGTGCTCTTAACCTCAGAGCCATCTCTCCAGCCCTTGTCTTCTCTTTTTGTGGTCACTAAAGATCCCCAGGTTTGTTTGTCTTTTCAGCCTTCTGTTATTGTTGCTTAGTTTTTCTTTTTCTTTCTTTTTTTTTTTTTGTTTTTTGAGCTAGGTATCACTTTGTAGCCCAGATTGTCTTGGATTCAGAGAGGTGCCATGCATGGCATTGTCTTTATTTTCTCTTTTTTTTTTAACAGTTATTTTTTTGATGTTGGGAATTGAACCTAGGCCCTTGTGTCTTCACAACAAGTGCTCTACCACTAAGTTGTGCCGTTCATTTTTTAAATACACTTTTTATCTTGAGAAAGGGTCTCACTAAGTTGTCCAGGATCATCTAACATTCACTTTGTAGCCCAGGCAGGTCTTGAACTCTTGCTCCTCCTGTCTCGACCTCCTGCATATCTGAGATTAGAGGCCAGAACATTCTTTTTCTGGGTACTGTCTTTTTCCTTATCTTCTTCCATTCAGAATGCTTTGTTTTGCTCTTAATGTCATGAATACAGGACCTGCTTTGTTCTCAAGGACCTTCCCTGTAGTTAGACCACAGTTCTCTTGGCACTGCCTCTCCTCTTGGGTTCCCCATGCAGCTTAGCATCATTTTCATGTCAGATCAGCATGGCAACAAATTAATGATGTTGAACATACGGGATCAAGGGCAGACCCAGCAGCTGGCCTGACACTGACCCTGCAGGCCTTTTGAACACAGGTGAGCTTTTCTCAAAGCTTGTGCTATGGTAGGTAGCATCCTGCAGGGCGCGCCTCAAAAGTCCAGCCAAGACCAGATGCCCAGAGAGAATGTTCCATACCACAGCCCTTCTCCAAGACTCACAGACTACCAGTGCATACTAAAAGTCGAGAAAGGGTGATGTCAGGTGTAGTTTTCTGAGCACATTTGACCACAAGGGGTCTTCACTTCTGCCCCACTCTATACCACTTAGTAATGGTAAGTACAGTCTGTCACTTGTCTTCTAGAAAGCAGAATTTGAGATGAGCTTGTGTGGGCGTTCAGCTCGTCACAGCCTATTTAGCGTTATTATTCCATGGCCCATATTCCTCTGTTGTTGATTAGAAGGGGAAAATGATAGAGCATGTAAAACACTGTGAAAAATGTGTGTCTTGCCAGTTACCCATTCAGAAGGGTCAGACTTCTTCTTTTTTTTTAGATTTATTTATTTATTATGTATACAGTATTCTCAGTATTCTGTCTGCATGTCTGCCTGCAGGCCAAAAGAGAGCACCAGATCTCATTACAGATGGTTGTGAGCCACCATGTGGTTGCTGGGAATTGAACTTAGGACCTTTGGAAGAATAGGCAGTGCTCTTAACCACTAAGCCATCTCTCCAGCCCAGGGTCAGACTTCTAAGTCTGCCCATGAGGCATGGGTATCCTGGGTGGGTTATGTTATGAACTAAACTCAGGTATATTCTCAAGCACCCAGGAAACCTCACGATTATGAGTACTCCTAGTAATAGCAGGAATTGGAATGTTATAACAGCCCCAATATCAAATTCGGTGCCGGGTACATCATAAGTTGCATCTTGTGCTGCTGTCCTCACAAGAAACTGAGGCTGAACAACACCGTTCTTAAAGAAGTTCAGCGTGCCAAATGTAGAAAAGCTCCTTAAGGGGTACAATAAACAAGAACTAGAACCTAGTGTCCACCCAAATGTGGCTGACCCCAGAGCCATGTACTCAACAAATTCACTGTTACTATATTTTTTTTCTCCCACACCTGTGAAGTCTCCAGGCATTTTTTCCATGTGAACTTTGGGATTGACACAGTGCTTGGTCAAAATGAGGACATCAGCAAAATAGATTGCTTGTTCTTTGAAGGGACATTTGTCCCTCCATGGAGGCTCTGCTGTGTATTCAGCAAAGAGGAGTAAGTGTGTGGGATTAGAGTGCCAGATGTCACGTGAGTGGGACAGGACGTGCACCCACCGACTGCACATCCTTGACTGGCACACCAGCTTGCCCATTAGTGTTCCCTACCTACTCCGTTCTATTTTACCCATTCTTCCAAGCTCCTCTTAGTTTTCATCTTTCTGTGTGACCTCAGCTTGTCCCCAAGGAAAACCACTAACTACTTGGCTCTGCATTCTAGGTCTGTGGTGACCTGCCAGCTGACATCTACAAGGCTTGGAGGTGACCTACTTTGAATGAAATGCTGGCTTTTCAGTTGCATGTTCAATAGGCTGAGTTGGCAGGGTGTCAGAGGACTTATGTCATCTAGGGATTGTGTCAATTTCCTCCGCTTTGGCTTCCTGCTGGCAGATACCCTCAGGGTGCTCTTGGAAGCCAGAAGGTGTGGGAGGACGGTAAGGGACTATAGGAAAGCAGGGACAGAGAGAGGTGCTGGGAAAACTCAGACCTAATTGTCAAAGTGGAAAACGAAAACATGCCTAAGAAAAGAGTCTTCTAGAATAGGGTGTCAACACCCTACAGTGAGGTGACTCCCCACAGAGCAGCTTTGCTCCAAAATGGACTCCCTTCCCACTCCAGTCTCTTGTGTCTCTCCCCTCATGCCTTCTTCAGGTGGGATGTTAAAGTATTTCATTTCAAACACACTGATGACCTGCAGGGGTGAGGGCAGACTGGTTTCTACCCTTCTGGCTCCGGCTCTTATTCCATAATTGACCCTCCCCTTTTTTTGATTTGTCTTGTGGGTCTTTTCTTCAGGCTCTGTTAAATCTCTCAAAGTGTAGCTGTGTTAGGACCCAGTTTCCCTTCTACAAAGGCCACACATCCAGGTTCCTGCCCTGTGGCTGCTATTCTGCAGCCACAGTGGATGAAACCCTCAGTTTAGATGGTGTGTGCTCAGAGCTTTGGCTCTGTCCTCTGGGGCACAGTAATGCAGTGAGCTTGTTCCCTGGGGAGCAGCTTTAGAAGCGCAGGCCCCCCCCTTCCCCTGTTAGAGTTAGGCGAGAGGTTCAAGATAGCAATGAGGACATGCCTGAAGAAGGCATGAGGGGAGAGACACATTTAAGACATGAGGCCATCCTCAGAGGCCTGATCAGCCCCAAGGTCCCCTCCAAGGACTGCCTTTCTGGAAGGCAAAGTTCAAGTTTGTGTAAGCCGCCAGAACACATACATTGGTTAGAATTCTTTTTTCTAAGTTGGTTCAAAGCTTGGATTTATAATTGTGAGGATTAGTCTCAGATTTTCCCACCAGAAACTCCTTTCTTAATGAGTATGTGTCTCCGAGGGATAAGAGGCTGTCTGCTGACTTCCTCCTTGGCTTCAGCCTGTCCTTTTTCATTCCTGGTGTTGCTCGATCCTAAGCATTTGTTGCACACTTTGTTGCCAGGTGCACACAACAGACAAGGCTCAAGCCTTAGGGTGCTGATGGTCAGTGATGGAGAGGGAGTCAGGAAGCGAAGCTTGTCTGTGTGCCTTCCTCTGAGCATCCTCTGTGCCCAATGATGCTGATGCTGTCATATGAAAGGAAGGAAGGCAGGAAGGAAGGAAGGAAGGAAGGAAGAAAGGAAGGAAGGGCGAGGCCTACCTGACATGGTGACATTTGGACACTGTTGTAGAGTATAAGGAATTGAGATACTGGAAGAAGCTGGTCTCCTGAGTGTTCCCTGCATGGGGTCAGTAAGTATGCCCATTCTTTGGCAGAATGAACTTGACCAACAGATCCTTCTGCAGAAATAATTGTGGAAGTCAGGTATGTGGAATAGTTTGATATCTACTTGACACAAGCTAAAGTCATCTAGGAGGGGATCTCAATTAAAAGATCTATCTATAGGGCATTTTCGTACCTAGTGATTGATGGGTAAGGGCCCAGCCCACTGTGAGTAGTGCTATCCCTGGGCTGGTGGTCCTGGGTGTATAAAAAAGCAAACTGAGTAAGCCATGGAGAGCAAGCCAGGAAGTAGCACCCCTCCATGGCCTCTGTATCAGCTCCTGCCTCCAGGTTCCCGTTCTGCTTGAGTTCCTGTCCTGACTTCCTTTGATGATCAGCTGTGGTGTGGAAGCATAAACTGACTAAACCCTTTCTTCCTCAACTTGCTTTTTGGTCTTGGTGTTTCATCACAGCCCTTGAGAGTTGAGGCTGGAGAATTGTCATGAGTTTGAGGCAAGACTAGGCTATATGTAGGGTATTTGTGGCCAGTCTGAGCTGCAGTGTGAAACCCTGTCTAAAACAAAACAGAAACAGATGGAATTTGGGGGCAGAAGAGATGGCTTAGTGGTTAAGAGCATATGTTTTCTTGCAAAGGACCCAAGTTCAATTCCCAGCACCCATCTGGTGGCTCATAACCACCTATAGTTCCAGTTCTAGGGAATCCAGCATCCTCTTCTGACCTCCACAGACACCAGGTATACACATGGTGCACAGACATACATGTGATCAAAACACTCATACACAAAGTAATACAAAATAAATCAATCTAGAAAAAAAAATGGAATCTGGTGTTGAGTTCTGGGTTTCAGACACAGAAATCAGACAAACATGTTGCTGTTCTCTGGACCCAAGGGGAAAACCATCACCATATAAATAATTTGAGTTTTGAAAATCTGGGACCCAGGTGTGATAGACGAACAAAGATGTCCAGCATCTGTTCCTCCTCCGCGTGTACCCTGCCCCACCAAACTTGATATCGTCTACTAGGTGTGTTTAACACCTCAGCAGTGAAGTCTGTAGTCCCTTGGCAAGTCTGTTCCTTAGAAGACCAGCCACCCTTCCTGCTCCTCATTCTGTAGGCATGGTCTCCCCACTTCCCATTAGGGTGCCACAGCCCTTCATGCCTAAAGGTAGATAAGGAGCACCACTATGGTGTGCCCAGTGGTTCGAGTTACAAAGTGTGCTCCCTCTATCCATGGCTTTCCAGTATATGAAATTGCTCTGAGCTTCCGTTCACAAGTAACAGATGGACCATTCTAGAAATATGCAAATTATGCTTTTAGTTACTTTTATTGTAGGGCGTTGTTATAGTTCTGCTGCTCTTGTTTATCTGTTACTTTGCCTGGTTTAGAGATAAAGCACTATTGTAGATGTGAAGATGGGGGAACGCCATCGTATGTATATGAATTTGAGCTCACCTGTGGTTTCAGGTATCCACCGAGGGGATTGGGCAATCTCCTTTGTGGATAATGGGAGTCCACTGTCCATGGCGGATGGCGTGATGGCTCTCAGAAGTTAAAATGCCTCAGCTGGTTCATTTTCTGACTAGAAAGTCACATTTTTTTTTTTCCCTCACCGCATGAAATTGCCATTTCCATCCTGGATACTAATAGAGATGCTTGTTTCTTAGTAAGGGCTGGAACATTGGAAAAAATCTCTTTACCTAGCACGCATGAAGCCCCGGGTTCAACCCCTAGTACTGAAGGGGAAACAAAACAAACCCCACAGTCAAATTCAGAATCCAAAGGATTTTTCAGCCCAAAAAATCTCCTCCTCCTGCCTGTTGTTCTTGTCCCACCCTGACGAGACTCTAAAGCTGGCCCTGAACTACAGACTGGGTGGAGTACCCAGTGAGTATTCTGTTAGTTTTTAATATAGGGTGTTTTGTGTCTCTCTTGGCAGTGAGGCCAAGTACTATTTTAGTGGGTAGCTGGGCCCAGGGTCCCCGATCTTCACTCAGAAACTCCCTAGTCAAATCTTTGATAATGCACAAAATGGGAAAACAGTGGCACAGGATACTTCTCCCAAGGCAGAAGAAAAGTTCACTAGAGACATTCCCTCTAACCCTCCCACCCCCCCACTGAAGCTCTCTGTCCCCAGGAGTCATCCAAGGTTTGGGGCTTGGGGCCAAGGGCTCTTGCACAGACCCACAGAGTGAGTACCGGAGTGTATGAGGGGCATTGGATGGACCTGAGAATGGTTAAGCTAGCTATTTCAGCAAAGGTCAAAGCCAGTGTAGTTGATTAACTTCATCTTCTGTGAGATAGAAGTAGGCTCAGCCTTGACCACCCAGTTCCTGCTCTCACAGAGGGTATGTTCCAGGAACGGACACACAATCAGGCAATAAAATCAGTATGATGAGGTTTAATTTTTGAAGGATTTATTTTTATGTGTGTGTGATGTATACGCGTGTTTGTGTGCAAAGGTGTAAGAGGGCCATGGCATGCATGTGGGGGTCAGAAGATAGCCTTGGGTTGCGCTTCTCTTCTACCTTGTTCCTGAGGCAGAGTCTCAGCTCACAGCACTGTGGCTTTGTGATGATATGCAACCAATGGCAACAGAAGATCTGCATGTGTTTTGATTTTTTTTTTTTAAAGTTACATTTATTTGCTGGTCGTATGTGTGAGGTAGTTTGAATGAGGATGGCCTCCATAGACTCATTTGTTTGAATGCTTGCTCCACAGTCAGTGGAACTGTTTGGGAAGGATTAGGAGGTGTGACCTTCTTGGGGGAAGTGTATCACTGATATGGGCTTTGATATTTCAGAAGCCTATACCAGGCTAAGTCTTTCTCTCTGCTGGCTACCTGTGGATCAGGATAGAAAGCACTCAGCTACTGCTCTAGCACCAGGCCTGTCTGCTTCCTGCCGTGATGACCAAAGACGAACCCTCTGCAATGGTGCAGGAGACTTGTCTGTTCAGTCAATCATGTTTTATAAATGCTGATTGGCCAGGTAGGAAGTATAGGCGGGTCAACCAGACAGGAAGTAGAGGCAGGGCGAGGAAAAAATCTGGGAAGCAGGAAGCTCCCCTGGCATTCCTGGGCAGATTTCCAAGGAGGCAACATGTAAGCTGCTGGCTGAGAAAAGGTACTGGCCAGGTTAACATAGATGGGTTAATATAAGTTATAATAGCTAGTAAGAAGCCTGAGATAATGGGCCAATCAGTTAATAACCTAATGTCGACTCTCTGTGTGATTTTCTTTGGGGCTTGCTGGCTGTGGGGTACTGGGCGGGACACAAACCCCAACGAGCAGGACCCTCATGGTACACTGCAAGTGTAAATAAAACTCCCAATGAAATGATTTCTTGAAAAGAGTTGCCTTGGTCAGGATGTCTCTTCATGGCAATAGAACTGTAACTAAAACAGTGTGTGTACATTACATGTAGACACATCACATACATGTGTACATATTAAAGATATGTTTCAGTCATCAGCTCTCTCCTTCTACCATGTTGATCTGGGGATTGGACTGGTCAGGCTTGGTGGCAAGTGTGTTTATCTGTTGACCCATCTCTCAAATTTCTCTTTCTCTCCTCTTACCCCTCCCACTTATATGATTTGAGACCAGGTCTCTTTATGGTGTCCAGATTATAGGGGGAGGCTGTTCGTTTGTTCCTGGCTGCCCTGACCCAAAATATTTTCTTTTTTTTTGGTTTTTCGAGACAGGGTTTTTCTGTGGCTTTGCAGCCTGTGCTGGAACTAGCTCTTGTAGACCAGGCTGGTCTCAAACTCACAAAGATCCTCCTGCCTCTGCCTCCCGAGTGCTGGGATTAAAGGCGTGTGCCACCACCGCCCGGCTGATGCAAAATATTTATACAGAAGCTGTATTAATTACAGCACTGCTTGGCCTGTTAGGTTATGCATATTTCTAGCTCACTCTTACTCTTAAATTAACCCATTTCTATTATTTTATATTTTGCCATGAGGCTCATGGCCTACTGGAAAGATTCCAGCTAGCATCTTGTGTTTTTCTCCTCTGGCAGCTCCATGGTATCTTTCTGACTCTGCCTTCTTTCTTCCAGCATTCAGTTTAGTTTTCCTGCCTACCTTTATTCTGCCCTATCAGAGGCCAAAGCAGTTTCTTTATTAAGTAACCAATTAAAAACAACACATATACAGAAGGACTTCCCACATCACCTCCCCTTTTCTGTCTAAATCAAAAGAAGGTTTTAACTTTAACATAGTAAAATTACATATACCAAGACAGGTATCAAGTAAGAATTACAGTTAGAATATTTATATCTACTTTAT
>JAQHUG010000149.1:1766309-1790214 GCA_028555095.1 Dicrostonyx torquatus
GCCACCACATCAGGCTCTACCCTAAAAAAACAAAAAGCTCATTTGTTTTTTTCCCTAATGATCATGGCTTGATATTATAAAATATATTTTAATGGTGTCCTAGTTTCATTTCTGATACTGTAATAAAACATCATGACCGAACCCAACTTAGGGATAAAAAGGGTTTATTTCATCTTCTAAGTCCAGGTTATTACAGTCCATCGTTAAGGGAAGTCAGGTCAGAAATTTGAAGGTAGGCCTGTTCACTCTTTCACCTCTGACTAAGGAACTCACGTCATAGCTAAGTATTAAGTGCAAAAAAAAAAAGGTGTGTGTGTGTATCTGTGTGTGCGTGTGTATATCTATGCATCTGTATATATGTGTGTGTATGTGTTTATCTCTGTGTGTGTGTGGTTTATAAGACAACCTGCAGGAGACTCAATTCTCTCCTTTTATTGTGTGGGTCCGGAGGGTTGAACTTGGGTCATTGGACTTGGCAGCAGGTGCCTTTACCTGCTCAGCCGTCTTGCTAGCTCCACTAATGTGATTTTAAATTCATTCACTCGTTTTCTCTAACCGGCTCTGAGGCTTACCCATTTGTTTTGTTTTTCTTTGCAGATGTGACCTTTCCCACTTCCTGTCCTGTCCCTGCGATGCTTTCTCTTTATCTTTGTGGAGCTCATCATCGCAAGTCTGCTTGGTGTCTGTGTGCTCATCTGTCGTCTGCTGCCTTTCTGAGTCTGCTCCCTTTGACGGCCTTCTCTCTCACCACGGCTTCTCTGCAGAGCTGACAGCTCTGGCTTTGGATGTTGTGCATTCTGTATTAGAGCATGTTGGACTTTTGCATCTCTGTAGTTGTTGTTTGACCTTTGTTGGTTTGGGACGTAGCAAGTTCCTTGGAACTAGCTTGATCCCTGTGAGCCTGCTTTTCAGCACGGTTAGGGTGAGTCTAGAATAGTGTTTATCTAAACCAGAGGTTACTGCACTATGCCCCACAGTCCAGCGACCTGCATTGGGAAATAAAGTTTTATTGGGACACAGTATGGCTATCTGTTGACATCTTGTTTGTAGCCGCTTTAATGCTCTGGCAACAGAGCTCTGGGCATTGCAGCAGTGACCCTGTAACCCGCAGCCGGAAATACTTAGTATTAAAGGAGAAGTTTGCCAATATTTCGCTGGAGCTAATTTGGGCTCAGTAGGGAAAGATCTGTGCTGAGAGACAGTACCCGAGGCTGTGTTCGGAGGTCATTCTAGTTTGGTTGGGTGGAATAGGAACCATTGCTTCCCTGAGCTAGCTCCTCCATTGACCTGCCTACTCCTTCTTCCCTGCGGTGGCCCTGGACCCCTCTCTGAACAAGGTGCTAGGTACTCCCGGGCTTACTTTATTTTTGTTTTTCTCCTTTCTCAGGGAATCCCTGTCTTGTGCTTGCTTTGTCCAAAAACTTGCCTAATGTCTGAAAAATGTTGTTTTATACATTTTGTGTTGCTTTTTCATGGCTGAAGACTGACATAACTCCTGCTGTTGTTTGGGACAGAGTGCCATGTAGCCCAGGCTGGCCTTAAACTCACCGTGTAGCTGAGGCTGGCCTCAGACTCCCAGTCTTCCTCTCTCTACCTCTCGTGTCTAGCCCAGTTTAATGAACCCTTTGTTTTGTGGCTTCCTTCTGCCTCCCCGCAGCTACAGCCACCATCTGGATGGACATGTTGTGAATGCTTCAGGGCTGGGCCATAATCTCCAGTGTACCATGGAGATGCTATGATTGGGAGACTCGTTTTCTGGGGCGGATGATTTCTGACCTTTTTTGATCTCTTGATATGCCCCTGGGATGTGTCAAGGGCTTTCGACCTCTGCGCTCCCACCATGCTCTTAGGTAGTCGATACTGCTGGTAAACCCATTTTATTAATGGGGAAACTAAGGTTCAAAGACATTGCCACTCTTCCCAGATGGACCAGCTAGGTTTTGGGCCCACGTTGGTGTGGCTAACCTAAGCCAACCGACCAGCTGCTCTGGTTTCCCAAAGATTTCCTGAGTTTAACACTGAACATTATTGTGTTGTCTGGGAAACTCATCAATCTTGGGCAGACTGAGGCTGTTGGCACCCTAAGAGAATGTCATTTCCCTTGGACTTTTTTCTACAGTCATGTCGTATGTTTGATGTCAAGTTAGCACTGCAAAGCATGCAGAGTATTTGTAACTGTGCCTGACACACTGTAAGTGCTTCTGAGTGGGGGTTATCATTACTAGTCCTTCTTCCAGTCTTTCTGATTCCATTACCATGAATATTTGTTACTTTTATGGCTACCCAGCAGTAGAATGTCACTCCTACCTTTCTAGAGGCCTATCCCACCCAGGAGTAAACAGGACCTAACTCATATTTATCCCAGAAGAAATATAGGATATTTGGGGATATAGGCCAGTGGTATAGCACTTGGCTAGCACTTACGTGCATGCGTGAATGAATGCAGTTTCTCCCAGAAGCAGTGTTGCTGGAGTCACTAATTTGGGGTCTGCAGTGACTTTGTAGGTCAGAATAAGAGATGACTCTATTTTGTTTGCGCCAGCTCTTGGATACTGTGCAGCATTTAATGTGGAAAAGAGGAAGTAGCTTTATTTTGCTCCCAAGTCAACACTTGTGGGAAACAGTATTGGTTAGGACTCAACTAGAGAGGCAAAACCGTGGGAGATTGTATATGCTGAGAACTGTCTTATACAGAGGCTTAGGTGGCTGTGCGGTTGGATGGGAAGTGGCTGGAATATAAAGAGAGATGCGTGGCTGTGGCTATGCACAGCTGCCTGAGAGAGGATGTTTGGGAAAGGAAGGGAAAAACCACTGGGAATCCATTGCCCGATGGAGTCTGTCAGTCTGTCTGTGGGTTCATCTGTTAGCCTTCCTGTCTTCCTTCCTTCTTTCCTTTCTTATTCCTTCCTTATCAGGAAAAGCTCAGTCTCTCTGCCTAATTGAGTTGATACCACTAAGGATCTTTTAAAGGATCTCTTTAGTTAAAGTCACCTAATTAGGGCCTTTAGTGAAATCTATAAAAACTTTTTCCAACAACATGACAATTAGGGCTTGATTGCAGACCTGGGGGTGGGGTGGGTATGGTAGACAATGGCTGCCTGCTCCCTTCCGTCTCTGTTGTGTAGTCTGGGACCTCAAGATCAACTCTAGTGTTTGTGGAAGCATATTGTTTCCAGAAGTTAGAGTGATACCTTCTGTGTGGGTGAGGTCACTAGATTGTACCTGGATACTTCCTGTTCAGGTGGGTTTTGTTTAACTCTTACCAAGTGATGGGACCAGGATTTGAGCTGAAGTCTGTGCTCTCAGCCTTCATGTTCTGCTGAGGCTCAGTGTGGCATTGGAACATAGTCACCCCTTAGACACCCCTGTCTAAGTGTAGGAGGGCAGAGTCTCTAAGGGAATTGCATGGGCCTTGGTTGGTGAGAAAGAACGGGGACATGCACTCTAGGGGTTAGGATCTCCCTCTTAAGTACTGAACCTTAGTTTCTGCTTCCAGCATCCTTTCCAGGCGCCATCAAGAGTCCCATGAGCCATCTAAACTTTGAAACCATACAGACTTCCTTTCCCACTTTGTACCACGTTCCCACTTATCCAGAGACACCAGATTCCTGTCCTGAAGTTTCCCTCTCTCAGCCAGGCTCTCACAAAACCTTCTTTATGAGCCCTGCCCCTCCGCCAGCTCCTTTAGTCATGAACACCCGCACACTGTCATAGTTAGGTTTCTGTTGCCATGGCAAAGTACCGTGACTAAAAGAACAAAAGGAACTCAAGGCAGGAACCAAGGCAGAAGCCATGGAGGGATGCTGCTTACTGGCTGTCTCTCCACGTTTTCTTACACAGTTTGGGATTACATGTCCAGGGGTCTCTGCCCACAGTGAGCTGTGCTCTCCCATGTCAGTCATTGATCAAAAAAATGCATCACAGGCTTTCCCCCAAGCTAATCTGGTGGGGGTGGGGTGTTCTCTCAGTCGAGGAGCCCCCTTCTCAAGTGACTCTAGTTTGTGTCAAGTTGACCACCTCCCAAAAGGCAAACCAGACAAAACTAACCAGGACATATGTATCTAAGTCATGCTTACTGTGTGATAAGCACGACCAGCTTCTAGGGAGATAACATTTGTGGGACAAACACTCAGAACCTCCAAACTTCCCATTCTCCTGTCCTAGAGAAAGGTATAGAGAGCAGATGCCACATGAAACAGGAAAGCCAGGCACCCATGTCCATCATACTGCTTCTGTTCCTTTCTTTGTTCAGCAGATAAATACAAGACTGCGTGGTTTTCCTTGTATAGACAAACACATTAAAACAGTTGACGTCAGTGAAAGTCTCCCTTTATCAACATCCTGCATCTTTCCCCCCTCCTCTTTCCCAGTCTACTCCAGAGATGACCCTTGCTGTCCGCTCAGTGTGTACCTTTCTAGGTTTTTATTCCATGCATTTACAAACAGGTAAGTATGCTGTTTGGAAAGAATTTATGATCATATAAAGTGGTCATTCTATGTTTATTGGGAAGTTGGGAGGATGAATTATTTTTTATGTTTCTTCCCTGGTTTCTTTGCTGCCTTCCCCGGTATCTGTGCCCTTCCTAGGCACAGTGACTGAACAGACATGTGTCTGAATCAGGTCATGTGTCTGGATTCTAGTTTGTACCAATGAACCATGTAAAATGGGCAAGGACGTTGGAGCTTGTTATCTGTGTTATAGGCTTGGTCTCTGCAACAAAAGAACACAGGCCCAGTGTCAGCTGCAGAGTTTTTGGTTCCCACAGTTGGGGGTTGGGACAGCCAAGGTCAAAATGCCAACAAGGTTGGGTTTTAGTGAGGGTCCTCTTCCCAGCTAGCAAGCAGATAGCAGCTACCTTCTCATGGTGTCTTCATAATGTGGGGGTGAGGGATGGGGAGTGGGCAGTGGGGGTGGGAGTGAAGAGGGAAGGAGGAGATGCCTTCCTATCTTTCAAAAAAGATGTATGTAATTCCTTTCATTATTTTAAATTGTGTGTGGGTGTGCTTGTCTGCATGTGGGTATGTGCCCATGAGTACAGGTGCCCGTGGAGGTCAGAAGCATCCAATTCCCGGGAGCTGGACTTATAGGTAGTTTTGAGCTGCCTGGCCTAGGTTATGGGGCCTAAATTTGGATCCTCTGGAAGCCCGAGTGCTCTGACTGCAGCTGAGCCACTTCTTCAGCCACACATTCCTTAGAATGTTCTTAGAAGGTGAATTTTGAAGGGACAACATTTAACCTGCAGCCTTACCTCAAGGCCACCGTATCCAGAGCTGAGCTTCTCCATTCTCATTGCCCCAGGTTTGGGGCTCTGCTCTAGGGAGCCCTTTCTAGGATGTTTGTTGACGCATGCGCTTCTTCCAGCAGAGTGACTTGAGGGAAGCCGAGGGCCTCCCCATGGCCTCCATCCCTAGCATTCCATTTGAATTAGTGGAAATTTCAACCACCACGTTGTGAATGGTTCCAGATGTGCAGGCCTGGAGAGTGAGATAGCTAGAAAAGCCAACTTAGCATTCAGAGTTCAGCTAAGCTTGGGGTGGGGGCACGGTCCCAGCACCTAAGGACCTGGGATGGGAACACCACCATGGTGGGATGGCTCTAGGCCGATAAAATGAGAAGCCTGACACATGTCGTGATGAAACAAGTGAACCTTGTCCCTTGGCCCGGATCTTGGTTGGCTTGAAAAGGACAGGACAAAGACTGAAGGAAATAAAGTCCACACAGAGTTACCAAGGAGAGACAAGTGTCCACTGGGGGATTTGAGGGCTTCAAAGGAACAACTGTGTGAAAGGCCCATGTGGAGATTCTGTGGTGGGGACTGAGTCTCCCGGGATGCTCTGAGACAGTCTCAGATGGCAGGATGAAAGAGAGTGAAGCGGGGCTTTAGGGTAGATGGCATGAATGACGCTTGTGGAGGCAATATTGGTGGAAATGAGCTACTTGGTGTAGCAAGGATGCTCGTAAGAAAAGTTAGACGTGAAGATGGCATGCATTATCCTGAAAGGAAGTGTTGGCTAGATATGGGGAACCATGTAGCAAGGGGCCTGCTGAGCTAAGCCTGTAGAAGGCAGAGGTTTGGTTGAGGGACCAGTAGCCCAGGGTGGTTCTGGCTGACCACACGCCCACTCTCCTTGTGGCTTGACTTAGGTCAGCTGTGAGTGTGGACTTAGGGACAGTTACTTGTGGTGCCAGATAACCACAGTGGGAAAGATCACCATCAGCAGCAGAGAGAAGGGGTACCAGGGCTTTTGATTCTAGACCTGTGATCACACAGCCCTCAGCACTTTTCTGGAGGTGATAAAAATAGTACAGTCAGCTCCCACCATCACAGATTCAGACAACTGTGGATGGAAAACATTCAGAAAAAATTTAAGTCTAGGCTGAAAACACACCAACTTTTTCCTTGTCATTTTTTAAACAAGACTACATAATAATTTAGTAGCATTTACCTCATGTTGGGTATTATGAAAAATTTATAGCATAAAAGGATGCATGCAGATACCACATCATTTTACATCAGGGATGTAAGCACCTGAGGAGTATGGTATCTTTAGGGATCCCGGTCCATTTCCCTTCAAGGGGACTGTTTGAAGGGCTAGAGAGATGGTCCTGAGGTTAAGAATACTAGCTGCTATTTCAGAGGACCCAGGTTCAATTCCCAGTATACACATGGCTATTGGGGACTATTATTTTCAGGTGTTTTACTTTTGTTTATGCTGCATTTGACTAACTGCAAAGCTGTGATGATTTGCCTGTCTAAAACACCTGATGGTCCTAATAAAGAGCTGAATGGCCAGTAGCAAGGCAGAAACAAGGATAGGCGGGGCTGGCAGGCAGAGAGTATAAAGAGAGAAAGAGGAGCAAGAGAACAAGGAGAGGAGGACACAAGGGGACAGTTACCCAGCTACACGGCAAGTCATGGAGAAAGATAAAAGCTCAAAGGCAAAAGGTAGTCGGGATAATTTAAGATAAGAGAAGCTGGCAAGGAATAGGCCATGCTAAGGCCGGGCATTCATAAGTAATAATAAGCATCCATGTGATTTATTTAGGAGCTGGTTGGTGGGCCCCTCAAAAAGTCAAAAGAGTAAAATATCTTACAACACGTAGTAGCTCACAACTGTCTGTAACTCCAGTCTCAGGGGTCTGGAACCTTTTTCTGAACTACACAGATACCTGGCATGACTGTGATGCATAGACATGTGTGCAAGCTAAATAGTCATATGCATAAAAATAAATAAAACTAATGAGAAAGAGGGGCCTGCATGAGGAAGTACCTGGAAAGAGACTGAGCCATTCACGGCAAATGCTCGTCGGTTCGGTTCTACCTGTCATGTCTCAGCAAAACAGATTGTGCCCTAATGACCAGGGAGGACGTCTTCCACTTCTTTAATCAGAAAAGATAAAGGCACAAAAGAGAAACTGAATAATACAGCTGTAATCAAATGGATTTTGGCTGAAGTCACACGAAAGGAAGAGTAGAAAGTTCTCAAACAGTGGTGCAAGTGTTGATCAAGTAAGGGGATTAAACTGAGCAGCACGGGTGTGGGATGGCTGAACAGGAGAAGGAGAAAGGGAGTGAGTTTGATGTCCCTGTCACCCTAGTTGCCAGCTGCTGTCTTCTCATTAAGCGTGAGTTTGCATGGAGATAGGTAGCCCATGCTGCTCTTGTGGGATTCACTGGCCATGCTGTGTTGATGTGCATGTGGCCTTAGTATGAAGACTAAATGGAACAAGTGGGAGGGATCAGGATCCAGCACAGCCTGGTTCTGTCTCCTCGAAGGCTCACTGGATCTTCTCTCTGGTAGAATTTCAGTGCAGCCAGGTTCCTGAATCTAGTCTTATTTTAGGATAAAGGTGGCCTGGGAGACTTGGAGGTAAAAGAAGAGGCACCCGACAAGAGCACTGGGATCGTAGGAGAGCAGATGAAGCATAAAAAGGAAGACTCCACCCCAGCCCTTTCTCGACTGGGGGCACACTGAAGAAATCCAGATCAATGTCCCTTAGGTTTTAGTGTGTTTAGCAGCCACACTGGAGCAGGCCGAGGAACTTTCCTTTCTATTAGCTACCCCAGAAAGTCCATAGATGACAGATTGAAAATTTCTGGGCTAGAGAAAAGTCCACTTCTTGGTTTTGACCATTCGGAACGCAGTGCCACAGGTCAAAGCTAAGGCAGCAATTCCTGTTTGGAAGGTGACATAGCAAGATGGGCTGAGTGATGGATGGAACAAAACAGTGGCATACACACGCTTGACAGGTCACTACCCTTTCTGAATGAGCCATGAAGGTCATACAGTGTTCTGATATTTAACTGTAGGCATGTATGTCCAGCGAGCAAATAGCTTAGTTAGAGAAGACACTGGAGAGTCTGGGTCTCCCTGCTTTTCCCTGACTCTTCTTCCACAGCAGTTAAACACGCACTGGGAGCCGACAGCCATACCTCGCAGGGTTGGGTCACCTGTCCTTTCCAGAAGCCAGATCTCAGACCCTTGGAAGGAGAGTGTCATCATGACAGGTGCAATGTTGGCCAGGGAGAAAAGGAGGCAGTGGAGGTGTGTGAGGGTATGCAAGTTGGTCCCCAGTGGAGTAAAGATGCCAGCCTGGGAAAGGTACATTGTTTGGTCCAGAATAAATTGTCATTTTGAAGCTGAATATTCTGAAGATCTGTAGAGAAGATAACCTAGTCATGTTAATCATGATATTAAGAGAAGCCTAGAATTTGAACCTAATGTAAATACCTTTCTATTTTTTTTTCATCCTGTTTCTCACTCCAGAATAACTTCTGGTAATAGACGACACTGCCAATCAAATGTTACTCATGAGAAACTGCAGAGTTTGGCAAAAGGGGGCTTCATATAATAAAGGTATCACTTGTTTATATCTGAATCACCTCTGCCCCTTTCCCAGCTCAGCATCCTAATAAATGGTCTCACCTGGACCAAATTTGTGAGTTTCATCCAGATCTTTCTCCAACAACCTGGAAATTCACAAGACGCTCTGACAGGAATGTAAAAATAATTATTGCCATTCTTGAGGGCTTCCAACTGCATGCTGGGTTCCAGAGAGTAGTACCCTTGTTTCACGTTTGCATGAAGCTTTCCATCTGTGAATTGCCAGATCTTGACTAACATTAAACGCTGACAAATGGCATTAATCTGTCACAGAAATAGGGGAATTTATTCACAGGAAGCAAAAATAACTGAGCATGTCACCTAAGGAGTCTGCAGGAAATAGACAATTAAATACACTTTCTACGACCACTCTGAGTCTTTAGGAAATGTTCATGACCTTAGGTTTGGTGGTGCATTTCAGCCATTTGGGAGGCCAAGGCAGGATTGCTTTTCCCTAGGAGTTGGAGGCCAGCCTGAAACCCTGTCTCTGAAAAACTAAAAATATTTCAGGCAGCTGAGATCTAACCATAGGAAGAAACACCTGTTTAACTAGATAAAGATTACTAAATTCTGAGAAATCGATTTTTAGAGAAGGGTTTACTTGTGGGCAGAGTGTAAAAAAGCTACAGTTGTTTTAAACTACTTGTGAAAATAGAGAGAGGATGGAGAAGGATGGGCTGGTAACTGATGTCCTGAAATTAAAGGATGCAGGGGTGAGTGGTGTAGAGTTCTTCTGTGTCTGTAGGAGGCATAGATTCAAGAAGAAAAGGTTTTTGAGCAACCGAAAGGGCAGGCTTGTGAGCAGGAGGAACCGGGATGCTGCTAAGTGTCCATCAAACAAGGCAATGAAAGAGACTGCCGCAGGAGGTGGAGGTCATCTGTGCAGGAAGGGACAGAAGAGGTGCCAGCCATATACAAAGAAGGGGAAGAGGCTTTCATTAGCTGAACATTTGAGAGGGAGGTCTACAGTGTTCAGCTAAGGCCTTAGGGAGCCCCAGCTAGACATGGGACAGCTAAAGAGAAGATGAGTTTGTCACTTGGCTGCTGTGGGATGTCTGGCCTTTATTGGCCTTCGTGTGCACACCTGTGCAGGACCAACTGGCAAAGGTGGTGGAGCTGATGCTTTGTCTCCGACAGCTCTTCCAGTTCTGCATTCTTTGGCTCAGGTCGCGATCTCTAGGGCCCCTCAGAGGCTGTCTCGAGTGTGGTCCTTGTAGGGCTGTGCAATTTTAACTCTTGCCTCCAATCTTATTTTTGCCAGACAGGATGATTTTATTTGTAAATTGATAGGAAGCCCAACTGGAGCCAATGCAAACACAAAAATAACTTATTAACTTATTGTCCTTAAAAACGTTCGGAGTGGATTCTTTCCGGAATGGCCTTGTTCATGAGGACAACTGCCCAGTCTTGTAGCTTCCTTCTTTCTTTTCTCAGTTCTGTCTCCCCTGGGATGCCTCTTTTCAGATCTCTTCTCCATGACAACTGTGAACGATATTTTTCACCCTGACTCAGAGAGATAACATGCCTCCCCAAATGTGCAGTGGGTAGTGCTGACTTGTGTTGACTGAGGTTTTCAGCCGGGGAGCACTGAGCAGCAACTGAGGGTGGGCTAAAGCCACAGGTGGGAGAGTCAGTGCCCAACGTGCCACACAGCTGGTGGACCCATCCCAAAAAGTGTGGACTGGTCCCCACGTTTGGGTGCCAGACTTAGATCAAATACCCATCCTTGAGACAAACACCAGGGCAGGAGGGGTTAATTGTGCAGGTTGGTCATGCATCGGTCACATCTTCTTGCTTGGGAGGCATACTCCTGCCTCAGCTTTGCACACTGGCAAGGATGGCTTAACTGGAAAAGAGACAGAGGAATGAGTTCTGGGTAGCCAAAAGTTAATTATGGGTCCCCCACCCCAGGATCTGTGGGAACTATGAGTAGGGGAAGAGACAAAAGGCTTTGGTCCCAAATCAAGGGAAGGCCACAGGGGTGAAAAAATGGCCAATTCGGAGACAGCCCAGGGAGGGATATGTGCTGTCCAGGATGGCTGTGCCATGTCTACTGAGAATGCCCTTTGTTCCTGACACACTGAATGAAGGACTTAGGATAAGGCTGGTACACAGGCCTCACAGGAGATTGCAGAGGTGGGGGCAGCTGAGGGTGGAGGAGGGTGTCTGCTGGGCTTCCTGCTCTGGATTCCACTCCTATCCTCCCGTCCCATGGAAGCCATGTGTTCCCTCTACACCTCAGCATCCAGCCAGAAAAGCCTTTTGTGTTTTCTTGGCAAAACTAGGGCCCAGTAATTAAAATCCATATGCAAAGCTGCTGCCTCCAGCACGCTGAGGTCTTTTAATTAGTATGTAATTGGTCAGAGAGGTACCATCAAACAGCTCCAGGCCTGGCCCGCTGGAAGCAGAGTGCTTGAAAAGTCCCAGACCAGAGAAGGATAATAAGTGCTCTAAGTCCCATCTGTTGGGATGATTTGTTCAAGGTATACATTTCGGTTTGGTTACTATTTTTAAACATTCTGTATGCAGCATTTCATCAAACACCGTGGCAACTACCGTCGTGTTCTTTGGAGGATGGAACGTGAGGGAGTGACTGGAAGGTGGTTTGGCAGAGGCCGTCTTTCCTGGGTGGGTGGGTGGGGACTGCAGGGAAGGAGAGAGGTGCCGTGGAGTTTTGGTTTGAGTGGCATGTCAGGGACTCGGGTCATGTCCTTCCATGAAAACAAGCGCTGGTGCCTCAGCCATCTGGTGCCTTTGAGGTGGCTGTGCCCCTGCTGTCTGTCCTTCAGCCTCACCCGACATGTGCTGTTATGTGAGTCTGTCTGGATGTGACAAAGGACTTGGAATTTATTTTGATAGACAAAGGCTAGCAGCTGTGGGGGGAAGCAGGGAGAGGGGCTTCAGTGCTCTCAGGCTCGAAGGCAGACGACAACACTAGGCCACCTGGTTTCGCTTGCCTGAAATACCCTGGAAAGAGGAAGGCAGAGGAAGGCTGACTTTTCTTCAGGTTCTTTGGGCAAAGCTGGAATCAAAACTTAAAGCTTAGAGAAAATTCAAAGTTTTAGCCCCAGAGGCGCTTAAGCCAGGCATGCTGGCATAAGCCTGCAGTCTCAATAGCAGGGAGGTAGAGACTGGAGCATCAGGAGTTCAAGATAATCCTTGGCTGCATATCAGGTCTGAGGCCAGCCTGGGCTACATGAGACCTTATCAAAGGAGAAAAAGTAATTAACTCAGAAACAGTAGAATGCAGTTGTTGGGGCTGCTGAGTGGGCGTGAGAGCTGGGGAGATGGTGGTTCAATGTGGGCACACCCAGCTCTGGGTGAGTGGTTCATATGTGTAATGTGCAGTGTGGTATGACGGCAATGGACTGTGTTGCTATGGCAAAGGTGGCTGAGCGAATGGACCCTGAGCGTTCTTACCCTGAGAGCAAAGCATGTTGGGTAATGGCTGTGTTCACTGACTCGAACGTGGTCCTCATCTCACAGAGCGTGTACGTACATCAAATCATCACCCGGGACTCTGTAAATATATATAGTTTCGTTTTTCAGCAAAGCCCCAGTAAAGCTATAAAAGAATAAACAGAGCGGTTTAAAGTTGAGAGGCACAGAGGCTTGTGTTGTCCAAGGATGGCTCAACTCCTTTGTCTCCCCCAGGGACCCTTCTAGTTATGGAAGTAAGGAGTCTGGCTGCTCCTCAGGGCAGTCACCCGTCATGTCGCGTGTGGAATGACGATGCGGGGGCTGTGCAGATTTCAAGCCGCTGTAAGGCCCTCAAAGCCTTGGATGGACCTCTCTCAGTCTCCATGTATGGGGCCAGAACCAGGATCCCTATTGCATCAGGATTCCAGTTGCCTCAGGGGACCTCCTCTCTCCTGTTCTCTCCAGACTTTTTGCTTTTGGGTGGGGGCGTTAAGAGAAGTGGTCATCCTTGGTGTGTCAGGGTTCCATCCCAGTAGGCTGAGGAGTCATTTGAGCTGAGACCTGGACATACTAACTGACTGCCATTTATATGGGAGCCCCTGCTTCCTTCCTTCCTTTCTCCTTCCTTCTTTCCTTCCTTCCTTCCTTCCTTTGTCCCTCCCTCCCTCCCTTCCTGTGCCCCCCTTTTCTGTCCTTGGTTGGAGATGGTGCCCCACCACTACTGGCTCATTGCTCCCCCACCCTCCCCACCCCAGTGAAGTCCCAACCCAACACTGGTGTTAGAGTTCTGCTCCAATCTGAGGGCTAAACCCACACAGTCATAAAACGTGCTTTTGCATCGCTGCACATCCTCACTGGTCTCCTGGAGAGGGTAGTGGACTTTTGCATCGCTGCACATCCTCACCGGTCTCCTGGAGAGGGTAGTGGACTTTTGCATCGCTGCACATCCTCACCGGTCTCCTGGAGAGGGTAGTGGACATACAGCAGAGCTTGAGTTCTTTCTGTGTCCTACCCGTCCCTTGTCGATGTCTTGTAGCTCCTCTTTGGAGTGCTGCCCAGTGAGCGGCTGTGTGAGGTGGGCAGGCCTTGTCAGGGGGATAGGCCTGGAGTCTCCATTGGAGGAGACAGGAGAATCTTGCTCTCCTGTCATGAAGTGCTAGGCAGGAAAGAGAGGGGTGCAGGCCAAAGCATGCATAGAAATTACCCAGGAAACCAGGAAGCAGGAGGAGGAGAGAGCGGCGGGAACTGACAAGAAAGGGCGGTCAGAGAACCTGGCCTCTGGTGGAGGAAAAAAGTAGTCATGACTTAAAATACCATGTTTAGCATTAAAGGGGATGGAGGCTGGAATCTGGAGTGCCATTTGTCTGACACATAATCCCTTGTTTCTAGAATGCTTTCTTTACAAAATAACAGTATTTTAGGCGTTGGTCGTAATGCCATATAAACAGGCTACAAAACAAAGCAAACT
This sequence comes from Dicrostonyx torquatus, assembly GCA_028555095.1. Taxonomy (NCBI): domain Eukaryota; kingdom Metazoa; phylum Chordata; class Mammalia; order Rodentia; family Cricetidae; genus Dicrostonyx; species Dicrostonyx torquatus. The sequence goes on from JAQHUG010000149.1 coordinate 1,780,084, forward strand.
GATTGATTAGCTGCCATGAGTTATTTATAGCATCTTCTTTGCTGTGACATCTGAAACAGAGGTTGGCCTTGAGAAGGCTCTGTGGCATTCTGCATACAATTTCATATATGATCTAGGGGTGGACAGGATGTATAGCACATGTTTCTTGTGGCTTGTCTACACCTGCCAGAGGTCTGATGCACTTCTTACAATTACATGACAGCTATTAGCCACCAACTGACACCAAGATTACAGGTTAAACTCTGGATTGGGTTTAAACTGTAGCATGTGTCTGCCAGACCGAGAGCAGAGTCGGGGATGAGAGTGGGGATGGGGCATGTGTCCCGCAAATGGTGTGAAGTTACTCAGCCTTGGGACAAAGTCTGTGTGATAGCAATGGTTCCTCAGTGAGCATCAGGGCAGATGGGCTTGAATGTAGAGTTAGGGAGATGTGAACATTGAATCCAGACTGTGTAGTTCTGATAAACCTCAGTTTGCCCTCTTGGAATGGGTGTGCACATACCAGATCTATAAAACGGAATTGAGGGGCTGGAGAGATGGCTCAGCAGTTAAGAGCATTGCCTGCTCTTCCAAAGGTCCTGAGTTCAATTCCCGGCAACCACATGGTGGCTCACAACCATCTGTAATGAGATCTGATGCCCTCTTCTGGCCTGCAGACATACACACAGACAGAATATTGTATACATAATAAATAAATATATAAAAAAAACAGAATTGAGTGAATTAGAATCCCCACACTACTGGCAAAGATGTTGTGCTGAGCTCTGTGAGGGGGAAAAAAATGGTAGCAGAGGCAGCACTGAGCAATCAGAACGCAGATACCCCAGCCTGCTGCTCACTGGCCACAAAGACCTGTGTTCATTGATTCTAGTACTTACTCATACAAAGCGTAAGCTGTGTGGCCCTGGGCAACCTCTCTGAGCCACAGTGTCCTCATTGGGACAGTGAGGGAGAACACTCATACCTCCCTGTCAAGTTGTCCGAGGAATAAATGACCTCAGCACAGCAGCGCGCTTTAAGGCAAGGGAGATGCTGTACCTATCATGCAACATTTCTCCCCTTACAACCACAATGCCTCTCCTAACCTGGAACTTTTCCTAGCTAGTAGCTTGGCTGCTTCCCACAGGCATGCACTGTACAAACTCCTTGTGTGTTCCACTAGACATGCGCATGTCACTCCTGGGAGGCACTGCTCTACTCATTTGCTGCTTTCGATTGTGGTTGCTTGACCAGCATCACCATCACCACCATCACCGTCGTTGTCGTCACCATCTCCCCTGAAGGCTTTGTTGGAATCCCATGCCCCACCCAGACTGCCTGAATCAGAATCTGCAGTTTTAAAACAGCTTTATTTTATTCTTGATTATGCATATGTGTGTTTCTGTGTGTGGGTGTGTGCTTACGTGTGCAGATGCCCATGGAGGTCAGAAAAAGGTATCAGATCCTCCAAAGCTGGAGTTAGAGACTTCTGGTAACTCTCTGGCATGGCTGCTGGGATCTGGTCCTCCAGACGAAGCAGCAAGCACTCAACGGCTCAGAATCTGCATTTACAAAAGAATTTCTATTGATTAATATACTTTTCAGAGGGCATTCATTATTTTTATTGAGGTAACATTCACATGTATAATTTCTTTCTTTTTTTTTTTTTTGGCAGAGGGTTTGAAGTAAGATCTCTATGTTGCACAGATTGGCCTCAAATTTGCCATCCTTCTGCCTCAACCTCTTGTGTGGCTGAGTGCTGGTACTATAGGTGTATGCTACCACCTGCAGCTCACCTGTGTACTTTCAAGGTTTGAGAAGCAAACCTAATGTTTGGGGCTCATCCAAACACCTTCCATCTCTTCCCAAGGTCTAACTCTATTTCCAGACTACACATTCCACTCTGGTTTGGGCCGGGAACCTCACTGGCATCTATCCTGATGCCTTCCTTGCCTCCCCTCCATCAGCTGTTGCTATGTGTCTCTACCCACTCCCCTGCCATCTGTTGTAGCATCCCTCTCGCTCCCTGTGACTCTTGTTACATTTTCAGTCTTTCCTGTTTCTGGGTTGCCACCCTCTCATTCATCCCTTCTCTTTCCTCCAGCTCCACCTTGCTAGCTGTGTGTGTGTGTACGTTCATCTCATATCACGGAGTTACCTTTAGAGATCCTGTTACCTACCCTGTGGTAGCCAGATTCCTCCGCCTGTCTTAAAGCCCTGCTACATGATCTAGTACTCTCATCTCCACAGCCCCTGAGCTATGGGCAAGCCAGATAAGCCACTATTCGTTTGTGTCCTCTAAGTCTGTGGTACTAGAGATTGAGCATACACTGGGTAGGACGCTGTCACTGAGCCACACTGCCAACCACAAACCATTGGTTTGCACAAAGCTTCCCTGTTCCTGCTTTCCCATATTGCCTCTGCTCTTACTAGTTCCTAGCTTAACTGCTCAAAACTTTGCCCAGTTAGAGATTTCTGCTTACCTCCTAGCTGCCCTTGTCCCCCAAAGCCTTCCGTGGCTCCTGGTGACTAGCTGTTCTTGCCTGTCAGAGTTGTGCTAGAAGAACGCTTAACTCTGTATGAGAAGAGGCCACTCCACTCTCAGTGTCACAAACAGTTTCATTTGTTTTGAAAGGCTCTGCTGTCCGTCCGTCTGTCTGTCCATCCATCCATCCATCTATCTGTGTGTGTTTAATCTAGGCTAACTTCAAATTCCTGAACTCAAGTGATCCTCTTGCCCCAGCCTCCCCAGTAACTGAATGTTGCTATGAATGTATTCCAGTGTGCCTCGCTCCATTTAATTTTCTTTAGTACGGTTTCTGTTTGAGTCCTCAGTTTACAGTGGGTTCATGTCCTGATGAACCCATCATAAATCAAAAATACCATAAATCAGGGCTGGAGAGATGGCTCAGTGGTTAAGAGCACTGTTATTCTTCCAAAGGACCCAGGTTCAATTCCCAGCACCCACATGGCAGCTCACAACTGTCTGTAACTCCAGGTCCAGGGCTTCTGACACCCTCATAAAGATGAACATGTAGACAAAACCCCAATGTACAATAGATGAATAAATAAATAATTTTTTTTTAAAAAAGTGCTAAAAATAGCATAAATCAAAATGCCATCATGAGCCAGATATGGTGGCACATAGCTTCAGTCCCAGCACTTGAGAGGCAAAGGTAGACAGGGTTCTGAGGGTTCAGGGCCAGCCTGGTCTACACAGCAAGTTCCAGGACAGGTAGGGCTACATAACAAGATCTTGTTTCAGCTGCACTCCCAGTGCCACTGTGTGTGACATACTGGTCATAACAACTAGTAACTCAGTGCACGGTAGAGTTTTGGTCAGTCTTGTAGTGGATAGGGACTGTGACTAACAGCCACTTCCAGGTGTCATGAGATTACCCTACTGTGTGTGATGGACTTCGGGAAGCGGTTCTAATTCAAACATGATTTCTACTGAATGTGTGTTGCATTTGTACCATTGTACAGTTGAAAAAAATCGAGATGATGTGTTGTCTTAGTGTTCTATTGCTGTGCTGAGACAGACACCATGACCATGGCAGCCCTTATCAAGGAAAACCTTTAACTGGGACTGGTTTACAGTTTCAGAGATTTAGCCCATTATCATCATAATGGCACAGAGGTAGACATGGTGCTGGGGAGAAGAAGCTAAGAGTTCTTCTGACCAGCAGGCAGGAGGAAGAGAGCCAGACACTGGGCCTGGCTTGGGCCCCTGAAACCTTAAAGCTCATCCCCAGTGACCTACCAATCCCTGTTAGGTTGCACCATTCTCTAATGACCAAGCCTTCAAATATTTGAGCCCATGAGGGCCATTCCTCTTCAAACCACCACACGTGCCATTAAGTGAGAAGCTATCTGTAAACCAACCTGTCCCCTCTTCAGCTCACATTTTAGCCCCAGGGCAGTATCTATCTAGTGTGGTATATTGAGTCCCCAGAAAGCATCTCTCAGATGGCATCTTCTAGAATGGACATCACCGAGTCCAGCCTCTGTCTACAGGACCTGTGGGCGGCCATTGCCTTGGTCCACATTTTCCTGTAGTACTGCTCATCTGCTTTAGACTCCTGGGGCTCTCCTGGCCTACTCAAGGTACTCCAAACCTGCTTAGAATCTTCTCTGCTGTTTCCTTTTCCCTGGAACTCATCCTATTCAAAGCCTCCGGGGTATGCTAGAGGGTGTAGGGGATGTGGGAGAGGATGCAACTGGGGTGTGTGTGTGTGTGTGTGTGTGTGTGTGAGAGAGAGAGAGAGAGAGAGAGAGAGAGAGAGAGAGAGAGACTCTAATGCGGTATCAGGTAGCTGTCTTCTCCTTGGTGTATTTACCCAGAGCCTTAATTACCAGAGTCCATTTCATTCACAACAGGGTGTAAACTCTGAAACTCTGAGGAAAATTTTCTCCCTATTTTTTTTCATCCCTTCCCTGAGAAGCACAAACTAGCCTTGCTGAGGAATAGGGCAAGATCACATTTACAAGGAAACCCAGAGACAGTATCTCCCCAGATATGACTTGTGAATTGCTTGTACTCCATCCTAGTGTCTCCTCGGGTCACTGAAATAGTGCCTTGTACAGAAAAGACCCTGGATGCCTGCCTGTTAATTCTTTTGGTTCTTAGCTTCTTATCCAGTTTCACATTTCATCAGTATTAATAGATACCTATCTGTGTGGGATAGTACACTCTGAATAGAAGAGACGGGAGATGGCTCAGTACATAACAGCATTTGCAATGCAAAGCTTGGGACCTGATGTTGGATTCCCTACATAATGCCAGGTGCAGTTATCTGCAGCTCCAGGGCTCAGGGAGGCAGGTGAAGCTTGGAGACTTCCTGGGAATTGTTGACTGTGACCCTAGCCAGAAATCCACAAGCTCCAGCTTCCATGGGAGACCCTATCACAAGGAAATACAAGAGAGTGATGGAAGTGGACCCCTGATGTCCTCCTTTCATGTCTCTGTGTGCACACCTGCACACACATGCACATACACACAATTAGATACCATGCACACAAAGTATGAGTAAAGTCAATGCCATGTTTGGTCTGACTGGATAAACAGCGAAATGAACGAGAACAGTGATGTCTGATGCAATTTATTGTTGTGGAGTATTTGTTTAACTATGCAAAGATGTCTTGCATTTGTTTAATTATGTAAAGATGTGTTGCTGTGTTACCTTGCCTGCCTAGGGCAGCTGATTGGTCTGATCAAAAAGCTGAATGACCAATAGCAAGGGGGGAGGTATAGACAGTGGGTGACCTTTCAAGGACTAATCCAGACATAATCTCTTGATTGTGATTACTCTGATAGCTGATTTACAGCTTTTTGCTTGGTCTTGTGGAAACAAAGTGTTTACAACCATCAAAGTGAGGCTGTATGGAAGAGATGAGTTACGACTGGAGCTTGATCCCATAGATTTTCAGGATTGCTCTTTATTAGCACACACTTATCTTTGGAGCAGGGATTCCCACTCCCAGGTTCCTTGCATATTGAGGTTCTGCGGTCCACAAGCTGCAGCTTCCAAGGCCTTGTACAAAGAAGAGCTTGGTACTCATTGCACGAGTTGTATAGCCCCGGCTTTGCACTGACACACTTCATCCCATTTTCTTCTGGCCAGGCTTGGGAAGTATGGAAGATGGGAAGCGTAGTCTCGTCATGGGCCCAGGAAGAAGTAGACAGAGTTCTAATGAGTGTCGCTGAGTTTTCACCAACCTCTGTAGGTAAGTGTGTCCCATCCTTTGACATTTCAACATGACACCACTGCCACCTACAAATTTCACTGTAGTGATATTATATTTGTCTTTTAATAAATAAAGCTTGCCTGAAGATCAGAGTGCAGAGCTAAGCCTCCAGAGGCCAGGAGTGGTGGCACACACCTTTCATCCCAGGACTCAAATCTTCTCTGGGCTACACGAGACTGAATCTCTCTAAAAAGAGAACTAGAACTCACACAAAGGTGTTCCCAGGACTCGGGAGTCATGGCTTTTAATCCCAGCACTAGGGAGGTGGAGACAGGAGTGGTATGGCTGGGTGGAGAGAGGAGACAGAGGCTCATTGCAGTCTGAGGTTTGGTGGAGAGCAATGCAGTCTGCAGTCATGCTGAGGACAGGATCACACCTTTGATTGAGCCTTGGTAGAGGTAAGGGCTCTTTAGTGTCTTGGCTGCTTTGCTTTTCTGATCTTCAGCTTGAACCCCAATATCTTTTTTTTATTATTTATATTTAAAATATTTTTATTATTTGTGCTACTCTTCATAATTTGAGAAATATGCACTCAAGTAAAAAAAAAAGCAGAATGTCTTCTAAGGCTTTACAGGAGTTTATTATGTTAATCTGGGTTTCCTAGTTGTCATATAGCTGCATAACGCTATAGCTTAATTAATCCTGGTACCTTTTGTTCCTTTTAATTAATTTTGAAAGCATATGAAGTAATGGGCTTTATTATGGCATTTTCACACATATATATTATTGCATTTTAATTGTATTCATTACACACACACATCTATTCCATAACTTTCTCTCTCTTTTCCTTTTCCTTAAGGTCTCCCTCTTTCCTTTCAATACACATACATACGCGCGCGCGTGCACACACACACACACACACACACACACACACACACACACATGAATGCAGATTTACATATGAGAGAAAACAAGTGATGTTGGTTTTCTGAGTCTGGTCTATTTCACTGACTGATGATCTTTAGTTCTATCCATTTTCCTTCAGAAATCATGATTTCGTTTTTTTCCTTTACAACTGAATAAAATCCTGCTGTTTCTTTATACCACATTTTCTTTATCCATTCATTCCTTGGTGGATGTCTAGGCTGGTTCCATTTCTTAGCTGTTGTGACTCACGCATCAGCAAACATGGATGTGCTAGTGATGACTTGGGGTCTTTGGGGAATGGTATTCCTGGATCAAATAATTTTAGGGTTCGTTTGGTTGGTTTTGTGTGTTATTTTATTTTATTTTAATGGCACTCCATACTGACTTCTGTAGAGACTGTGGCAGTTCACAATCTGACCTGCCCATTTCTGTGTAAGAGTTCCTCTTCCCTCAGCAGCATTTGTGGCAGGGTCTCACGGCATAGCCCTGGCTGGCCTGAAATTCTCTATGTTGCTTAGGCTGGCCATTGTGTGACCTTTCTGCCTCTGCCTCCAGAGATTAAGGGCCTGAGTGACCACATCCAGCAGCTATCCTTTGTGTTTGTGACAATAGCCACTGTCACAGGGCTAAGAGGTGATCTTAAAGCAGTTTTACATGGCATGGCCCTGATCGCCACTTGCATTTCTCCTTTCGAGAACCTTCTAGTGAGTGCCCCAGACTATTGAATTGGGTTTTGTTATTTAATTTTTTTCCAGCTCTTGATATATTTTAGATGTTAATTACCTGCTGTGGCAGGGGCAGGAAAGCAGGAGACTGGTGCCAAACTCTACAAGGCTATTGATAGACTAAAACCATGATTGTGGAGAGTTGGATTTTGGAAGCCAAATTATCCTGGGCTATCTTTAGCTCCCTCAATTGCCATTTACTGAACACCTCTGTGTGTGACTCAACATCCTTGTGACTGTGAGGTAAATCCTTTGGGATATACAAATCCACCCTGAGCATCAGCCTGGATCTGAGGTCTATGACAGAGGTGTTTCCACTTCAGCGTTACTCATCTCCCTGTGTCCACCAGTGTATTCGCAAAGTGCCTTGATTTATGGTTTTGGTTGTTGTTGCTCTGTTTCTTAAAAAATTTGATGAAACCATGGCCAGATTGGAACACAGTATTTGGAATAACCTGAATCAGTGTTCCTGAGCCATGGCTCTCAGATAAACCGTCCCCTTTTCCCTTTGTGGCGAGAGCAGTGTGAGCTGTGTTTGTGTTCACATTGTCTCATGGTGAAACTTTGCCCAGCACTGCAGGCAGTCCTCTCACTCTGCCCACTCTTCCTTTGCTGTGCGGAGTGTTTTCATCTCATGGAACCCCATGGTCAGTTCTTGGCACGATTTTCTGTGCTCTTGGATCCTTTAACAGAAAGTCTGTTACCTGTTATTTCCTTCTTTCCTTCCTCCCTCCCTCCCTCCCTCCCTCCCTTCCTTTCCTTTCTTTTTTTCTTGTGTGTGGTGGGTGGGGGGAACCTGTCCTGAAACTAGCTCTTGTAGACTAGCCTGGCCTCAAACTCCCAGAGATCCGCCTGCCTCTGCCTCTCGAGTGCTGGGATTAAGGGTGTGCACCACCACCACTCAGCTCGTTCCCAGTTATTTCTTAAAATGTCCCCTAGCAGTTTCAAAAGTTTCAGGACTTACATTAAGGTCTTTGACCTGGTGCTGGAGAGATAGCTCAGCAGTAAAGACCATTTGTTGCTCTTGAAGAGGACTAGGGCTTGGTCCCCAGAACACCCATGGTGACTCACAGCCTCTGTAATGCTACTCCCAGGTCCCAGGGAATCCAACACCCTCTTCTGGCTTCTGAGACTCCTGCATGCACATGATACACAAAAACTTACACACACATATACACACAAATACACACACACACACACACACACACACACACACACACAATGGCTCTGTGTATTCCTGGCTGTCCTAAAACTCATTTTGTAAACCTGTGGTCTTCCAACTCGTAGAATTCCTCCTGCTTCGTCACCCAAATGCTGGGATTAAAGGCATGCGCCACCACGCCCAGACACATTAAGAAGTATCTTTGACCCATTTTGAGTTTATGCAGGAAGAGCTGTTGGTCTGGTTTCACTCCACGTGTGACTATCCAGGTTTCCCGGGCTCATTGCCTGAAGAGGTCGTCTCTTTTCCAGTGTATAGTTTTGATATTTTGGAGCCCTGTGATCCAGTTATTTCTGGACTCTCCATTTTGTCCCATTGCTCTGCAGGTCTTTCTGTGTCACCCCATGCAGTTTTAGATACTGTGCCTCTGTAGTGTCCTCCGAGGTCAGGCACTGTGATGCCTCTAGCAGATCTTTCTACTCAACATTACTTTGGCTATTTGGGGTCTTTTGTGCCTCCATATGAGTTTTAGTGTTTTCTTTCTTTCTTTTTTTACTTCTGTGAAGAATGTCAGTAGACTTTGGATGGGGATTGCGTTTGAAACTTCAGGTCATGTGAGACAATATAGCTATTCTTTTGTAGCTTTAATTTTGTCACTTCATGAGCACGGGAAGCCTTTCTATCTTTCAGTGTTGCCTTTAATTTCTTTCATCAATGTCTTAAAGGTTTCACAGCAGAGGCCTTTAACCTCCTTGGTTAGTTATATTCCTAGGTGTTTTATTTTTATGAAGCTGTTGTGGATGGGATCCCTTCTTTATTTTATTCTTGACCACGTCCTATAGAAAAAGGTGCTGATTTTGTGAAGTGGGAAGTCCTTCTGTACATGTGTTGCTTCTATTGGTTAATAAAGAAGCTGCTTTGGGGGCTGGAGAGATGACTCAGAGGTTAAGAGAACTGACTGCTGTTCCGGAGGTCCTGAGTTCAATTCCCAGCAACCACATGATGGCTCACACCCATCTATAATGAGATCTGGTGCCCAGAACACTATATACATAATAAATAAATTTTAAAAAGTTGCTTTTGGCCAATGGCTTAACAGAATATAGCCAGGCTGGAAGAGCTATATAGGGAGAGTAGGCAGAGTGAGGGAGAAGCCATGTAGTCCGGCTGGGAATAGATGCCTACCGCCAGACAGAACTTTACTGGGTAAGCCACAGCCACGTGGTGATACACATATTAATGGAGATGGGTTAATTTAAGATATAAGGGCTAGCTAAAAATATCCTTAAGCTATTGGCCAAACAGTATTACAAATAACAATGTTTCTGAATGGTTATTTCAGTTCTGGGCAGCAGGGAATGAACAAGCAGCCTCCCCCTACAATTTTGTATTCTGCTCCCTTGTTGAAAGCACTTATTGGGTTGTGGGGGTTTCAGTGACATCATCTAGGTTCTGGTAAGTATATGAGCATGCTGTCTGCAGATAGGAATTTGTCTTCCTTCCTGACTGTGGCCCTTCATCTCTCTTGTTTTATTGACTCATTTTTCCCTTTGGCTTTTTTTCTTTCTTTTTTAAAATATCAACCCTCAACCCCACAGTTTTACTTAAAGAACAAAGCATGAAAAGTCATATATATATATGTATATATAT
>JAQHUG010000149.1:1801586-1846652 GCA_028555095.1 Dicrostonyx torquatus
CTGAATCTTCCCGGTAAGCCCACTACCTTGTGGTGACTTACAGACTATAAAGAATGGGTTGAAATAAGATGTGAGAGTTAGCCAAGAAAAGGCTAGTGATAAATGGGCCAGGCAGAATTTAAATTAATATAATTGTCGTGTGGTTATTTTGGGCATAAGCTAGCCGTGCGGCCAGGAGCCACAGTGAGACACAGCCCCCTCCTTACAACATGTCTCTCTTAGGGTCCTCTTTGTTACCTGGGTTCTCTGGGGTTGTGGACTGTAGACTGGTTTTTTCTTGCTTTATGTCTAAAAGCCACTTATTAGTGAGTACATACAATGTTTGTCTTTCTGGGTTACCTCACTCAATATGATGTTTTCTAGATCCATCCATTTGTCTGCAAATTTCAAGATGTCGTTATTTTTTCTGCTGTGTAGTGCTCCATTGTGCAAATGTACCACATTTTCCTTATCTATTCTTTGGTTGGGGGACATTTAGGTTGTTTCCAGGTTCTGGCTATGACAAACAATGCTGCTATGAACATAGTTGAGCACATGTCCTTGTGGTATGATTGAGCATCCTTTGGATATATACCCAAAAGTGGTATCACTGGGTCTTGAGGAAGGTTGTTTCCTAATTTTCTGAGAAATCACCATACTGATATCCAAAGTGGCTGTACCAGTTTGCACTCCCACCAGCAATGCAGGAGTGTTCCCTTTACCTCACATCCTCTCCAGTGTAAGCTGTCATCAGTGTTTTTGGTCTTTGCCATTTTGACAGGTGTAAGATGGAATCTCAGAGCTGTTTTGATTTGTATTTCTCTGATGGCTAAGTATGTTGAACATTTCCTTAAGTATCTTTCAGCAACTTGAGATTTGTCTGTTGAGAGTTTTCTGTTTAGGTTTGTACCCCACTTTAAAAATTGTATTATTTTTTCTTTTGATGACTAATTTCTTAAGTTCTTTGTATATTTTGGAGATCAGCCCTCTGTCCAATGTGGAGTTGATGAAGATCTTTTCCCATTTGCTGACTCTCTTGATGTAAAAAAAAAAAATCTATTATTTAGATCTAGGTGTGTAATCTTATGCCCTTGACAATGATTGGTTTTGGAATGATCTCGTGACCAATGGACACAATAGGATGGGGTGTCTGCTGGAAAGCGTCTGGTAATATTTGCTATTGTTTAAAAAAAGAAAAGAAAAAGCCACACATAGAGGTACCTAATAGCTGACTTCTGTCTGTGGTCATTGCTGTTTGGCTATCTGGACTCTTTCAGCCTTCTGCTGAGAACAAGGAAAGGCCTGTATTAGGGCCAGCCGCTGAGAGGATGATGGAGGTACAAGCGTCTAAATCCAGGCTCTGAACCCACCACTTCTACTGCCTGTTGGTTCAGAAACTGTCGCCACATTGGATAATATGTGTTATGATAAGTTCAGTCAATTGAGAGTTATGTTTTGTGTTTGAGAAATCCAGAAGCGCCCTGACTGGTCACCTTGCCTCCTGCCTCCAGGCCTGATGGGGTGGTCCCTCTTGACACTAAGCTGCCTACATTGTCTCCTGCTTAGGACTTTTAGTTCCCACAGGCTAAAATTCCAGGACCTTGGCCGAATATATAAAGCCCCCTTCCCCCCACAAAAAATTGGCGGCAATCCCAGCACTCAGGAGGCAGAGGCAGGTGGATATCTATGAGTTTGAGGCCAGCCTGGTCTACAAGAGCTGGTTCTAGGACAGGCCCCAAAGCTACAGAGAAACTCAGTCTCGAAAAATCAAAAAAAGAAAAAAAAAAGTCTCCCTTACCAGGTCTCCTGATTTGGTTCTTGCTTCTTAATACAGACGCTACAGCCTTTCTAGCCTGATCTGCTTCTGTTCTCTCTATAAATTATACTATTTAATATCTCTCTCTATAAATGACACTGTGTGCCAGGAGCAGTTCAATTCATAGGGTTGTAGAAAGAAACACGAGGGACAAGAGCCCTGCTTTTACTGAGTACTCCAGCTACTATCTGTAAACCTCCTGTACTAGCCATCTCTTCTCCCTCAGTCCTCATGTGGCCAATTCCTAACTGTCTTTTCTTTTCTCCAGTGCAGTGTTTTAGCATCATTTATTTACTTAAGTCCTAGTTTGATTGTCGATATGATCAAATATCAGGACTGTGGTTGTTTGAATATAAAATGGTCCCTCCCAATAGGCTTATGCATTTGCTTAGCCATCAGGGAGTGACACTATTTGAGAAGGATTAAGAGGTGACCTTGTTGGGGTAATGTGACTTTATTGGCAAAAGTATGTCATTTGGGGGAGGGATTTGAGGTTTCAAAAGCTCATGCCAAGTCCAGTCTCTCTGTCCTCTCTCTCTCTTTCTCTCTCTCTCTCTCTCTCTTTCTCTCTCTCTCTCTCTTTCTGCCTGCAGCTCAGGATGTGCTGTCAGCTCCTGATACTACTTCCACTATGCTCTCTGCCATGATGATAATGAACTGGAACTGTAATCAAGCCCCCAATTAAATGAGTTGCCTTGGCTGATCTCTAAAATACACAAAAACTCAAGAAACTTGACATCAAAAGAACAAATAATTTAATAAAAAAATGGGGCACAAAAATGGGGTAAAACCTAAACAGAGAATTCTCAACAGACAAATCTCAAGTGGCTGAAAGACACTTAAGGAAATGCTCAACATCCTTAGCCATCAGAGAAATGCAAATCAAAACAACTCTGAGATTCCATCTTACACCTGTAAGAATGGCCAAGACCAAAAACACTGATGACAATTTATGCTGGAGATAATGTGGGGTAAAGGGAACACTCCGGCATTGCTGGTGGGAGTGGAAACTTATAGCTGCTTTGGAAGTCAATATGGCAATTTCTCAGAAAATTAGGGAACAATCTGCCTCAAGACCCAACAATACCCAAAGGATGCTCAATCATACCACAAGGACATGTGCTCAACAATGTGTTCATAGTAGCATTATTTGTAATAGCCAGAGCCTAGAAACAACCTAGATGCCCCGCAACTGAAGAGTACATAAAGAAAATGTGGTACATTTACACAATGGAGTACTATACAGTGGTAAAAAAAAAGTCATCTTGAAATTTGGAGGCAGATAGATGAATCTCGAAAAAAAAAACATTGAGTGAGGTAACCCAGACCCAGAAAGACAAAAATAATATGTACTCACTCATAAGTGGATTTTAGACATAAAGCAAGGAAAAACCAGCCTACAGTCCACAACCCTAGAGAACCCAGATAACAAAGAGGCCCCTCAGAGAGACATACATGGATCTAATCTACATGGGAAGTAGAAAAAGACAAGATCTCCTGAGTTAATTGGGAACATGGGGACCATGGGTGAGGTTAGAAGGAGAGGGAGAAGAAGGGAGGGAAGTGGAAAAAAAAAAAAGGAAAAAAAAAAAAAAGAGCTGCCTTGGTCATGGTGTCTCTTGACCACAATAGAACAGTAACAAAGACAATGACCAAAAGGAATTCAGCTGGGAAAGGGTTTATTCAGCTTGTGCTTCCACATTACAGTCCATCACTGAGGGGAGTTGGGGTAGGAACCCGGAGGCAGAAACAGAAGCAGATGCAATGGAGGATTACTGCTTACTGGCTTGCTCTCCTTGCCTTGATTAACCTGCTTGCATATACAACCCAGAATTACCAACCCAGGGATGGTGCTGCCCATAGTGAGCTGGGCTCTTCCACATTGATCATCAATCAAGAAAATGTTCCCATAGACTTGCCTATAGACCAGTCTGGACGAGGTCACTGGGAGAATTCACTGATGAGCTTAAAAAATCCTTAAAAGTGGACTGGAGAAATGGCTATTAGTTAAGAACACTGGCTGTTCTTCCAGAAGACCTGGATTCAGTTCCCAGCAACTACATGGCAGCTCTGTCTGTAATTACCATCCCAGGGGATCTAATACCCTCATACAAACATGAAAGCAGATAAAACATCAATGTACATTAAAAAAAAAATCCTTAAAAGCCATTGAAGCAAACAAACAAACAAAAAAAAGCCAGGCGGTGGTGGCGCACGCCTTTAATCCCAGCACTCGGGAGGCAGAGACAGGCAGATCTTTGTGAGTTCAAGACCAGCCTGGTCTACAAGAGCTAGTTCCAGCGCAAGCTCCAAAGCCACAGAGAAACCCTGTCTGAAAAAACAAAAAAACAAAACAAAAAACAAAAAAAAACCTCTTCTTAGCGGTCATAAGAACTGTTTCAAACCAATGCACCCCTCAACCTTTTACCTCTTCTCCTGGGCACAGACCACCCTGGATACCTGTGAAAGTAAGTAACCCTTTACTCTCCAGCCACTCCTTAGGCAGACACACACAGCCTCAGGGCTGCACAGCAGCAAGAGGGAGTATTGGGAGAACGTAGGCCTCAGGGGGAGGACTCTGCCCCTCTTGAATGTGGACTCGGGTTAGATAGAAACCAGGTCGGCAGACTGGAGGAGCATCCACTTCAGACAGAGCTGCAAAATGACGCGATGACAGGAACATGCAGCATCCTGGTGAGGACGGGCACAGAGTGGCCACAGATCAGATGTCAAAATGCCAGAGAGTTTCACGTCTTGGAAATGTGCCTGCACCATCGGACCAAGGAGTATCCTGGAGCTGGTGTCCCATGATTCTTGACTATTCCTCCCAGCAAGGGTTAAAGGTAGAAGACATCCCATACTCCACCAAAAAAAAAAAAAAAAGCCAGTGAAGGTAATTATACCACCCTCTATTTAGCTGCGAAAGAATTTACCATTCAAGGAGATAGGACCCTCCTCAACAGAGGCGCTGAGCAGGCCAACACTCTCACATTACACAGATTGTGTAGAGAGCATGAATGATTTCCGCTGGCTCCCAGACCTCTAACGGAGGTGTCTCTTTACAAAGGCCCTGCTTCAGGCCAGCTGAAGGCCTCCGCGGTGCCTCCAGAGGCCCACAGTCCTAATCCCTTTAGCAACAAAGATCTGTTTCTTTGCTTAGCATGAAGTAGGCCTCAGAGGCCTGCCTGTGTGTGTCTTCGCCTGTAGGCCAGAAGCCTCCTGTTTACAATTTCCCCATTCCTGTTTTTAATGTTGTTCAGAGAGCAGCCACAAAGGGCTAGTTTTGTCCAGCAGGAACAAGGGAGCTATTAGAGAGAGACGGAGGAAGGAAGGAAGGGAGATCGCAGTGAGGACTCCTGGGATTAGCAGACACAGCTGTTCCCGGAGGGAGAGGAGCTTCAGGCTCTTTACAATTTCCGTCACATTTACATTTTTTAATATTTTATTTCCTAATGTTCTCCCCCCCACCCGATCAGCTTCCTACCCACCATTTAAAGCCTGAGTCTCACCACAGTATTGTTGGGTGGAGGGTGCCTGGTCAGGGCAGTTTGAGCCTTTTCCTTTAGTACCCTGCAGCTCTGGGGTGGTGGTCTGTGGACTTGGGGGTTACAGGCTTCAGACACCCAGATGCCCGAGGAAATTCGTCTTCCAGAAAAGTGGTTCCAGTTCTTGTCCTGATTGCATACATGACTGCAGTTTTCTGGGCCCTGTCTGATGCGTTCAAATCCCACGGAGCCCTGCCTGTCTTCCGTGTCCCAATCCACTTTATGAACAGCCCTCGTTGCTGTCTTGCTGTTCCATGTCTGAGGAGTGTTTTGTTTAAGGATGCTGATGGTAGGTAGAGAGAATCTATCATACCCCACGTTTCTAAGATGCCTCATGGCGCCTACTTTAACAACATCATCAAGACCTGCATCCTCCGGAGCAAGCCATGCATGCCATTTGCTCATTTTGTTTACCTGCACGTTGAGTTCTTGCACATTGGTGATAAAACAATAGGGAGAGAGGCTGGAGAGATGCTCTGAGGCTGAGTACATACTGCTCTTTCAGAGGACCCGAGCCTGGCTCCCAGCACCCATGCTAGGCAGTTCACAACCACCTATAACTCTAGCTCTAAGGGATCTGATGCCTCCATTTTCTGAAGGCATCTGCATGGATGTCCAGATATCCACACACAGCCACACACACACACACACACACACACATGATTAAACATAGAAGACATTCTTGAATAAAGCAGTCTTATTCTTCATTTTCCATAGTGTATTCCAGGCAAAATTTCTTATCTAACAACTGTAGTAAGAGGGACAGCTGTGTCCCTGCAGAGAAGTGGGGCTGTTTTCCCACGCCCAGCTCCCAGCCGCAGGCCTGCTTTTTGGTCCTGGCTAGCTTATACCTGGAATAATTAGACACAAACTGGATTCATTTAACATACTGCCTGGCCATCAGTTCTAGCCTCTATTGGCTAACTTTTACATCTTATTTCAACCCATTTTTAATAGTCTGTAAGTCACCACAAGGTAGTGGGCTTACCGGGAAGATTTAGCATGTCTGACCCTGACAGCTTTATGGTGGGCTCTCCCTGAGCCTTCCCTATCCCAGAATTCTGTTCTGTCTACTCCGCCCACCTAAGGGCTGCCCTATCAAAAAGCCAAGGCAGTCTCTTTTTTTTTTTTTTTGGTTTTTTGAGACAGGGTTTCTCTGTGGTTTTGGAGCCTGTCCTGGAACTAGCTCTTGTAGACCAGGCTGGTCTCGAACTCACAAAGATCCGCCTGCCTCTGCCTCCCGAGTGCTGGGATTAAAGGCATGTGCCACCACCGCAAGGCAGTCTCTTTATTCAACCGATGAAAGCAACAGAAATACAGAAGAACCTCCTACACCAAACAACTCCCTGTCTCTGTCTCTCCTTCCCTCCTTTTTTATTGACCCCTTCCCTGTTATAAATAGTAGCAACTCATTGCATATCTTTCTACACCTAGCACCACACCCAAACAATCACATGGAAAAAGTAACCTTGGACGGGGAGCATTTTAGTCGTATTGTTAGCCTCTTATTGGCAGATCTGGCAATTACCAGTAGCTGCAGCCAGGTCAGCCTTGGTGACCGTGTTGTCAAGCCCATTTCTGTCACCATGGTCACTCTTTTATGGGCAATGACAGGGATGGCTTGGGAAAGAGGCTGAATGTCCAGAGAATGGATCATCCTATCTGCTTACTAAACTCCTCCTTTTCTGAAGTCACCTTTTGATGAGCATTTACATGAGACGCCAATATCTTCACATCCATTGCTCATTTGGGGAAATCTATCACACATACTTCTTGCCTAGATGTCTTTCTCACCAATTTTCCAGCCATGCTCTTTCCAAGTCCCTGACCAATCATTCAGTGAACAATCGCACATCTGATCATTTCTCCTTTTAAACAAAATGTATGACCCCGTGTACTGCCTCAAGTTCTGCCCATTGTGAAGATGTCTCTTCACCAGGGTTTTTCATGGTTGGTTGTCCCGGAGCAAGGTTGTAATTCTGCAGCTGTCTACTTCTGGATGATATACATGCAGAACCATCAGTAAACCAAGTCATTATCTTCTCTTCCTTAGTCAGTGGATCATAGGTCACACCTCATGAGCTCAGGAGGATATAGGCACATGTTTGTCAGCAGACAGTGTTTTTTTTAAAAAAAATATTTTATTGTTTTTAATTGAACTATACATTTTTCCCCACTCACCTCCTCCCTTCTTTCTCACTTTCCACCTCACTTCTAACCCCCCATGCTCCCAATTTACTCAGGAGATCTTGTCTTTTTCTCCTTCCTAGGTAGATCCATGTATTTCTCTCCTAAGGTCTTCTTTGTTGTCTAGGTTCTCTGGGGTTGTGAATTGTAGGCTGGTCATTCTTTGCTTTATGTCTAAAAGCCACTTATGAGTGGGTACACATTTTATTTGTCTTTCTGGGTCTGGGTTACCTCATTCAGTATGTTTTTTGTATGTTTTTTTTCTAGTTGTCCATTTGTCCAGCAGACAGCATTGTAAGGAGAACAGAAGCCATAGGCATTTGGGCAACTTCTTGATGCAACTTGCTTGTGCCCTTAGGACCTACTCGGGCCCAATGATGCATATAGTGTTTGTATTGCTCCTATGCGGGTCCGACTTTATGATTTGATGGGTCAGATAACACCTAGTTTATGAAAAACAGCCAGGTCACATGGTAACTTGGTAGCCCATGGTCAAACATTTGGTTTTCACTAAGGCTATATAGCAAGTCAAGGGCTGACTAGTTGTCTGTGGGTGATAGCAGAGCCTTGCTCCAAAATCCCAAAGATCTCTTCTGTGTTCACCTATTGGGGCTTGCCAAAAGGCTCTAGACAGCATCCCTGTCTGTCACTAACACCTCCATTCCCATTGGGACTGCTGGACCATATGGTCCGAGTGGTAGAGCGACCCAAACAGGAGCCTGGACCTATTTGAAGGGCCTTCTACTGTTCCAGGTCCCACTCAAAGCTAGCAGCTTTTCAAGTCACCTGGCATAAAGCAGGAGTAACACAGCCATGTGAAGAATCCAGATAGGCCCAGTAAACATTTTGCTTCTTTCTTGGTGGTGGGAGGGACCAGGTACAATAACTTATCCCTCTCTCTCTCTCTCTCTCTCTCTCTCTCTGCATGTACCACATCACTGGACTCCTAAGGATTTCATTGAGAAAGAAGTATTTTGAATTTTGGCTGAACTTATTTCCAGTTCCCTGATGTGCATATGTGTTTCCAACAAGACCAAAGTGGTTGCTACTCTCCAGCTCACTTGGTCCAATCAAGATAATGTTATTAATGTGTGAACCAATGTGATATTTTGCAGAAGAGACAGACCAAGACCCCTTTGAACTAAATTATAACACAAGCCTGGAGAGTTAATATATCCTTGAAGTAAAACTGTAAAGGTATACTGTTGGCCTTGCCAACTGAAACCAGATTGCTTCTGGTGGTCTTTATGGACAGGCACTAAGAAAAAGACACCTGCTGGATGAATAGCTGCATGCCATGTACCTGGAGATGTGTTAACCTGCTCAAGTGAGGACATCACATCTGGTACAGCAGCTGCAATCGCAGTCACTAGAGTCCGACTTGATTGAGTTTTTTCTAGTCATCTGTCATCTGTGTTGGTCAGCTAGGAGAGTAGTGTCGCTATCCCTGCATCTTTCAAGTTCTTGATGATGGCACTAATTTGTGCAATTCCTGGGGCTGGTGAAATAATCACAGGGTAAGTTTGGGGACCCACTGGACCTATGGTGAGTTGGACTTCAGCTAAAACTACATGAAGCGTCTGACCTCCGTAAGCCCCCACTTTAACCACAATGTCACAATGTTTCTTGGGGTCTTCTGGAATCAGCATCAATTCAGAACCAGTATCCAAGAGGACCAGGAAAGTCTGATTGTTTTCTTTCCAGTGTCCAGTTATCCTTGTAAACTGGTCCTTCTGGGGGAGGACTGGAGAAAGGCTAACAGTAAAATCTTTAGGTGTCCTATCAAGGTTGTTTCTCAGGGGAACCTGGCACCCCTTCACTCAAGGGGTTCTAGGCTTGCGAACTCGCTCAAGGCTGGGCATTGATTCACGGCCAAGATTCCCTTTTGTCGCTAGCTAATGTAGCCTTTCTTTCATTTGTTTGAGAATGTTTCTGCTTACACAGATCAAACAAAAATTCAGTAGGCTTCTTACCTATTTCATGCCTGGAAACATGCATTTGCCAGGACCAAAGGTCCACCCCTGAGTCACAACACCATAAAAACGCTTTGCCTGTGCTGACCATTACGGATTAGGCCTTTATGGACATTACTTTGTCTGTGCTGCTTGTACAACTACAATCTTCTTGCCTTTGGCCATTCAGTGCTGCCACCTGGCCCCTGCTACCTTGGGGGCCCAATTAAACCAATTGCATTTAATTTGTCTAACTCAGCAGCAGCATCTCCGACCCTAAGGTCTGGCACAAGAAAAAGGGCAACAGCAAAGCTCTTCAGCTGTGCTGGTGCCCTCTCACCATTTTGCATCTTATAGGATTAGGGACAGGTGAGTCTTCTGGGCTTTCCCATTGTAGAGGATTAGGTTTTACACAGGGTACCCACTCTAGCACTGCAATTGCTCTGAGCCTTAACATCCCTCATCAACACTAAGCCAAAGGATAGCAGGCATCTCCAGCTCCTTTTCCATAGGCTATCTTTTGACAAATGCTACAGCCAACCATTCAAACAAACTTTGATACCTTAAAAAACAACAACAACAACAAAACAAAAAACTGTGGGAGCCTCCATATTAAACCTAGAATCTGATGCACTGAGAGGCCCATGTCAATAAACTCAGTTCGATCCTTATGCTCCTTCCACCTTTATCCCACACCCTTAAATTCCATCCCTTCACACATTTCCCAGACTTCTGCTTGAATGAATTAGCAAACCATTAAGCTCTTTAGTATTATAGCGTAGCCCTCATGGCTTACACTTTCTACCTCCCTTCCAGGAGCCTGCTTAGTCTTCAGTCTGGTTATAGGTCTAGGAACAGCTATTGGTGGGTCCTGAGGGCTTCAGTATTGTCTCGCCTGGCATCTTCTTCAGAGGAAGTCACTGCTTGTGTAGCAGGCAATGAAGGAAGAGCAGGCAATATTTCAGGTGGGGGGGGCAGGGGGAGGAGGAGTTACAGCTTCTGCTAAGGTAAAGAGACTACTCCTAGGGTGAAATAAACCCTCGGGAATCTGAAGGTTCAGAGTTCTCAACTTAAATAGGTTTTTCTCACACATCTCCTTCTTAAGTTATAGGATCATATTCTTTACCAATTAATGTCCTAACTTTAACCGCCAATGCCCTCCAAGGCTGGTACTTGAAATTTGGCTTTTTTTTTTTTATACAAGGTTTTTCTACATAGCCCTGGCTGTCCTGGAACTTACTATGTAGACCAGGCTGGCCTCAAATTCACGAGAGATCTGCCTGCCTCTGCCTCCGAAGTGATGGCTGAAGTGATGGCTCAGCCAACCTTATGAAGGCTTTGGTGTAATTTCCTGCAACTTGATCTCTGTGGGCTGAAGAGGAGATTCCCTTCAAGGTCACACTTAGAAACCTTTAGACTGCTCATGTGCATCTGAAGCCTGTCAGTTTTATCACCAAGTTTACTGTTGACCCTCTCCATATTGTGAGAAGAGAGAAGTTGGTTAATTTTATCACAGAGCTCATTCCTTTCCTCTGTCAGTTTATATATAGATGGTAGGAGCAACCAACCAGCAGCATCGTTTATCCAGAGACAGTAGGAGCAACCGGCCAGCAGCATCATTTATCCAGAGTCAGTAGGAGCAACCAACCAGCAGCATCATTTATCCAGAGTCAGTAGGAGCAACCAACCAGCAGCATCATTTATCCAGAGTCAGTAGGAGCAACTGGCCAGCAGCATCGTTTATCCAAAGACGATAGGAGCAACCGGCCAAAAGCACCATTTATCCAGAGATGGTAGGAGCAACTGGCCAGCAGCACCATTTATCCAGACAGTAGGAGAAACTGGCCAGCAGCTTCATTTATCCAGAGTCAGTAGGAGCAACTGACCAGCAGCATCATTTATCTAGAGTCAGTAGGAGCAACTGGCCAGCAGCATCGCTTATCCAGAGTCGGTAGCAGCAACTGGCCAGCAGCATCGTTTATCCAGAGTTGGTAGGAGCAACTGGCCAGCAGCTTCGTTCATCCAGAATCAGTAGGAGCAACCGGCCAGCAGCATTGTTCATCCAGAATCAGTAGGAGCAACTGGCCAGCAGCATCGCTTATCCAGAGTCGGTAGGAGCAACTGGCCAGCAGCATCGTTTATCCAGAGACAGTAGGAGCAACCAGCCAACAACATCGTTTATCCAGAGACAGTAGGAGCAACCGGCCAGCAGCATCATTTATCCAGAGACAGTAGGAGCAACCGGCCAAAAGCACCATTTATCCAGAGACAGTAGGAGCAACTGGCCAGCAGCTTCGTTTATCCAGAGTCGGTAGGAGCAACTGACCAGCAGCTTTGTTTATCCAGAGTCGGTAGGAGCAATTGGCCAGCAGCCTTTTTTTCCTTTATTCTACAAATTGTTGAAAGTTTTATAACCAGAGTAAGCCAATCAATGGTCTCTAACAATTGGTGAACCAGGATAATCAAATGCATTTGTCTCCTTAAGTCTGTAAGTAGCTTACACTATTTTATCAAGCTTTCAGAAGAGGCTTCAGTAACTATAGGTGTTGGCAAATTGGGAAGCCTATGATTCCAGATACTTAAAAAATTTACCTTCGTACTTCTGTTGCTATAGAATGACCTCTGATACCAAAATCTTTATTAGTCATGGTTTTCTAGAGGAACAGAACTGATAGAATGAGTCTATATATATTTAGAAAAGAGGATTTATTAGAATGGCTTACAGGATGTTGCCAGCTAGTTCAACAATGGTTGTCTTCTGACAAAAGGTTCAAGGACCCAGTAGTTATTCAGTCCATGAGGCTGGATGTCTCAGCTGGTCTTCAGGTATATGCTGGAGTCCTGGAGAAGAAGAGAGAGAGAGAGAGAGAGAACAAAAGAACATGAGCAAACAGGCAAAGAGAATGCTTCCTTCTCCCATATATATCCTTTACACAGGTTGCGGGCAGAAGGTGTAGACCAGATTAAAGGTGGATCTTCCCATCTCAAAGATCAGGATTAGAAGAGGCTCTTCCACTTCAAATGATCTAATTAAGGGAAAAAAAATCCCTAACAGGTGTGCCCAGCTGCTTGGGTTTAGTTTATTCCAGATATAGTCAGGTTGACAACTAAGAATAGCCATCACAGGGAATCGTTGTTTATCTTATTAAAATAAATCTACAAATTGTCTTGTTTCTCCGTATCTTGCTCTTCTTACTTGACAAAATTCAGAAATCATTGTATTTCATTTATGTTCAGCTCAGCACCGTATGCTTTGCCAAAAACTATGCTTGGCTAAAGTTACAGATGCCTGTGTATATGGAAATTTCATTTTGCTCTGTTTTGTTAAGTTGCTCTTTTCCTGGGGAGCCTTCATCAAAACTAAATGACTTTCTCAAATGTCTAGTCAGCCCATCTCTCACTCTCTGGGCTCTTGATGCCTTGGGGTTTGTTTCTGGGCTGCAGTGTGTTTCGGATCTGGCTTGTAGGCTACTGCTGTCTCAAAAGTCAAGTGTGTGCAGTTTCCTTTTGCTGAGGTCTGGGATGTGAGTGAAGGAGAGAAGGGACAGTGATTAACATTCTCCCAACTCGCTCGGGGACAGCTGTTCCAAGCCCTTCCTTCCTGCTCGAAGCTCTAACTAGTTTTCAAGAGGAACTTAAATTTTTTAAAAAAGAATATGGAGTTCTTCCAAGATTGCTCAATTTTTCTTTCTCTAAAGTAAAATAGTTCAACCCATGTGCCAATCCAAATGTGCTTTCTGTATTCGGCCTGCTGAAATGAGAGCTGGAAGATAGAATGTATGGCCTCTGGAAGATTATTTTTCAGTGCTGGCCAGGAAAAAGCCACATTTTCAACTACTTCAATTGCCCCTGTGCTTTTTAAAGGAGAATGCTAAGAATGTTTTAGGGAACAGAAGCTTCCAGAAGCCTATCAAATGACTCCCCCTATCACATGGGCTTCCTTGGCAGGATAACAGATCAGAGTTGGTGGTTATTGCTTTGGAGATCACGTGCATTCAGGGGACCATTCTCTGATGAAAAAGGCCTGTTTAAAGAGACTTTCCTATCGCAAGTATAAACTAAACAAGAGACTCTGTGAATGCTTTTATCAACAAGTTTAAGTTACCCAGTGTACTAATTGCCCTTATGAGGTTAAGATGTTAGGATTTTATTAGCCTACATCTTGCCCTCTACAGAGCTTCCTGTGGGTTTCTGTGGGTAGTTACATGTCTAGGGACACGGTGGGAGATAAAATCTTTGCCTAGCCATTTCAGCATGTGCCTAAACCTGGATCCTTGATGGGTGACTGTCATCACAAGGAACCGTCCTCCATTTTTAGGAAGGATATCAGTGAAAACAGTAGGTATGATACACAGGACCATTTATAGCACCATGTTATGCATTAGTCAGTAGTTCTCAACCTGTGGGTCTCGACCTATCCACAGGGGTCACCTAAGACCACTGGAAAACATAGATATTGATAATTCATAACAGTAACAAGACTATAGTTATGAAGCTATGAGGCAACAGAATCATTTTATGGTTGGAGGTCAGCACAACTTGAGGAACTGTATTAAAGGGTCACAGTGTTAGGAAGGTTGAGAACCACTGGAGGAGCTTCTTACTCATGTTAATTAATGTGAATTAATCAAATTCAAGTGAAGAAAAGGGAAGGTGGGGTTGTTCTTGTTGTGGTTTTTTTTTTACGACTTTTTTGTTTAAAAGAAAAAAGTAAGACAGTTAGTGGTGGCGCACGCCTTTAATCCCAGCACTCGGGAGGCAGAGGCAGGCGGATCTCCGTGAGTTCGAGACCAGCCTGGTCTACAAGCACTAGTTCCAGGACAGGCTTCCAAAGCTACAGAGAAACCCTGTCTTGAAAAACCTAAAAAAAGAGAGAAAGGGAGAGAGAGAGAGAGAGAGAGAAGAAATAACACAGAATCAAGCAGAGTGAAAGGCAGCCCCCACATTGGATCCCTGGCAGCTGTTATTTTGTGCGTCACTACAGTCATGTGATCGGGCTCAATGACGGCACACTAACAAAGATGCTGTGTCCATCGAGAGATGAAGACATTCATTCTGAAGCCGGCTATTCCAGATAGCTCATGCAATAACATAGAAGATTGCCGGGAAGGACATAGACTGGCACAGAATAAGCTGATCATGAGACCCGGGTGATGCTGGAGCAGTTCCTGCCTCCCTTTCATGTTTGTGTTCTGCCCAAGACTCCGTGTGTGTCATCAGGAGGAGGAGAGCAGCCTTGTGCTACTCAAACCTTTGACAATGACAGCTTAGAAGAAAGTCCGTGTTCTAGCAGGGTTTGCTTGTTTGAGCTGGGTCTCACCGTGTAGCTGTCTCTGTCTTAGGACGTCCTCTGTAGACCAGGCTGGCCTCAAATTGGTGGTAATCCTCTCATCCCTGCCTTCCAAGAGCTGAGGTGAGAAGCGTGCACCACCACACCCATCTATTTGGTGTTGGTTTCAGATAGGTTTTCCCTGTGTGGCTCAGGACAGCCAGTCACTCAGTAGCTTCCTGCCTCAGTCTCCCCAGTACTGGGATAACAGGTGTGAACGATCACACCTGACTTGGGTAGGTAGAGATGTTTGCCAGTTAATGACAGTGTTCTGCAAGCAGTTTTTTCGTGGGTGGGTGTTGTACTGCAATAGTTTTCTGAATGTATTCTGCTCCACCCGGTGCTCTGAGGATGGAACGCAGACTCTGGCACACGGTTGAGCAAGGCCAGTGTATCACAGATACAACTGTCACCCGTACTAGTCTTCCTACTGCTTACTTTAGTTAACAGTATTTCAGGCTTAATGGAAGCATGCAGTTTTGTGAAAAGGTGCATGCCTCAAAATTGCCCAGGTTTGGGACCTTACAGGGATTGGAAGTGATTGGAAAATAGTTTTCCATGTTGAGTAGTAAAGGACGAAGCCCACTCCAAGTGCCCTCCCTTCCCACAGGACAAATTACCAAGCCAGTTCTGAGTCCTTCTCTGTAGGGAAACCCAAGGAGGCCATCCATGAAACGTGAAGTTTGACTTGGTGACATATACCATTAGCCCACAGTTGTGGTCCATCAGGAATGCGATGGAGCAAGAGACTCCTAGGTCTTCCTTGTGTTATTAGCTGCTCCCCCTACTCATTCTGATAAATATTCTTGCCTTGTATCTTAGGCAGTGACATGGTGCAGATTAGAGCCACATGTATTGTTTTTTCCATTCTCTTCCTTTCCATTGTGTGTGTGCATGTGTGTATGTGTGTGTGTATATGTGTACAATCTGCAGAAGAAGGATCTGGAAGTCAGGCTTGAGTTGCTGACATTCACCCTGCTAAGAGGCTCTTTTGTATTAGCCAACTCTGTATGTGTTGCAACAGCAAGTGTTGGAGAGGCAGCCGTCCTCGGGCTTTCCAATAAGGTGTCCTTCGGGCTGGAACTTTCCATGCTTCGTTTCTGCTCAAAGGTGAATTTATTCTGGAAAGTTCACACTAATTTAATTCAGGGACTTGGAAGGGACGTGAGAGTAAAAATATACCTTCTTTTACTCTACAAATAAATGTAAGACTTTGGTCTTGGATAACTCCGGGGCAGCCGAACGGTGGAACAATAAACAGGCCTCAGAGAGTCGCTGGTGAAGCAGGTTGAAGTGATTAACCACACGTTTCCTGCGTTCTTTGGGCTGCTGGGAGTCCCTTGAGGCCATGCAGTTCCTACTTAAGGCCAATGGGCAGGACAGGGAATTTCGGGGCCTGGACAAGAGATTGTTGGAATCAGAGCAAACTTTTTTGTGGTCTTCAAAGTTTAAAAGCACATTAATTATGGTTAAAGACTCTTCTATGGAAAGAAGAGCAAACCAGAATGCCCTGGAGATGGAATTGACCGAAGCCCATGGCATGGCATCTGTGAGTGGGAGGGCAGGCCCTTGTCTGAAGGATGGCAATGGTATACTGCTTCCTTGTGGTACCACTTCTGTGAGCTGGATAATTGATTGCTGAGGAAAGAGGTGCTTGTGTCATCAGTGCATTGTAGGACATTCCTCAGCATCCTTGGTCTAGTTATGAGAGGCCAGGAGCAGTCCACATCTGCTACCTAATCTCAGGTGCAAACAGTAAAAACTGTCCCCAAACGGTGACAAATATTTTGGGAGATTGGGCTGGGGAATTGTTCTTGTCTGAGAACAACTGATAGAATCTAGAGTTTAGACTCATCTGAGCAGGGTTTAAGTCAGAGATGGGAATCCATATAATGAGACTATGGCGTCTGTAGTGATGGGACTGTGGCATCTGTAGTGATGGGACTGTGGCGTCTGTAGTGATGGGACTGTGGCGTCTGTAGTGATGGGACTGTGGCATCTGTAGTGATGGGACTGTGGCGTCTGTGGTGATGGGACTGTGGCATCTGTGGTGATGGGACTGTGGCGTCTGTAGTGATGGGACTGTGGCGTCTGTAGTGATGGGACTGTGGCGTCTGTAGAGATGGGACTGTGGTGTCCTAGAGATGTGACTGTGGTGTCTGTAGAGATCTGACTATGGTGTCTGTAGAGATCTGACTATGGTGTCTGTAGTGAGTGACTTATGAAACTGGGCCTGTCATCGCCCTTGTAGCCTTCTTGTCCAAAGCTTCCTTCTTCTGACTTTGTCTGGCACAGACTATACTCAATCATGGTTCTAGGCTTCTTTCTGATATGCCATACTCTGTCCCTACAATGAGTAAATCTCTACCATTTTTAAACAGGGGAGCTTAGTGTGTCTTTAAGGCCCCAGTAGATGCTTATCAAGTATACAAAAGCCTGTACCATCAGCTGGATAATGCAGAAGTGAGCACTATGGTTCCTGCCTACCTTGTGGCCAGCAGTCAGATGCTCAACAGGTGTGGGCATCAGAGAACAGTGCAAGCAGAAATACGATGTCCCAAGGGAAGTACACACCAATGGCTCAGAGCAAAGGCTGTTGAGGACATTGCAGGCTTGTGAAGAATGACAGCACCAGACCACCTCTTGCCTTCTGTGAGACCTGGTTGTTTGGCAGGCGCTGTGTAGAGCGTGAAGTGAAGGCACTTGCAGTTCACTGGGGATGAAATCAAGTGATCACACATTTTGATAGGAGGTGCTCAGGTTCAAAGGGAGAGATGGCACCATGAACGTATCTAAAAGGGGATGGACTAACTTTGCGTGAGGAGTCAGGACAAGTGTTTCTGCGGAAGAGAGAGGGAGTGTGTGTGTGTGTGTGTGTGTGTGTGTGTTTTGTGGGGAGGACATGAAAATATTTGAGGACTAGAGCCCACTGCATACAATGAGACAAAGAGGACCCAGGCATGTCCAGAGGAATCCAGTAAGAGTAAGACTTAGAACCAGAAGCCAAGATCTGGAGGACCAAGTGGCTTTCCTGATGGTGTTTTTATTAAAAGAATAGTAGGGCATCAGTAAGGGAGGCTAGGGTGGTGAGCGGCATCACTGTAGGATTTGAACTTTCTAAATTCCCTCTGGCTACAGTGATTTGAAAGGGTCCAGTATAGATTTAGGGTGCTTTTAACTATACAGATGAAAGATCTTGCCATACAGAGTTCCTAAGCATGTTTGCTTTTGTTCCCATTCATAAAAGATTTTGCTCCTCCCAGCTTCCGACAGTTGCTGACAGTTCTTGGCATTCCTTGGCTTGTAGATAATGAAGCTCCAGTTGCCGCCTCTGTCTTCACGCGGCCTCTTCCTCTCTGTGTGTTCATTCATATCGCCTACCTGTGCACTGGTCACTGGATTAGGGCCCACCCCGGACTAGGATGACCTCATCTTGATTTAACTCATCACATCTGTAGTGACTCTTTCCCCCCAGTCAGGTCATATTCTGAGGTTCCTAGGAGATAGGATTGGACCCAGCACACAGAGCATCCTGAGAGCTCCTCGGGACATTGTTTATGGAATTATTTCAGCCAGAAGAGATCTGCAAAGAAACTCTGTTCCAGAACATCCTGAAGCTGAAACTTGTGACCCACAGCCACCAGTGGCCTCTCCCTGGACAAGCAGGTGTGCTCCAGTTGTCATTTAGAGTACTTCCGTCATTTATTTTGTCTGGCTGGCTCCCAAAGACTTTCGAGTTTGCGATCCAGTACTGCAGGCAAAGGGAACAATATTCTGGTGTGAATACAACCAGAGGCTACTGGGGAGCCAGGCACAGGGTCCCAGTTTCATAGAGACAGCGACTTGATGAGTGCCAGAAGAATGAAGCAGGGCCGTTCTGGGGACCGCATCTCCGGAAGACCACAGATGATGTCTATTATGTCCCCAGGCATCGGCCATCACCTTGGAAACAGGCCATCTGACAGCGTGTCAAGGAAGTTGTTATAGAGAATTATTTCAGCCGGAAGAGCTGTCTGCAAAGCAATCCATTCGATCCTGCTGTGTCACGGAGTGGTCCCCATGTCCCCGACATTTTTGCTGGAAGTGCTGCAGCAGCCAACATGAAGCCTACACCTGTCATGAGCTAATGTTTGATCCCTGCCAAGGTTTGACTTGGGTTCCATTAACAAGCTAGAAAGAACCTTCCAGAGAAGTGTGTTAATATTTAACCCTTTCCTGGGTACTTTCCCTCTCCCTGGGAGGAAATTGAAGCTTGCCAAACCACCCCTGGGAAGTCTGGGTTTTGCTTTTGCTTTTCAATTGTTTTCCTTTGGTCTGGGAGACAATTGGAGAAAGAGAAGTTAATAGAAACTGAGTGTCCAGGAACCGGAGGTGCAGGTCAGTTGGTAGAGTACTTACCTAGCATTCATGAGACACTGCTTTCAATCCACAGTACCACAGAAGCACAAAATAGCCCTGGTGACTCATGCCTAGAACCCTAGCACTTGGGAAGATCAGAAGTTCAAGATCATCCTTGACTACATAGCGATTTCCAGGGCAGCCTAGGCGACATGAGGCCTTGTTTAGAAGAAAAATAGAAATAAAGAAAGGAAGGAAAAAAGAAAAAAGAAACTGAGCATTCAGTACAAGATCCATCAACGTTTTTGAAAAGTCAGTGTGAATCCAAGTCTGGGCCAGGAGAGTAGAGACAAGACCACACCGTTAGAGCCGTCTGTAGCCAGAGCACAACTCAAGCAGGAGATGGGTGGGGCAGTTGGGAGCTCTGTCCTCAGCATCCTTATCTGTTTCTGTTCATGACAGGTGTGGGGGCATTTTCTCACACGACAACTTCCCTTTTACTGTGTCTTTTTCTACACTGGGACCCGGGGACAGTTATGAGGAATGCTTCTTCCCATTTATAGCCCCCGTGGCTTTGAGGTGCTTCCATCAGGTAGGGGTTGACATAAGGGACCGGTTGGGAGGTGATGCAGAGGCTCAAGGCCCTGGTAGTTGAAGAGGAGCAGTGTCTGGAAGGATGACACCCTGAAAGAGTTGGGGCCTCACATGTGGGGAAGTCTCTGAGTTTCAAAGTCCCTGAGGTTAGGAGATAGGCTACGGGGAGACTCAAAGAACAAAGAAACTTCAGATAGTTCAGTCCAGACCTTGAAGAACAGGGCTGGCACATAGTAAGTACTTAGGAAATATTTATTGAATGAATAAATGAATGTGATGGATAGAGAACTAATTTGATTCTTTTTTATTGCTTCTTTTTTGTGTGCTGGGAGGAGTAGCTCATCACTAGGACAAACTACTAACACTATTTTGTTAAGTGTCTTAACATCTTAAAATTATTGTAATTTCATTAAGCTGTATCTGCATACATTTGTGTATGCATGTTTTGCATGCATGTGATTGTGTGGGTACACGTGCCCATATGTGTGCTCACGGAGGCCTGAGGAAGATAGCAGGTCTCTTCACTATCAATGTCTACCTTATTGCGCTAAGACAGGATCACCCAGTGAACAGGAAGTTTGCTGGTTTGGCTAGGCCAGCTGGCCAACAAGATTCCAGGATTTGCCTCTTTCCACCCCTGGATGCTGGATTGACAGGCATGTGCATCCCTGGCCTTTCTTTAAAAAATCATAGGTGTTGGTGATTAGACCTCCAGTCCCCAGGCTTACACAAGGGGTTTACCCCTGAGCAATCTCCCCAGCCCCACACGTTGTTCTAATAAACAATCCCGGAACATTTCAAGAAAGACTCAAGTGTTTTGTGCCTAGTCTGGATCCCAGGACCCTCCTTATTCTCTAGTCTTAGCTGTTTTGTTTGCTGTCTCCTGACAAGATTTGATGTACAGGAACGTTTAGACACATCAAGCATCACTTTGTTTACTGGGGAGGAATGATGATATGTAAATGGCATGGCTTCATTCTGCCAGTTGTTTTTGTCACTCAGCAAAGTGACCTGGAGACCTCTCTCTCTCTGTTTTTCTGTCCTAACATACCTTATTCTCTCTAACTGCAGCGCAATGCCTTTGGGTTTTCTGGTCTACCATTTACTGAATCGTTTGTATATGATGGACATTTAGTCTGTTCCCAGTATTGCGAAGAATACCCCTGTACATGTCTCCTTGGGAAGCATGTGGATTTAATTTCATTAATTACCCATCTGAAAAAAAAAGCCAGTACTCATCCGGAGCAAGGCTGGCATCCTGAGATGCTTAGCCCTCCCTAATACAGTCGTTTTAAACTTTGGCAATTGATTGTAAGTTGGTTGTACCAGGAAAGAGCAAAATAGAGACCTTATAAGAAAGAAAATAGCTACTTCAAGGCTCAGGTCTTTGGAGGAAAATGGCTTCCCCTGGTAGCGTTGGCTGAAGACACAGCTGGGGAGTGTGTGTCTTTTGTCACTCATTTGCGGTACTGGGAGCAAGGTTTGCTGTGAGCAGAGCCATAGAAGACTGCACTAGCAGGCCATGCTCTCGTCCCTGCTTATGTTCTGGTTGGCTTCCTTCTAGCCTCACGCTGCCCTGAAGCTGATCTCTGGCTGGCATCTGTGACATTGCTGAGGCTGGTGCGTGCTTCTGTCTTATGTGTGTCTGTGTACGGCAGTGGCATGGAATGCATGTATGTGTTTGTGTCCTGGGGCCTTGAATTCAAATGTTGAAATTGACTCCTCGGTGCAGCTGTGTTTGAGGGCCTTTAGGAGATGAGAGGGCTTAAATGAATGTGTTCACCTCCTTCATTCCTCTGCCCAATGAAGATGTAGCCTGCCCTTTTTTTGCTTTAGAGGAGACAGCAGCAGGACATCACTTTGGAAACAGAGACCAACTCTTACCAGACACCAAAGCCACTGGCACCTTTATTGTAGACTTCCTGCCCCAAGAACTATAAGAAACAAATTTCTGTTGTTTATAAATGAACCCCTCTGTGGTGCTTTGTTGCAGCAACACCAGCAGGACAAGACATAAAACAGAATAAGAAATTCCAAATCTACTGTCTGTAATCACTCTTTGTGTTCTGGAGAGTGTTTCTGAAGGCACTGGCTTCTTTGCATGATGTAGATAGAACTGGTTTTCTGTTCTAGTCAGAGCTGTCATCGGGGAGATCCAACTCTCTCTCACTCCACTGAATAAAGACTGTAGTTCCATTTTTAGATTTAGAAAGTCTCCTTGATGATCTCTGGTCAATCCAAATTCCATGTAGTCCTCCAAATTGTCATAGCTTCGGTGCTGCCCAATGACAGATCAGCAGATCATATGTTGCCCAAGTTGCTCATCCCTATATCAACTATCCTCACTTTCTTTACATTATTCTGTGATACATATTATCCCTGTGGATTATACAGTGGAGACCAAGCTTCCAAAGCATATGCACCCACAACACACTTGGGAACTGTGTCGACCCCATAGCACTTGTTCCCAGTTTTATTTGCCTCTTTTGCCCATTTCCATATCATTAGGTTTGTCTTGCCTTAGCCTGCTATGGCGGTAAGATTTTCACATCTTCCTATGCTTTGCTTTGTCCTCCTTTAGGTCACATTTGATAAGTAGGGTTGAGGCCTCTCCCTCTGCTGATGAAGTGTCCAGGCTCTGAGTTAAAGACGTCAGCTTGAAACCTGACCCCATCTCGTACAGCGGAACCCCGGCCCCACCCTTGTATATGCCGATAAACCACACATTTGTATTTGTATGGGAGCTTCCCAGGTCTTCTGTTTCAATAGAACAGATTGGAGAGTCCACCCATTCATTAATCTCTCCCTGAAGTGACAAAGCCTGCTGCCTATGACAAGTGACAGAGGTGACCAGCTGAGGTGGTTAAAAATAGTCCCCGAATTTAAGACCTGCAGAGTCTCTGATGGAACCCTGTCTAACAAGGGTCTCAGTCTTTGGAGGGTTTTCTTCCTGTTGGTATCAGTTGCTGGAGCTATTCTAAGAAATTACTTTCTATAAATCAAGAGAACAGAGAGAGGCTGAAATGTCTCTTTGCAAAGGCGTTTCTCCAGCCCAGCCTGGCCCCAGTACTGATGACTCCCAGAGCCAGCATTAACTGGGAGGAGGTTTCAAGCTGACTTGCTGTGGTCCACAGTGAGCCACGTCCGGGCTGGGAGATTTCCTCTCTCTCTCTCTCTCTTTCCATTTTCAGCTTCTGCCTTTGGCCTACATATTTGAAAACCCAGAAAACGATGATGTTTGCCATTGTGGTTTTGAAAATTTTGGTGGCCTTTGTTGTTGTTTATATGCTCCCGCTCTTGTCCTTTTTCCTTTTATTTCTGCTTTCTCTCCTTAAATGCATTTATTTGTTTATTTATATTTATTTATATTGTGTGTGTAGTGGGCACACACACCACAGCTCGTGTGTGGAGGTCAGAGACCAACTTTGAGAGCTGACCCCTACTTCTACCTGTGGCCCCTAACCTACTGAACCTTCTCATCTCACCACCCGCTCTGCTTTCCCTTAAAAGACAGGGTCAAAGTATGGACAAAAGAGGACGGGGTAGCTCAGGCTTATAATTCCAGGTATTGTGAGATGGAGACAGGAGGACTGTGAGTTCAAGGTCAGCCTGAGCAATTTAGTGAGGTTTTAGAACCTGTACCTAAGCCCAGGCTGACCTTGAAGGCTCCATCACCCTGTTTTAGCCTCTGGAGTCCTGGGATTACAGATGCATGCCACCTCATTGAGATCTGTAGATCTAATCTCAGCCCTTGGAATCCAAACTCAGTCCCTTAAGCCTGTGTGACAGACAAGGATTTAACCAACTGAGCTATTTCCCCAGCCTGAGAGGGATGCTCTCTTTTTCTGAGACACACACTCATTCTATAGGCCAGGCTGTCCTGAAGCTCATGTCACTTCTAGTGCTTCAGCCACCAAAGGGCTAGATAGGTGTACACCACGAACCACCCCTACTGATAGTTACTTTTCATGGTCTGAAATCCCAATGGACAGGAAGGGTCTGGAGGTATTAGGACAGACACATGTTGAAGATGACTGTGGAACACAGGTGATAACCAGTATGGAGGGAAGCGGGGGAAAGAAGAAAGGAAGAAAGAAAAGAAGGAAAGAAGGAGGGCAGGCAGCAAGTGCGACAGGCAGCTTTATCCCACATTCATATAAAAAATATGACAGCACCTCACTATAAGGCCAGTGGCTTTTTCCCACAGCCTGCTTGCCGTATGTCCCGACTGGTGCTGCACACAGCCTTCTGCCTCATAGTTTCTGAACAGTTGAATTTGTTAATAGCTGCAGACAGGATTCCCTCCTGACCGTTCCATTCTTGGTTAAATTGGTTCCACAGCTCAGGAACTGCATTGTGGTTGTGCTATGGTGCTTGCCTTGTTGTCTAGGAAGAAGCTAGAATTTCTCAAGAGAAGGTTCTAGGAGCAATGTGGTTTGATTCCAGTTATTTCCTGCATTTAGCTGCAGAGTTAAAATAGGTACAAAGCGTAAACAGGGTCTGCATCATTCTTATTCGAAAGCTTTTGATGGTTGAAAAGCCACAAAGTGAGGGAGGGAGGCCCAGGGCACTGCTCTGTAATGGAACAGGTTCTGGAAAAGACCCGTGAGGGAGTCTTGAAGTCATGGAGAGCTGAAGGAGAGCACGTGGAAGGTGACCAGAGGTTTCCTGGGCTGTCATGGAAAAGGGGAGATCAACTGGGACACGTCTGGAATGCGGGAAGGAGAGTGCCCTGTAACCCGTGCGCACATTTGCGTTCAGTCAAACACAGTGGATCTTTGAGTCTGCATTGCTCAAAGTGAAGCATGGGGGTTGGTAAGTCCAGAGCGATGGTATGGTCTGTCTTTGGCTTTCCACATCCCATCCTGCCCTGCCAACCTGCTGTTGTATGGCTGCATCCCCTTGGCTGGTTTGGCTAGACTAGGCATTGACTTTCTTCTGCATCAGTGACTGTCAGAGTCTTACTGGGAGCAAAGAATCCTCTGTTTAGAAGACACCAAGTGCTTTACCTGGCAGGATAACTCAGGGCTTAAGAGCACTCACTGTTCTTGCAGAAGACCTGGGTTTAGTCCCCCAACCTACACTGTGTCTTCCAGTTCCAGGTGATCCAACCCCTTCTTCTGACTTCCGATGGTTCCTGCATAGAGATATGGTCAAACATGAATAAATAACATTTAAAATAAAGTAAAAATGAAATGTGATATATAAAATAGAATTTTTTAAAGGTACCAAGTGCTGAATATTTCCATGTACTAGTTAGTCCTTGGCAGTCAGAGGAAGCCCTTTATGGAGTCTGCCCTCCTCTGCTTCATGGTCCAAACATCTGTTGCTTTTTGATCTTTGAAATTTTGTTCTGTTAGAGAAATCAGAGATAGCTCCAGATCAGCTGGTAGCTGTTCAAATCGGAAGTCAGAGCAGCTCCTGGGCAGCTCTTTTTGGAGGGCTCTTCTGCTTCTTAAACCCGGTGGTGCTATGGTGTTGGCCTCTTGTGTGGAAAGAGGCTAGCAAGCTGATGCGGATGTGCCAAGGGATATCTGCGAGGCTGTCTTGTTGGACAGGCCAGATGGCAGCAGAGTCTCCAAGTCTCTGATCCGCTCTGTCCAAAGGTGGCCTGCTGACAGCTTGAAGTATGGTGCCCTGGGTAATTGGCTTCCTCATTTAGTAATTTGTCTGCTTTCTTTCCCCTCGCTCTGCTTCCTCTCTTGTAAACTGATAGCCTCCTGCCCCTTCGGTAGACTGACAGAGCCAGTCCCCTGAGCAGAGGCCACAGGGAGGGGTGCCAGGACCCAGGTGGAGGGTCATTTGGGAAATGCACACAGAAAAGCACTATCTGCCGTGCGGCAATTCCTCTCTGCCTGCTTGTGGTAACTTTTAGCTTGTGGCTGCCATCTCCTCCCTATCTTAAGTCACTGCCCCTCATCACTGCTCATTTTTCCTTCTCCTTTCTCTCTGTCTGGTCTTCTGCCCCTCCCCCATTCTTTTACCCATCTGCATTCTGTCCCTTCTGTTTTTACAACTGACCTAGTTAAAGTTCAGTTCAGAAAAGGAAATTATACATTTGTTCGGGTTAAGCCACCCTTTTCTCTTTCTTTTCCGTTTTCCATGTAGCTTTTTTCCTCTCCAAGGAAGCAAAATAAATTAAAAACACACATTTCTGATTCATTCTGGCACCTTCGTCCTCTCAAATGTGTTTGTCTTTAGGTGTCGGAAGTCCCAGGACCCAACATCTCTGCTTCATTGAAAATACAGATACAATACTTAAAACTGCAGCCCTTGGGCTGGAAAGTGGCGCCTGTTTTCACTTTATAAGTCATTTTGTTGCCCAGGTGGAATACAGATTATTCTTGGACGAACACAGGAGCAGATCTGCCCTGGGTGCTGGCAGGGTTAGGTCAAATGTCTGAGCCTGTTTTCCACCTTGAAGGGTGGGATCAGCGTCCACCCATTCACTGCTGCTGTTCCCAATATTGGGTCATCCTGGCAGCATGGGTAGAGCAGGGTCTCCGCCTCTGCCTCATGGTAGGCCACTTGATGCCCGTCATCTACCATTCTTTATACCACTACTAGATGGGGCCGTGGACAGGTTCAGGACAGGAGACTGTAACTTTCTCATTCCCTGTATGTATGTATGTATGTATGTATGTTTGTATGTGTCTGTTTGTTTATTGTTGTTCTGATTTATGAAGCCCTGGCTCCCACTTGGCTTTAGTGAGTTGAAGGCAGTCTTTGGAAGCAGATACTTGAGTTCAAATCTTAGCTCCATCAACTGCAAAGCCTTAGACAAATTCTTCCCCCCCTTGGAACATTAATTCCCTCATAAGCTTCATGTGAAGCTTAAACTCTTGTTTATAGCCACATCCCCAGCATCTAAGGCGATTAATAAACATATTACAGGAATGAATATAGTAGGGAAGAGCAAGAACTTCGCGCTGGGTTCATAGCCCCGTCTGCTCCCTACGGCCGGACCCCGGTGAGCTCTGGCTAATCACTTCATCTTTAGAGCCCAGTTTCCTGGGGAAGGAGATAGGGTTTGTATTCGTTTCCTAGGGCGGAGTCAAAACCCCTCTGAGGCTCCAGGGAGAAGGACTCTCTTGCTTCTTGCATGTTGGTGGCTCCAGGTGGCCGTCAGCTTGTGTTCTCTGCTTTGGTCCTCACATAGCCCTCTTCTATTCTGGAAACGACTTGTCATTGGATTTAAGATATGATTAATTAAGAAAATGTCAGCTTGAGACCCTTAATTATATCTGCAGAGATCTCCTCTCTGAATAAGTTGTCATTCACAGGTTCCGGGAGTTAAGCTGTGCACGTATTGTTTTAGGTCCTGCTATAGGGCTGTCATGAAAATCATTTGAATCAGATGTTTGTGATAAGGCCTTGCAGGTGATAAGGGGGAATTGAGTGTTCTCATGTACTTTACAGCAATCCTATTGTAAAATTGGAGATACCTGTGTGTAAAATGAACAGTGCCTGGTGCACACATAGTAAGAACTCAGGAAATCCAGTTGCTGGTTAACTTAGCAAGTCGGCGTGGAAGGCCCTACTGTGTGCCAGGTGCTTTGGTCTAAGAGCTTGGGAAACTTAGTTTTGGGTAATTTAACAAACCAGCGTGGAAGGCCTACTGTGTGCCAGGTACTTGGTCTAAGTGCAGGGAATACAGTATAATAAACAGTTCATACTAAGAAAATTAATAAGAGCATATGACCTTGACCATGCATGTACCCCGTTTTACTAACAGTGTTTTCAGCAATATCACTGCGGCCACCCCTGTGGAAGCCAGCCTTGTAGTACTGGGGTGCCCAACACGGGACACTGGGGAATGAGTTGTCCTATGGAAGAGGCTACAGAAATCAACCCAGAGCAGAGACCAAGTTTCTTGCTTGTGGTTTCAGAAGCATAAAAGATCAATTTTAGTTTTAGCAAAGCTGAGTTCAAAGGTCTGTGGTTTGGTTTTCTAGGGAGCCTTTTTACTCTTCTAATTTGTTGGGATTTGGTAGAGGAATGAGGGACATCAATCAATCTTGCCTGAAACTTCAGTCAGTCCTTGTGATTTTGGTGGTGTCCAGTCGGCTGACCTGGATCAGGCCGACCTGCTGGGGCTGAGGTCCAGAACCCTGTGGGCAGTGGGCCATAGAGAGCCCTAACCTAACCTCAGAGAGCAGCGTTGCTGATTCCCTGTTACCATGACAGCAGCAGACTGTTCTGAGAGACCCTGAGAATGAACTAAATGGAACAAAATTGCTGGTGCCCTCAGAAGAAAAACAAGAAACTGAAGCAGGTTTCCCCGAGTCCGGGAACATTGTTTTCACACACACACACACACACACACACACACACACACACACACACACACACACCGTCAAGTTGTGTCTTTCAGCAAGGGGCATCTTGGTGGTAGAAGTTGGGAGGACCTGCCCTGCTATGGGTGGCAGGGTGGCCTGTTTTATCTTCCAGTGCCACCCACATCTGTGCATTGTGCCCTGATGGAACACGGTGACCTGGAAACACAGAGCTCTGTTTGGGAAAAGGCAGTATAGAAAGTAAACACATGTGATAAATAAAGCCCAGGCCAGGAAGGAACGGTTTGAAAGAGTTACCAGGAAGACCACGGGTGAAGGCAGGTTCAGAAATTTCTCTGCTCCTGGGGCCCTTGTTGCTGACATCACTCCAATTGCTCAATGGAAACCTCCAAGTGGGGCAGTTGCTTTTGGAGGCTGCCCAGTATGCCCCCAGCTACGAGACAGAAGAACCCTGACCTACTTTCTTTTTGAAAAGAAAGTTTTGCTGCTTGCTGTGGGGCCTTGAACAAGGGAATGAACTTGAAGAAGTGGGGTTTTTGTATGTATTTTTCCCCACACTGTTTAATATGTCAGCTTCCACGTGTTCCTTATGGAGATGAGCCAACCTCCACAGGGCCTGCATGAGAATCAGACCAAATAGACAGTCTGGGCATTGAGGCTGCTTCCTTCCCTTTATTCTTTCCACTCAGGGTCTTGAGGCACTCTGATTCTTTGCTTAGGGCTCTACCCTGCTGTGTGCAAGCATGTGTGTGTGTGTGTGTGTGTGTGTGTGAGAGAGAGAGAGAGGGGGGGCGGGAGGGAGGGAGGGAGGGAGGGCATTATATTTGCCTCTAAACAGGTAGACTGCAACACAGCCTCCTGATACTTGGACCAAGGGTTGTGCTACCCTTGCCGAAAAAGGGCTCCATGGCTTTCCTTTACATCTAGAATGACATCCAGACACCACTGCAGTCAGCATCCTACCTCACCTGGTTCTTGCTGACTTCTCTATCCTCATCCACTGATACCCACCTTCCTCCCATTCCAGCCACATGCACTTTCTGCTCAAGTTCCTCCTGCTCATGCTAGGACTTTGCACAGGGTCCTTTGCTTTACTCTAGACACTCTGTGCCCAGGTCTCATATCTGACTGGTTCTCTGATTCACATTCATTTGGTGCTTTCTCAGATAAACCTATGCCACCACAATGTCTCATGTGTCCCTCCCATTGGTCATTGCTGATCGTGCTCTCTGTTTCAGATCACTTGCTACCATCAGAAGTCTTTAGATTTGTTAATTAATTAATTAATTAATTTTGGTTTTTTCAAGACAGGGTTTCTCTGTGGCTTTGGAGCCTGCACTGAAACTAGCTCTTGTAGACCAGGCTGGTCTCGAACTCACAAAGATCCGCCTGCCTCTGCCTCCCGAGTGCTGGGATTTAAAGGCGTGTGCCACCACCGCCCGGCCCAGATTTGTTAATTTATTTAATGCTTGATTAGTGAACTCTTTCCTGAAGCTCTAGGTCTGTCCTCCCCCTTCTTATTTATTTTAATTAGGTAATTATTTTGAGACAGGGTCTCATATATAGTCCAGATTGGCCTCAAACTCAGTATGTAGTTGAAGCTGTCCTTGAACCTTAGTCTTCACGTCTCCACTTCTGGAGTGCTTGGGCTACAGACATGTGCCATCATGCCCAGTTCCTATGTTGCTAGGGAACCCAGGGCTTTCTGAATACAAAGCAAACACTCTCCAAGTGATCCATATCCCAGCCCTACTTTTATTTTTTTAGGCAGCATCTTATGCATCCCATGCTTTCCTCGAATTCACTATGTATCCAAGAATGATTCCCAACTTCTGAACTTCCTGCGCCTATCTCCCAAGTATTGGGATCACAGGCATTCACCCATGCCTGGGCAGAGCCTGCTTTCTAAAATGTTGCCCAAGGAAGGAAAGACTGAAAACCTCTTAAGGAGTAAGTCTCCCTTAACCTACTGTACCTGACTGATATTCTTCATAGATCAGTATTGGCTAGTAGCTCACTTGCTGAAATCTGGTGATCGCCATGCTGAGGTGGAATATACCTAAGATTTCCAAAAACAGAGTTGCTCATGTTAACCTAACTGCTCTCCGTCCATGACTTCAAGGGATATGACCCCTTGTCAGCCTGGCACACAAACACATAGCTATTAAATAAAAACCTTTCCTTTTTTGTTCACTCCCAAGATCTCATGTTAATTTCCATATCACAATATCACTTCCTAACTTGTCAAAGTCCCGTACTCTTCAAAAATTCAAACACTTTAAATGCTTGGTCTCTCCAAAATACCTAAAGTCTTTTAACCGTGGGCTCCTACAAAATCCAAAGTTACATGCTTTCTACTTTCAAGACTGAAGAGCCCCAGGGCACAATTACAATTAGATCAAAGCAAACCCAAAATCCAGCAATGTAAAAAGTCCCAGTGTCCAACGTCTGGGACTCATGATCTCCTGGGCTCCAAAGGGCTTGGGCAGTTCCCCTTCTCTGCTCCGTCATTCACAGCACACACAGCATGTCCAGTATGCTTTCCTCTGCATCAGCTGCCATCCTTGTCACAGTCCTGGAGTCTCCACTGCAGTTGGGGCTGTACCTCTTCACGATTCTCTCCAGGGATTCCCGCTCTGCCCATTGGGCCAACTCTTCAGCTTCTCTCCATGACCCTCTTAGTCCTGGAGTCCCTGCTGCAACTGAGCCTATACCTTAACCAACTGACTGACTGACTGACTGACTGACTGACTGACTTTCACAGTGCTAAGACTTGGCTGCTCTCCACAACTCCTTCAGGTTTACAGCTTTGGTGCTGCCCAATCCAGTATCTTGCGGAAGATTCTTACACAACAGGTCAGCTGGTGTCTTGAGCTGGATCTTGACCACTCAAGATCACAGCTTCTCCATGCTGACTGAGGAAACATACTGGTGTCTTGTTCATCACAGCTGATTCTTCGGCCCCATCTGTCCAGGAACCACAGATAGTTAAAACAAGGTATCACACAAATGGCTCTGGCAGAGGCTTTTGCTTCTCTCTGAAATTTGTAAACCCATCTTCCATTGTCTGCATTTCTTTCAGCATTATCTTCCAGCCTCTCACAGATAATCCCATTAAGTTTTGAGCACTCAGTGGCTTTTCCAGCTCAAAGTTTCAAACCCTTCCCCAATCTTCTCCAAAACAAAATGTGAGGTCAGGTCTGTCACTGCAATGCCCCATGGCGGGACCAATTTTTGTCATTATGATAAAACACTAACCTCAGGCAGCTTGGAGAGGAAAGGGTTTGTTTGACTTATATAATGCAATCATAGCCGGTAAAGCAGACACCACAGACGAGTGCTGCTTACTGGCTTGCTCCCCAAGTTTTTTGTTTGTTTTCTTGTTTGCTTTTTTTTTTTGAGACAGGGTCTCTATACATTCCTGGCTGTCCTGGAACTCACTCTGTAGACTACGCCAGCCTTGAACTCATAGAGATCCACCTGCCTCTGCCTTTGCCTCCCAAGTGCTAGGTGTGTCCCACTATGCCCAGCCTTCCCATATTTTTTTTTCAGTTTTCTTTCTTATTTAATCCAGGACCACCTTCTCAGGGGTGGCACCAAGTACAGTGGGATACAAGAAGATACTTCACAAACTTGGCTCCAGGCCAACCTGATGGAGACATTTTCTTAGCTGAGGTTCCCTCTTCTCAGATGACTCTAGTTTGTATCAAAGTCACAAAAAACAAAAACAAAACCTAACTGGTGCAGGAAGCTTTTCATTAGGGGTAAACTCTATACCCAGGGGAGGGTGATACCACCTGGCTTTCAGAACAGGGTTTGCTTGGATTCTTGTCTTTAACAGCACATAGCTGTTCTAAGGCAACCCAAAGAATACCCTACTGTTTCATGTTAATTATTGTCTTCATCTCTTTGATTTCTCCTATCTGCTAAAACATTTAGTTGCAAATAGTCCTTTGCCTATGAGGTTGACAGCACCTCCGTTTGCTGAACATGAGTGAATATTCTTTCCTGTATTTTGCTTTAGCCAAATCCTTCAGGAGTTATCCCTTGCCTGTCTTTTTTCTCCTCTGTGTCTTTCCCCCATTCTTCCTGAGCATCTTAGTGTGAAACGTGCTCAGACACCAGATTCCAGCTTGTCTCTCTTCA
The DNA here is from genome assembly GCA_028555095.1 of Dicrostonyx torquatus. Taxonomy (NCBI): domain Eukaryota; kingdom Metazoa; phylum Chordata; class Mammalia; order Rodentia; family Cricetidae; genus Dicrostonyx; species Dicrostonyx torquatus. The sequence goes on from JAQHUG010000149.1 coordinate 1,833,770, forward strand.
TTGAGACAGAGCACCCATGCACACAGTGGGTTACATGAAGTGGATTTATTAACCAAGAGAAGTATAGAGGGACCACAGGCATCTAGAGTTCATTACGACCTAGTCCATTAAGGCTCAGAAAAGCTGCCTGGGGTGATGGCGTCTCACCTGCATGTGTCCCTTTTCCAGAGCGGCAAGAGACCCAGAAAGCAACTCGGCATGGCTTCTGTACCGCAGGGCTGTGTGAGTCACTGGGATAGAGCATTAGAGGACATCCTGTCTCTAGGCTGGAACAGGGCCCAGGCTGTACCAGCCAGCTCCTTATCACAGGATGGTACATTCCCAGCCCTTCCCGCAGGTATTGTGAGAAGTGCCAGTCCAAGTTTACCTGGAGCGCTGGCCTGCACGCAGTACTCTGAAGAGGTTCCATCAGGCTCACCAGACCCAGACACATCTTGTGCTTGCTATTTCCCAATTGTAAAATATTTCCGCTTACACAAAAATACCTTCCCCTCACCCCCACCCCCCGCTGATCTGAGCCTTAGACATGAAGCAGTAGTTAAATCCTTTTCCCTCTTTCCCTAGAAGAAACTAATTACTGGATGACATTTCTGTGTGTGCAGTTTATTACACTTGATTAATCCATAACAGTATAAAACCCTACTTTTACTTTAACAATTTATTAGACAGCATCATTGTATATGTGCACTCTTCCCAGTCCTCTCTCCCTCCCTCATCTCCATCCCGCTGTTTATCCTTCCTCCCTACACAGGCTTTCTAGTCAGCTTGTCCTTGAACTTGCTATGTATCAGAAGATGATCTTGAACTTTTGCTCTTCCTGTCTCCACCTCCTGAGTGCTGCGATTCGCGTTGTGTGCCATCATGCCCCCTTCATGCAGTACTGGGGTCAAGCCCAGGGCATCCTGCATGCTAGCCAACCACTCTGCTCAGTGAGCCCCACCCCACCCCTGTGTACACTTTTGAAACATGCTTTAACCTCATGCAATGCGGGTTCTGCCATGTGGAGTCAATAGGCCAGAGATTAAGAAACTGTTCTCCACACCAGCTACACTGAACAACTTTTCATGCTTCTGTGAGCACTCAGTATATAATACTTAAAATGCTTACATATACTAGATTACTAATAAAATTCTAATAAGCTTCTTTTTGTTTGTACACAGGACATTTCGGTGTTGTCAGTAAGTTGCTGGTTATGTGACTTCCTCATGTCTGTGTTTAGTTGTGTATTTCCTGATCTGCAGTTCTTAAGGAATCATGGATAGCAACAGTCTCCAGGCCCTGTCACTTGCTCGCGTGTCTTTTATATTTTAAGTTATCATAAAGACATTTAAATTTTTCATGTTGTCAAATTAATATACTGTTCCTGTGGACATTGTCCTGTTTGCTTTTTCTTTGTTTGTGTGCTTGTTTTGTTTTTGACATAAAGCTGTGTAACTCTGGTGTCTTAGAACTCACTGTTTATACCAGGATGTCTTCTACCTTCTGAGTGTGGGGGTTAAAGGGCTATACCAACACACCTGCCTTTTTTGCTTTGTTCCCCAGTTCTGGGAATTGAACGAGGGCCTCCTGGACACTGGATAAGAACTCTACCACTGAGTTCTACAACCTTTCTCTACAGTCTTTTCTTTGTAGCTTTGGTGCTTGTCCTAGAACTCCCTCTATAGACCAGGCTGGCCTCGAACTCAGAGATCCTCCTGTCTCTGCCACCTGAGTGCTGGGATGCCTGACTACAACCCTTTCTTAAACATTTTTCTTTTAATTAAATTTTGACACAAGGTCTCACTATTGTTTAAGCTGGCCTTGAATTCCAGCACACTTGAAAACACTTGGTCCTGTCTCAGCCTCCTGAGGAGTTGGAACTGCAGGCCTGTACCACTAGGCCTGACTTGACGTTGTGTTTCTTAGAGTTTGTGCAAGCGATTCTTTCCCGAGACAAGATCTCCTGAGTAAAGTGGGAGCATGGGGACCTTGGGAGAGGGTTGAAGGGGAGGGGAGAGGCAGGGAGGGGAGCAGAGAAAAATGTAGAGCTCAATAAAAATCAATTTTAAAAAAAGAGATTCTTTCTTAGCACCTTATTTATATTTGCCTCTCTTTTCTTACAGAGGGAATGGATGGTTGTGTTTTCACAGGTAGATTTCTCTGTCATAAAGAGTGATAAAGAATGTTTTGTGCAGGATATGGTGGAAGTTAGTTTTTCTTTTTCTACATGGAAAATAAAGCCTTAGCTCTTACCCAGACTTTGTTTCTCTTATCTGCTACCTTCCTCTGGTTATTGGTTGCCAGTGCTTTCCAGGGGAGGCCTGGGTAGCCTGTGAGTCAGGCCCTCTCTTGAGACAACTCTGCTCCTCTGCACTTTGGGACCAGGCAGCCTTTTATGGTTCACACACTGGACCTGTCTCATACCTGTTGTGTATTCATGCACATGGAAAGGCCAGGATAGAGGAGTTACTATTTCAAATGACAAAGACGCCAGAGAAGGGCCTGGGGAGATGGCTGAGTTAGTAAAGAGCCCCATGAACAAACATGAGAACCTGAGTTCCATTCCCGGCACCCGTGTGAAAAGCCAGGTAGGTGCCGGTGAGGTGGTGCACACCTTTAATCCCAGCACTTGAGTGACTGTGAGTTCAAGGCCAGCCTGATGTACATAGTGAGTTCCAGGACAGTCAGGTCTATGTTTTACTATGCAGTGAGACCTCTCTCCAAAGCGGGGAGGGGGAAAAGCTAGGCATAGTGGTGAGCATAGTAATCCCAGCCTTGGGGAAATGAAGACAGGAGGACCACCGAGGCTTGCTACCAGCCAGTGGGGTTCAGTTGGTGAGCTCCAGGTTCAGTGAGCCCCCATCCCCCCAAATGAGGTTGATAACAATTGAGGAAAGCACCCTATATCAACACCCCCAACCCCTGCACATGCGCACACATGCAAAGGGACTGGAAAACCTGGAAAGGAACATTGCTTTATGCAAGAGGACACACATTCTGCTTCCCCGGAGCAGGGCGGAGCCTAGATGAGCAAAGGGTTGTTGATCTGCTTCATTTCTTTTTAATTTGTTAACACAGTGCTCCTTTCTCCTTTTCATTTTGAAGTGTCTTCGCGGGTTAATGCTGTGATGCTCCTGCCGGTTGGGACAAAGTCCAAAATCATGCAACCCACTAGGAAGTAGCTATTCCCTTTGTTGCTTTATCACTGGGAAAATCCTAGACCCTAAAGTGAGAACAGTGGGAAGTCCGGCCTTTAAATAAAAGTCTCTCCATGTCACATCTAGAAACCAGTGTCACAGCTCTCAAAACTTTGGGAAATCTGGTTTCTTTTTTTGATGGTGTTAGAGGCTGAACTCGAGGTCTTGCATTTTAAGGCAGTGTTCCATCCTAATTTATATCACAGGCGTGGTCCATGGCTTAGGAGGATTGCCCATCTTTTGCCAGGTTTGAGAAGAAATTTAAATGTCTAATTTTTGCCCTTGTTTTGAGTACTGTTAGTTCAAGTAAGGCAGAGGGACAGAGAGTGATTGTTGTGGCCAGATAAGGGCAGTTCCTGGGAAAGCAGTGGACAGGCAGAGGGCTAGTTTTTGTAGCAGGCACACCTCCCTCTGACTTACCTCTCTTGGGAAATGCTCTGCCGTGTGTTTGCCCAGTGCTGACAATGCCGAGTCCACCTTCCTGGCCGCAGATAAAGCAGAGCTGTTCATTATTAACCTTTTGGACTTTGCACGGACACCTGCTTAGGCAATTTAGCTATCCCTGGTAGCCGGAAGCTGCCGGAGGTGTGGACTATCTTCACATCCGCAGCACAGATAGCGAGGCCAGTTCGGGTCACTTGTGCTCACGACTTCCCAGTGCTGAGGTAGATCTTAAAGCGCTTGTGGTCATATTAGCTGCAGGGAAATTTCCAGAGTGGTCCTTGAGTACAAGAATGGAAAGCCAGATGCATTAATGGTCTTAACAAAGCCTGGAGGATGCAAGTATCTTTGGCTATGGTCTGTGTTTTATAATCTTTAAAAATGTGTTCAGTGTTATTAAAAACAGAGACTGTGTGAATTTAGGTACAAGTGACACTTTTGGAAAAATCCTTTGTAATTTTTTTGTTTGTTTGTTTGGTTTTGGTTTTTAGAGACAGGGTTTCTCTGTGGAGCCCTGGCTGTCCTGGAACTTGCTCTGTGGACCAAGCTGGCCTTGAATTCAGAGATTCACCTGCCTCTGCCTTTCAAGTACAGGAGTTATAGGTGTGTGCCACCACTGCCCAGCAGTCCTTTCTGATTTATCACTAAAAGGATTGACTGTCTTCTCACCCAGAGGAAATACCCTCATTATGTAGGGCTTCTGCTGTATATACAAAGGGTTAAATTTTTACACAGGTGTTAAACATAGACTCACAAGGTAGTGGTTTAGAATCAGATAACAGTGGGAAGTGAGATTTGGTTCTCATTGATGATTGCATAGTTAACGAGCCTTTTTCAGTGAAGATGGTGGGTTGTGTCCTTTTCTCTTTTAGGGAACAGACGGAGTAAGAAAAAAGGACCCAAGAACAGGCAACTGCATGCAGACTCAGCTGAGCCCACGCAGCGCAGGGAAGGGGTGAAGGTCTCCTGTTAGTGTACAGGCTTGTCCTGGTAGCTCTGATAGTAAACCAAAGGAGCTTCCTCCCTCCTGTCCCCCTCAGCCACTGTCCACATCTCTGCTGTCTTGACCTACCCCATTCAGCAGCCCTCTGCCAGGCAGGACTCTGATGGTAGTCGCCCTGTGTCATGATTGTGACTGTCCGTAAGGACACAGCAGCACCGCTCCTCCTAACGCTGCTCCTCCCAACGCTGCCCTCCCTGCTAGGGCTTTTCTTCCTGCTTCACTGGACTTTCTTTGCCTTTCTCTTTTCTTGGGGTTATCTTTTTGGATCAAAGATTTTGGAAAATCCAAGATTGTTCCTGACACCACATTTCTTCATCTTCATTTTTCTCAGCAGGGCCCTTTCCTTTCATATAATAATGATCAGGAGGAGGATAATAATAGTTTATCATTATTATTATTATTATTTTCTATGATGGGAACCAAATGTAGGGCCTTGGGCATGCTAGGAGAGTGTCTACCATTAAGTCCTATTTTCTTCCACTAAACTTGATGAACCTCACTCTGTTCTATACCACATATGAAGACTTCAGCTCTGTGACTCCATCTCCAGGGCCCTGAATTCCAGCATTCTGGATAGATCCGGCCACATTCTTGATCCTTTGTCTTTAATATCTAACTGGTATCCCAAACTTAGTGTCTATTGTTCACTGTAGCCTACCCCAGCTTGCTTCTGCCTGAACCTTTTGGGGCTTATTGAAAGACAACGTGTGTGCTCCCTCTGACCCCAGGAATGTCTCAAAGTCCCCTGTCCTTTCATTCATCATCTAGTCCCTTAGTGAGTCCTGTTAATTTGACCTTCACTCTCAGACCTAATCCCTGTTTACCTCCCTCCATCTTGTCTCCCTTTGTACAAGCCCTGTGGCCAGCTCTTTCTTGGCACATTGTTGCCACTTCATGATTGATTTCCTTGCTGCCACTGTTGACCACTGATAACATTTATTAACCCCACAGCCAAAATAATCTGTCAGTCTTTGTCAGTCTTCCCACTAAAACAACAATGAACCATTTCCAATAGTACTAAACTAATTCTGCTCACATCAACTCACACAGATAACAACCATAGACTCGGGGTCAGGGGAGATATATCAACAAGAGTTGGCAAATGTGGTTGGAAGGAAGTCTATACTTACAAAACGGAATAGACCAAAGCGGAAGTGTTCAAAACTCTGTAACTCTATACAAAATTATTGCAGCTCTCTGAGTTGTGCACGTATGGGCAGTTTCTATGCAGGACAGAGTCAAGTGTACACAGCCCAACAGAACATCAGCTGTCATCTCTTAGGGGACGTAGAACTAGGAATTTAGTCATTCAAGTCAAGATCTTAAAATAAGATAACAGCGTATACTACACGGAGGAATATTAGGGTCTGAGGGGTCTGTACTTCATTCTCGTTTTCTAGGGTGCAACTGAAGAATCACAGAGTAAGAACAAGAAAAAAATAACTGAAGGAATAATGGCATATGTTCAGTAAACTTCATTCATTTAACCATTTATGAGATCCAGTGACCTCCAGAGACTAACAAAGAGAAAACTGCGCCCAGATAGCACAGCCGTCTATGGCAAAGGAAAGGATAAAGCAGCCAGAGAGAAGTCAGAATGGTTCTGACATGTGAGAACAGCGAATACTAACTTGAAGTACAGAAACTAAAAAAAAAAAATCACCTTCATCCCAGAATCATAAGCCTCCCAGAACAGAAAGGAGAGGCTGCGAGTGTGGCTCAGTAGCAAACAGCTGGCAAAACATGCCAGCCAAGGCCCCGAGTTTGGGATACAGTCTTCTAGAAAACATGCCAGCCAAGGTCCCGAGTTTGGGATACAGCCTTCTAGAAAACATGCCATCCAAGGCCCCGAGTTTGGGACACAGCATTATAGAAAACATGCCATCCAAGGCCCCAAGTTTGAGATACAGCATTATAGAAAACATGCCAGCCAAGGCCCTGAGTTTGGGATACAGACGTCTAGAAAACATGCCAGCCAAGGCCCCGAGTTTGGGATACAGACGTCTAGAAAACAGACACAAAAAATAGAAAAGAAAAGAGGGGGAAGGAGTTGAAGGAGGACATTTTTAGGTCAGTATAGGGAAGAGCATTTATGGTTAGCTTGCAGTGCTACAAGGAATGCTGAAGAGGAGGTTTTGGGGTTGATAAGGAATGAGGCTAAAGAGATCTGCCTCTTCAGAGCTAGCTGGAGAGTTCTGAACATGGATATTTGCACAATAGGCATTTCCCTCTCCTTTCAAACTATAGAGTGGCAAGTCTCTTCATTCATTCTTCTCAGAAGAATTCAGAAAAAAAGCGAACCAAAGCCAGGCACTTTGCTGGTATCTGATGTAGAGGAATGTCCACGTTAGCTTTTCTTTGTTTTTCATCCCTGGAAGATAGTTACCTGGAAGTAAAATAGTGTTGTAATGGTTTTCTGGTGGGTCAGGGAAGCTGCCCGAATTAGGGGGAAAGGGTGTTGGATGACCCTAATGGTAGGATTGTAGAATTTGGGATCCAGGACTGCTCCAAGGCAGTTCACTAAGTTATGTTCCTTAAAGACTGAAGCTAAGGAAACATTAGGAAGACTGGGGTCACTGAGTAACCTGTAACAGTGCAATATCCTCAGTAAACTATGCCTCCATAGAGAGAGGTGGAGAGACAGAGAGAGACAGAGTCACAGGGAGAGATAGAGAGAGGGGACACAGAGAGACAGAGAGAGACACACACAGAGAATACTGAGTTTATATGATGGAAAATATTTGATTTGGTTTGCCTAATATGTTTAAGAAAAGTATTTTATACTGATGTCTTTCTTCTTCATACTTATTTTCTCATTTGTTATGTGAAAATTCCACAAGGTGTTTACCTTCACCCCTTCTCCTACCTTCTCCACATTCAACTCCATTTTCCCTGCCCACCAAATTTTGTCTTTTTTTTTTTAAATAGCCTATCAAGTGCCATTTATGCCACCCATATAGTCTTGGATTTGTGGCTTTCTACTGGGGCATGGTAGGTATAGCAGGGGCCTGCATTCAGCTGGGCTGTTCTCCTTTTAGCACCTCAATCAGAGGTGGGGCTTTGTGCTCACCACTCCATGTTGATCAGGCTTGAACTTGTGCAGACCTTGCACGTGCTCTCAGAACCGTAGGAGTTCTCTTGTGTGACGGCCTTGTGTCTGGAACCCATTGTTTTTTTGTAGTCATCCACTGCCTCTTCATCTTACGGTCTTTCTATGCCTGCTGCTACAGTGATCTCTGAGTCTTGGGAGGGGGGTGCGATGGTGATGCTGCATTTATATCTGAGCGCTTCAGTCTTTTAGTCTCTACACACTGACTAGTTCTAGGTCTCTGAATTAAGTCCCATCCACTGGAAAGAGAACCCTCTTTAATAAGGAATAAGAAATGCACTAATCTATGGGTGTGAAGACAGGAGCTTAGAGGGCCATTTAATGCTATGTCCAAATAGTAGAATAGCAAGCAGTATTAGGTTCTCAGTTGGAGTATGTGACCTAGCCAGTCGTGATATTTTGGCCTATTCAACAGTACTAACCATGAATTCTATCGTGTGGAGCAGGCCTTAAATCTAAATCAGAAAATGGTTGGTCTGTTAACATTCATGCCACTATTGCACAGGTAGGCATATCTCTCTAGATCAGTTATTATAGCAAGGCTCATAGCTGGGTAAGGCTGTTGGTGACTTGTCCCTGCTAACATGCAGAGCATGCTAGACAGTAGGGATGCAGCTTCCAGGTTGGTAAGCTTCCTTATTTTCTCCACATCCTATAACTAAAATGATGTTTTCTGCAATTGGATCTTACTATCAAGTTCTGGAGCATAACCAAGAGCAGTGGCAATGGCCTGCCATGTTTTGGAAACCCATTGACCAAGACCTTAAGGAGAGGTAACCCAGACCTGACACTGAGTGTTTTTATTTGATAACCTGCATGGTTTGGGTAGGGATTGGCCTAACTGGGGCAAAGGGGAATAAAGAAATGACGGACACACATAGAGAAAAGTCTGTGATCAAGTGGGAGATGGGCTCTGCCGGCAATGTATCAACAGCAGCTGGGAAACCCAGTGAATTTATCATTTACGTTGAACCAGATGGGCTAAACTAATCATGGTGGGAAGGTCTCTTTAGGGAGCAGCCTCAGGTTACAGTCAGCTGGGAGGTGGAAGCTTCAGTTAATAGTTTCTCCACACACTGGTTTTAGCTAAGATCAACGGTCATCAACACCCTCAGTCCAGGGAAAGGCTTTGCCCTTTATCACAGCCTGGGTCTGAGGCAATCAGGGTCCTTGGCATGGCCTCGCTCACAACAGTAATACACATTCATTCAGGACTTCATCCATTCTCCACACTGTGGTGTCTGTGACAGGCACTGCTCTCCCTTTTCTAGGGCAACTCCTTTTATATATGCATATATACATATTTCCAGAAGTTCTACAGTAGTAGGTTTCCGTCTGGCATTTCCATAGGTCTTTCTTACACACTGGCATCTGTAGGCTGAAATCATCAGATGAACTCAATGCTTTTCTTCGTTAGTTGCCTTGGTCGTGGTGTTTTGATTGTAACAATAGAAGAGTAACCAAGACAGCATGAGCTGCCTGGTGCTGCCTTTGCAGATTTGCAGAAAGAAAAAGAATGAAGGTTCTAGAGAAAACCCTGTGGGTACAGATGACAGGGAGCCACAGCAGACTCCCTGTAGGGAGCCCCTGAATAGTCTATGCATAAAGCTTTTTGGGCAAGTCCTAAAATGCGATAGAGACCCCAGGAATACAGATGCCAAGAACTTGGAACATCTGCTGAAGCAAGCTCCAGACACCGAGCAGCGTGGGCTTGAGAACAGTGCATAGAACAGGGCTACCCAAGCCCACCGGCTACCACGTCATGACACCATCTGCCCCAATGCCACCCCTGGAGTCACAGGATTTAATATTTTATATTTTTGGTTGTGAGCCTAGCCTTTAACGGCTGAGCTATCCCTCCAGGCCAGGATTTAATATTTTCATTGGTGGACTTCAGTCTTAATTTAGCCCAATATCTCTTTGCTATCCTCCTATTCCTCCATTTTAGAATAGACATGTTCTTACGTGGGGATCTGGGGGAAATTCTAGAGTAGGATGCTACTCTAACCAAAACCCTCCCTGTAAATCATTTAACTAACTTTTGCTTTGTGGGACCAGCCTCAAATCCATGAGAAGCTTCCAGCGTGTGATGGCTGTGGTTGGTTGCTACTGCTTCATGTCCTACCCTTCCGTCTTTGGGGAGGTGGTAGCTTTTATGCCTCATTGCTACCCTGTGCATTTCCTTCCATATCTTTCTGTTAATTTCTTCCTACCACCTTATTCTAAGTGATGCAACTTCTCCCTGAAGGCCTTTCTTTCTACCACCAGGCAAGTCACATTGCCCCAGGATACCTCTGCTCCATCCCTCCCTCACATACCAGTGATGATACTCGCTCACCCGGACATGGTAGCTTACCAGACTGAGCCTAGCTCTATGAATTCTAATTCAGACTCCACTGGAGTGTACTCAGATGCCTGCGTGTGCACACACAGAGTCGCTGGGGTTTTTATTGCTGTTCTCTTCATCTATATGACAGTTAATTACAACATCATAATATCTTTGTTCATTTTAACTATTGAATACATTTTAGTTGCTGATCTTAGTGTTTTCTTTTCTTTTTTTCCCTCCTCCTCCCATCCTCTCCCCGGAACTTCTGGTCCTTCCTGTTGATTAAGTCCCTCCGTCTCTGTGGGCTTCTTCCCCTCCACCTATAAACATGTTTGTGCACCACATATTAAATAAGCCAGCAGAAGTCTCAGGGGCCCTTTGATTTCCTCCATCTGCCATCCTTTGCAGAGGTGGCCTCTGCTGAAGGGCAGGGTTCACTGAGTTCTCACCATGGCCACTGGTGACATCCTAGTTGCGAGCCTCAGGGAGCCCCGTGAGTCTTTCCGGTCTTCTGTGCTGCATTAGACTCTGTTGACCAATTTGCCCTTCTTGAAACTTGCTCCTCGTGAACTTCTGCCCCAGTGTTTCTGAGGTCTGCTCTGCCTCCGGTCCCGTAGTAAGCCCTTAACAATTGGGGTTCCCTGGGGTTCAGGGCTCAGCTCTTTCCATTCTCAGTCTTCCTGATTTTGTCTATCCCTCTGGCTTTGACAAAAAAGATTATTCTTCATTCCCAGTTCAGCTTCCCCTGTATCTGCAGTATGTATTCTGTGATGCCAGCAGGATGTCCTGTTCACCTTTCCCTCATCTCTCTGCGCATATGTATCCTTACCACTTAGTGTTAATGGCCTTGCCACTCTTGTGGCCTCCTGAGCCTGAAGCCCAGCTTCCCGTCTCATCTCCTGCTCCCACTCTTCCCTCAATAGTAGCGCAGATCCTTTGCAGTGAGGCAGCTCCACTTCCAGGTCTGGCTACTTCCCCCCTCACCCCAGCCCCTGAGAACTCCTTAATCTCTCAGAGCCTCATTTCCACTCTGTGAAGCTGCCGTGACGATGCTACCTAACTTAAAGGCCTTTGGGAAGGGACCCGTGTGATGATGGGCATTTAATTCAGCCCTGTCTCACCACTGAGCCTTTCAACCTTCTCTAGTGTTATACAGATGGAAGCTTCTCTCTCCCATCTCTGATGACCTTTTCATTCTGGTCCTATTTGCCTCTTGTCTGGACTATTCTAGAAGCTCCCCCAACTACACTGTCTCCTTTCCTTGGGTCTCGTCAACCTAAGAATCCTACTTGTACTGGTTCTCTGTTCCTCCTTCACATCTACTCCCTCAGTGTGAGACCCTGCAGGCAACTAAATGCTCAGTGGATAAAGTGCCTTGTTCTTAGTGTGGTTCTCAGGCTCATGGGCATCCAGCCCTCACCCACCTCCTCCCCGTCACTGTCCTGTGAGCTCTGTGCTCCCCTGCTCTGACTCGTGAGCTCCTGCTGGTAACTCAAAGCCTCCTTTCTAGTCCCCTCTCACAGTGTACTCCATATTGTAATTTTTTGGGAAACTCTGTGGTCACAGTCTTCTTATTTTCTTCTCGTGCTTGCTTCCCCTCACTCTCCGATGACCGAGAGCCTCATACAAGGGGCAGTATTCAGTATTCAGTATTCTGAGATATTCAGAACTCAGAAAACAGCCAGATTGACCAAGCTTTACTCCTAGTGTTTGCTGGCACCACCTGCACCCACCCCCAGAATGTAAATCCTGCCCTTATCATTTATTTACTTGGTATACTGGCCAATTAATTACTCTGCACCTCTGTCTCCCCATTTATAACATGGAAGCTTTCATAGTATCTACCTTAAAGGGCTATTTTGAGATTTAAAATAATTCATGTAAAGGGCTTAGCTTATTCTTGGTCACACAATAAGTACTCAATAAATATTAGTAGTTGCTTCTACCACTGTTAACATGTTTATATATATATATATATATATATATATATATATAATTAGTGTTATTTTGTTGTTGAAAGTAAGAACGCCACGCCCATTCCAAACCTCTGGCACGATCATGAGGTATTAGATATTATCTCCAGGGTGCATTAGAAATATGACCATATTCTAGTTAAGCAGAGACACAGAGTAGACAGTGTGTATCTTCCATGTCTCAGAAAGTGATGGGGCAGGGACTTGAACCCAGTGAGCTGCGATACCTCCTGCACCTAGTAAAGAGACTAAAAGCACAGCTCAATGCCACGTCACCATGGTCATTGTTTTGTCAAAGTTCTGAATTTAGGGTGATGCCAACCAGAGTTTCATAAGACAATAAGATCGACCAGGTTTGTGGGGGTTTTAGGCAGATTTCTCTGGAGTTTGAAGATTCAGAGATGTTTCATATGCTGGGATGCCCCTTTGTCTGGTTAAAAACCAAAGGGTTGAAACTTCCTGATATGTTTGTCCTTCTTTTCCCTCATGGGCTTGCAAGTGTCTTTAGGGTGAATCCTTGGGTGCATCAGATTCTCAGGGCCCACACTAAGCTCTGTGGTGCCACTTCAACTTCAGGGTCAAATCCAGTCCTGGAGCTGTCTGTGGAGACATTGCTGTCCTCTGTCACAGTCCTGGAGATGTCTGTGGAGACGCTGCTGTCCTCCGCCACAGTCCTGGAGATGTCTGTGGAGACATTGCTGTCCATGTCACAGTCCTGGAGATGTCTGTGGAGACGTTGCTGTCCATGTCACAGTCCTGGAGATGTCTGTGGAGACGTTGCTGTCCATGTCACAGTCCTGGAGATGTCTGTGGAGACATTGCTGTCCATGTCACAGTCCTGGAAATGTTTGT
>JAQHUG010000149.1:1847519-1866838 GCA_028555095.1 Dicrostonyx torquatus
GTTGCTGTCCTCTGTCACACACAGTCCTGGAGATGTCTGTGGAGACGTTGCTGCTCCCCTTTCAGTTTTTCGGGACAGACTCTGCAGTCAAGTTGGAAAAACAAAACAGCCTCACCTCAGACCTTGTCACAAACACAAGTACATAGACTCTGGTTGTGAAATTAGATGCTTCTTTAGCCTGAGGTTATATTGTGAGGGAGGTTTAAGGTTGACAATAAATGTCCATAACTTAGGGGATACACATCTTTAATGATGACCCAAGGGATGCACTCTTTCTCTCTCCCAGCCAGGTGTTCTCCTGCTCAGTGCCAGTTTGATGAACTTGGCAAGAGACAGCATGGAGAGGATGCTGCTGCTGCAGTGGAAGATGCCAGCTGAAGCCAGGAGGGAAGGAAGTGGGAGGGGAGTGGTCTGAGCAGGCCTAATTTCATTATGAATTCCTGCCTATTCTGAGCAGATTGTCCCCAAATTTGTCATTAAAAGTGCAATTTCCTCTATGCAAACTATCTTTTCAAGGACCCCAGGAAAGATGATGAGAACAGGAAATGGAGTTTCCAATTATTCATGTCAGTAATGAACTTGATTCTGTATTCATTTATGTATGAATTCTGCGTTCTGTTCAGTCTTGTTCAGTAATAAAGTTAGCTCTTCCTTTTAATTCCCTCATTTGTGCATTTGAGGAACAGACATTTCTTGATTGCCCACTATGTGCACACATTGTGTTGGCACCAGGCACGTGGCAAAGAGCCCTGGTTGCTGCCCTGGGTGTTTCTGTTCCACCAGGGGAAGATCACACGAGGCATCTAATTACCAACTGAAGTTGTATAATTGTCAGGTTGCTGTGTTCTGTGGAGAATCACAGGATATGATGGGAACAGGTCACGGGAGGGGCTGACTGTGTCCGTGGCCTTAGGGAAGGCAAACCTGGCAAAGGGATACTGGGGTAGGAGCTTAAGATAGAGAAGAACAGGTGCAAAGTGAGGGAGAAGCCTGAGGGTGTAGCTCAGTGGTACAAACAAACATGTATGAGGCCCCAGACTGAACCCTAGCATAGAGGAGGGAGGAAGGGAAGAAGGGAAAGGAGAGAAGAAGGGAGGAAAGGAGGGACGTAGAGAGGAAGGGGGAGTGATGGAGAGAGGGAGGGAGGGAAGTAGAGATGAAGGGTGGGAGGGAGGGAAGAAGGAAGGAAGGAAGGATCAGATAGAATTATAAGTGTGCACAACTACATCTGGCTTGCATTTGAATGCTTAAGAACCTTGAGTTGGCTGGAAATTTCATGAGCTCAGGGCCAGGCCAGACTATAGTGAATTTAAGCCAGTGAAGTCTATACAAGACTGAGTCTCAAGAAAAAACATCTTTTGAGTTCAGAGTGGTGAAAAAGATGGGATGATTAGGGGAAATGCCCCTCTTTCTCATTTCTTCTTCTTACAGAATATCAGGGTTTATATGTGGAAGAATTTATAGAGCCAGCAGAGTCAGATCTCTGGCTTTAGAGCCTTTATAATGCAGTTATGCATAATGATGTTTTTGTTAATAACAGACCGATCCATATGATTATTTTGCCCAGAAAGTGGAAATGAGGGGCATAGCTGGAATCCAGAATTCAGGAGGCTGAGTCATGAGGACCATGGGTTCAGTGACAGACTGATACAAGATACATATCAAGATCTTCTGTGGGAGGAGAGAGGGATGGATGGATGGATGGAAGGAGGGACAGACAGAGAACAGCTAGAGACATCATAGTCATCTTGATTTGTCTAAGTACACTCCATTATGTTGGCACAACGAATGTATTCCCATTTGAAGACTCTTGTGGTGGTAATAGGTTCTGACAGTGTTCACTGCAGCATGCTGAAGTCATTGCTGGAGGGTTGGAGAGCTAGCTCAGTGGCAAAGTGCTAATCTAGAGTACTTACCTGTGTGAGATGGCGGCGGTGGTGGTAATAAGAGCTGCTGAGAAAATGATATTCACACAGTATTGCTTAGATTATTATTACGCAAAAGAAAAATATGTATTGCTAGACCAAGCCCATTTTGTCCACCCTGTTGTAGGCAGAGGCTACTTGTTCGTTTCCTGGCCGCCCCTACCTGAAATAATCACACAGAAACTATATGAATTGTAATACTGTTTGGCCAATAGCTTAAGCATATTACTAGCTAGCTCCAGCTCTTACATCTTAAATTAACCCATTTTTGTTATTTTGTATTTTACCGCAAGGCTCGTGGTTTACGGGTAAGGTTCCCAGGTGTCTGTCTCCTTCCACCTTCTTTCCTCCTCTATCTCTGCTTGGGATTCCCACCTTGCTCTATTCTGCCCTGTCATAGGCCTAAGTACCTTCTTTATTAACCAATGGTAATAAAACATAGTCACAGCATACAGAGGGGAATCCCACATCACCCTGTAGTCTGCCAACCACTACAAAAGTGAATTTATTCACAAAGAGGCCAAGTACAAGGAAATGGAATACCTAATTCTCAAATCTACCTTCCCAAGATTAGGACTGTGAGTTATTTATGGGTGACCTATGGTATGAGGAAAGGTGATGGGAGGTAAGAAAAAGTGGAGTCACTGATGGACTGCACATATGCCATCCAATTTTATGACCCATGTTCAGAAATTAGGGGTATTGTTGCATTCTGAGAATAGACTTTGGTCCTTTGACATAAGAAGGCCACCCTACTGGACGCTTTCAGAGTTGCTTTGATTTAATGAATTCCTGAAAAACAGCTCAGGCAAATATTACTGTCAGGACCATCCTCAGGGATGTTGTGGGCAGCAGAGTAATCGAGTCCATTGCTTCAGCTTCATGATCTCTACACTTGCTGATAAACACAAGTGATGCTAGAGGGCTTCGTTAGCATCTTCCTTCATCCCTTGTGTCTTCCCAGTGGGAGATGTTGCTAACTAACCCACAGCGGAGCTTATAGTCACTGATTAGATGCCACATGTGTGCTGATGTGGTACAATAGGATGTAAAAGCAGACAAGTCTACGAGGACACTCTCTGAAGCCACCAGCCTATGCTCTTTCCACATGCACTGCTGAAGAGAAAAACAGATAGGAAAAGGTTACAGGGCCTGCATTCATATTCTAGAATTAATGATGTAGAATGTAGATTAAAGGAAACTAGGTGACATGACAGCTAAATGTAGTGTGTAGCCCTTCATTAGATCCTGATTCAAACAAACAAACAATCCAAATGTCTATCAAGTGATAAACTGATAAAATGTGACATACTCATGACTATTTAGTGAGAAGGAGGAATGGAGGATTCCTACTGGGCTGGGAATCTAGGTTAGTTGATAAACGGTTTGCTTAGTATGTACAAAACCAGGAATTCCATCCCTGTACTATATAAAACCAGGCATCGTGGTGCATGCTTGTCATGCCAGCACTTGGAAGGTGGAGGCAGAAGCGTCATCCAGTTAATGTTCAAGGTTATCCTTGACAACTTAGCAATTCAGAGTTTGAGATCCTCCCTCCCCTCCTCCCCCCACTCTCTCTCCCTCTCAAAAAGAAAATCACAATCAGAAGTCAAGATGAGTCACAGACACTGGCTGAAACATGGTGAGCTCTGGAGCCATGCCAAGAACCTCGAATGTGTGCTTCATGCAAATGCACGCGCCAGAATGCAGAGTGGATTTGTTGGTGCCAAGTACCAGGAAGAAGAAAGTGGGATGCAGAATTTATTCCTGGAGTTATGAAATGCTTTGGTAGCGTACTTTGTGAATGTTCTAGAAACATGAATTGTACACTTGAAGAGGGAAAATTTGGCCTCTGAAGTCTATGCTTTTTTCTTAATGCACTGCAGAGCTGGAAAGTTGGTTCAGTGTGTAAAGTGCTCGCTTGTGTTGAGTTCAGATTGCCCAGCACCCACATAACAGCCAGCATGGTGGCAAGTGCCTGCAGCCCAGGATCCCGCGGGCTCACTGTCTAGCAAGCCTAGGAAATAGCAAGCACCAAGTTCAGGGAGAGACTTTGTCTCAAAAAATAAGGTCAAAGATGGAAACACGGCTTAGTCATCAAGGTGCCTTCCTTGAAATCTTGAGGACCTGAGTTAGTTCCCTGGCACATACAACCATCCACAACTCTGGTGGAGTGGAAAGGGAAACAGGTGGATCCCCAGACTGACGGTTAGCCATTCTAGCCAACCAGTGAATGTTGTTTAGCGAGAGACCCTGTATTAAAAAGATAAGGTGGAGAGTTATTGAGTAGTTGACAGGTGTCAAGCTCCAGCCTTCACATGCACACATACTCACTCTCACCTTGTGCACATGTGTACACATATGTACAAATCAAAATTAACCTTTAAAAGGGGACGAGTGGTCGAGGAAGACACTTGAAGTTGACCTCTGGCCTCCCCTTGGGCACACCTGCACACACATGTGCATAAATGTGTCTACCACACACACACTTGCAAATATACGAATCCCTAGAAAAGATGTTAATTGAGATGACCATTGAAGAAATTTGAATGAATTGTGTATTAATTTCTTTCCATATTAAATTTTCTAGTGATACTTCATTTGCATTTTAATAAATAAAGCTCGCAAGATTAGAGAGTAAAATAGCCGCCTTGGGCAGCCTTACAGACCAGGCAGTGGGGGCTCACACCTTTAATCCTAGTAGCCACACTAATTTGTCATAGAAACTGGGCAGTAGTGGTGCACGCCTTTAATCCTAGCACTAGAGAGGAATATAAAACCTCAGGAGGAGACAGCTCTCAGGCTCACGCTCAGTCTCATTCTGAGGATTCCTGGAGGCAGGATTGCCATTTCAGACTGAGGTAGAGGTAAGAGCCAGTGGATGGCTGTTTTGCTTTTCTGACCTCCAGATTGAATACCAATTTCCGTCTCTGGGTTTTTATTAATTGTGCTACATCTAGCTTGGATTTGATAATGATACTGTGGAACTATTTAGAGATTATTTAAGGAAGTATTTAGGGAGAAAGTGATATAATATTTATATTAATTTCAAGTGGATTGGAACAGCTATATTGGGGCAGGCTAATTTGAAAATATTTTGACAACTGACTCATTGTGTTATTCTTTTAATTCTTTTTATACCTTGAATTACCTTAAAATAGGAATACTAGGGTGTGAGACCACTTATTGAGTACCTATTACAAAGCTTGTAGGAGACACTAAATTCCTGTGTATTGTCACAGAGAAGCCAGGAACGTTGAAGCCCCAACCATCTTCCTTCTGAGGGACTCAAAATTGAGAGTTGATGGTACGTTTCTTACCTGGAATTTGCTTGGTCCCACCAGCATAGAGAGGAAGAGAGTCATGCAGTCTGTGAAGTTCCTGCTGTGTCTTATGCTTCAAAGTAAAGTGGTTGCTCCAGGCTCATCGGTGATTTCATAACATCGACTGGGTGACACAATTTCCCAGTAGTGGAATGCTTGCCTAGCACGCATGGGGCCTTGGGTTCAATCTGCAGCACCCCAACCAATCAACCAATGAAACCTCACAGAGTGCTAATACTGACTTCAGTAGTGAACTCAAGGCTGATGAGTTGGTCGGGGGTGATGGCATAGGAAGAGACAGATGGGCATGAGTGTCTTACAGGCATGGAGGAAACCAAATGGTCAAGGTTTAAAACTCAAGGCTTAGCAGATGAGCACATACGCAAGAATGAGGGAAGCCAATGCCCAAGCCCCATTTTAGTAAGCTGGAACCATGGGACATCTTTATCCAGGTGCTCTTGGCTAGTGGGTAGAAAAAAGGTGACATATTCTATCTTCTACCTCCTCACATTAGCACTGCATACACTGCAGGGACCTGTCACTTGCCTGGCTCCCCTACCCCACCCCGTTCCCTTCCTCCCTCCCTTTTTTCTTAGAATGAATTTCACCCATATGCTAGGAGAAAGCATTCTAGGGTTCCGCCAACTGGTGTTTACCTTTTAGAGGGGATTCCAGGGTCTACCCTTGGAGCAGTGGTAGTGGCTGCTGAAGGTGGTAAAGCAGCAAGAACATAATGGGGTTTTGAGAAGCTAAGTAGGGAAAGCAGAGAAGATTGGATTTCTGGTTCACCCCTGACCACGGGCGCCTTCATCCTTCCCAGAGCAGGGGCCAAAGATGGGAACTCAGAATGAGACGTCCCAACTGGGGAAATGAAGCTGCAAGAGCTCAATGCTGAAAAATACCGACTGTTTCTTTTTTTAAGTTAATATTCCAAATTTCTTATGAAAGTCAACTTAAGACATCCAGGACACAGGAAACAAGGCAAGAGGCCACAGCCAGCTGCCTCAGAGGACTCGGGACA
The DNA here is from genome assembly GCA_028555095.1 of Dicrostonyx torquatus. Lineage (NCBI taxonomy): Eukaryota > Metazoa > Chordata > Mammalia > Rodentia > Cricetidae > Dicrostonyx > Dicrostonyx torquatus. Next base: position 1,853,789 of record JAQHUG010000149.1, read on the forward strand.
CTTTCTTAATAACATCCAGATGGTTCCACAGAAATTGTTAACATCTTGGGGGAAAAATATCAGCTGCAGAAGAAATGAGATTCAAGTGGTTTAGGAAGGACAGCCTGGGGGAGAGTCCCCAGGGATGGAGAACACTTCTGAAATATAACCCACGGTGGTAGGATCACTGCTTCCTATAGCAGGGAGGTGAGGAGGGTGCAGGCACAGCCGACTGGTCCTAGAGCCTTCTGGCTGGGATGGGTGGCCCAATGGTCTGACCTTCTGCTCAGGTTCCATTCACTAGCTGGCATTTGCGGCGACTCTAGCCTCCATTACCGTTAGTGGCCTTGCTGTAGAGAGAACTACTTACTTCCCAGTCTGCTGTCTCTGCGAGGTGCCATGGGCTCAGAGCTCAGAGTCAATTAGTTTTAAGCATGTATGGCCATATTTCATCTTAGAAAAAAATATTACAAATATGGGGTATTTATAAATATAATGTATTTGGGAAATAATATATTTTCCACCGTATGAAAATAAACTAGCAGCTTTTAAATTAGTCAATGTCTCGATGCCGACAATGGCTAGCATTGTTTCTACTCAAATAGTTCCTAAGTTTATTATTCATTAAAGCTTTATTGCATTTGAAAACAATCTGCACCTTAGATTTTCTCATTTCCCAAGGATTGCTTAGACATCCGTTCCTTGGAGCCAAATAAATCTGGAGGGGAGAATTTAAAAATTCTTCTGGGCTGGGATGTAGTTCAGTGGTGGAGAGCTTCCTAGAATTTGTGAAAACCTGGGGTCTATCTTTAGCACCTCACGCTACAGTTACAAATACAATCCTTCCATTATTTTGTTGAAGAAAACAGAGGATCTCTACAAGGAATGTATGAGCTTTGTAAATGTTTGCATTAAGTGGAGAAGAGCCGGGAGCCCTGGGAGGGAAGGAGGATATGGCGGTCTCACCACAGTCCTGAATTTCTGTGGTGTGTCTCTTCTCCTCCTCCCAGGCCTTCCCACAGGAAGAGGAAATGACTTGCTTGTGGAATGTAACTGTGTGCACGCAATTCCCTTTGTTCCAACCAAAAATGGAGGCGAGGGAAGTTGGATCCACGGACTCACAGCTTTGTCAGCCTTCAGCAACCCTAGGATTGTGTCATTCCCTGATGACATACGAGAGCCTCGGCCTCCTACCCTGTTGTTCCCACCTTCACAGACTCATACCTTCTGTCTGACTGTGACAGCAGATTAGGGTCTCTGAGGGTGAGCTGGTGGCCTGACTTGCAGTTTCCAGGCTCTAGATCAGGAAGCATGCAGAGGTGGAGGAGGAGCAGAAAGGATGTGCACATCTTGGAAGATTTAGGCTGTAGGACCTGGACTTTGAAAAAAATTGATGTAGGTCAGGGAGGACACCTAATGTAGGAACCAGAATTCTGTCCAATGAGCAGGAGTGTCTGCCCTGGCAGAGTCTTAACCAGGTAAAGTCATCAGGAGCTATGCCTTCCTTTTGGGAGAATACGGACATTTAAGCTTTGGATTTTTGTGATTCTGCTGAGCGACTCTGGTGGAATGCAGTGACTTTTTCCTTCCTTCCCAAACTGAAATCTGGGGAATTACTATTCCAAATGGACACAGAGTCCTGCCAAGTATATAGGAAACTGGAATGACAGTGTGGGTTCCCACCACGAGGGATAGCAGAAGCTGAGTCCTCTGAGATTTCCAAGCACATCTATTTTTATTCTAAGGGGCTCTGTGTTTTCATTCAGCTTTGTGAGCCAAGGAATCCACACAGAATAGTCAGCGATTCCAAAAAAACGAAAGCATACTACTCGTCAGTAGTTCTGAGATAGCCACAGACACAAGCATAGGTCAGAAAGAATCACAGACATTTGGTTTTGAAAACCTGTGAGAATTCCTCTGCTCATCTCTAATGACTGCCTCCTGGACACATAACAGAGGAAACTGTTAATCATTAAGTCCTTGTGCAGCAGACAGTCCCCTTCCCACCCTGGTATCGCCACACTCTGGTACCGGGAAGTAAATCTAGGCCTGCATGTGTGCCATACACGGTCTCTACAATTGAGCTTCACTCTCAGCCCCAGATATTATTTTTGATATATAGCTCATCATTTAGGGCTGGAAACGGCTCATTTGGTGAGGTGCTTGCCACACAGAAGGTCTATATTCAGTCCCCAGCACCCATGTAAAAGCCTGGGTATGACTATGCACATTTTTAATTCTGGTGCTGGAGAGGTGGAGATGGAAGGGCCCTGGGGTTTGCTGGCCAGCCAATCTAGCAGGATCTGTGAACTCCAGGTTTAGTCGGAGACCTTCTCAGAGAATAAGGTGGAGACTGATAGAGGAAGACACCAGACACCCACTTCTGGCATACACATGCACACACAAAAAGTGTAGCCTGTCATTTAATATGCCATAAGTTAGCTGCTCTATGATACACAGCTTGTATTGCTATATAAAAGTTCAAATACATGTTTTTGATATCGAGTATAGGTGGGATGGGACGGGCCAGAGACTCAAAAGTCTCTATGTACAAAGCAGGTGGGTTTTCATTAGCAGTTTTCATTAAGTTTCCTTGAAAATATGTGTTCTTAGTAACTCTTTGAAATTATCTTGTTTATTTATTTATTGTAGAACTTCTGCTTCCTCCTTTCACTCCCCGCCACCCCTCTTCTTGGTGACCATTTGTCTTTATTCTGTATCTCCAGAACTGGAATAGTGCCTGAGATGCAGTAGATACTTAATGCATCTATTAATGTTTCTAATTAAGTAGATGCTTAATTAATAACTTTCTCTCTGTGTTCATCCAACAAACAAGGGGTTTGCTCCCTTTCCTTCTTTCTCTTTCTTGCCATCTTCTCTTAACCCTCAATGCTGGAAATCAAACCAGCAAGCAAGCATGCTCCGCCACTGAACTATATCCCTGGACCTTAGGTCTCTGAGACACTGTCTCTGGGCTAGAGAGATGGCTCAGAGGTTAAGAGCACTGACTGCTCTTCCAGGGGTTCTGAGTTCAATTCCCAGCAACCACATGATGGCTCACAACCATCTGTATTGAGATCTGGTGCCATTTTCTGGTGCACAGGCCTATATGCAGGCAGAACACTGAACACCATTTCCATGTGTAGCTCAGGCTAGTATGTACCAACTGTGTAGGCCAAACAGACTGATCCTCCTGTGCACATCCTAATCCCTTCCACCCACAGTTGTTTTTTTTTTCATTCCTTAACATATTTTTTAAGAGTTATATTTATTTATTTGGGGTGTGGCATTCCTGCCATGGTGCACCTGTGAGAGTCTGTTCTCTCCTTCTATCTGTGGCTCCCAGGGATCAAACTCAGGTCATCAGGTTTGGTGGCAAGCACTTTTACCCCCTCAGCCAGCCCCACAACTGTTTCTCAGAAGGCCAGTTATGAAAAAAGACATCACACATTCTCATAGATGACTTGGTTTTCTATCGTTGTTGCTGTTTGTTTTGCCTTAAGCTGCACATTAACTGGGCCACATACAACATTATTCATTTTTAAAATATTTGCTCGCTCTGTACCAGGCACGGTTCTCAAGTGAAAAGAAATGCTGTGTCCATGGATCTTACATTCCAGCGGCGAGGGACAGACTGGAAAAAGCAAATGTACTCTCTATCAAGTGGGGTAGAGTCCTGGGAAAGAAAGCAGGGTGAAGGGTACAGGGGTCTGCTGAAGGGAATCTGGGAAGAACATCACTGGGGAGCTGTCCTTACAAGGCTGCAGACAGGGGCATAACTCAATACACAGCCTTGAACACACTGCCTAATTGGCCCTGGCAAGAAGGTAGAGGTGAAGCCAGGGAACAGGAGGGTTGAAGGAGGCTGATCAGAGAGCTGGGGCAATTAAGGCATGATGCTTTGACTTTTTACTCCTTGTGAAATGAGGTCCTTGAGGTACTTAGAGCCAAGGCCCCTGGTGAAGACCATTTTAATTATTTATTTTTATTTTGTGTGCATTGGTGTTTTTGCCTGCATGTGTGTCTGTATGAGGGTGTCAAATCCCCCTAGAACTGGAGTTACAGATAGTCGTGAGCTTCCATGGTGTGCTAGGAACTGAATCTAGGTCATCTGGAAGAGCAACCAGTGCTCTTAACTGATGAGCCATCCCGCCAGTCCCTGAGGATCATTTTAAAAGCTGCATAGTAATTCAGGGCTAGTGGCAGATTCTAGAAGTGGCTTTGTAGTCAGGGCCAGTAGGATGTGCAGGAGGACTGAAATGGGATGTGAGGTCAGAAGGCTCTCAGACACCCTGACCATTTAGTGAGACGGAGAGAATGGTGGGAAGAGAAGCCTTGTGGAAAAGGTGTAAAACAAACGGATGTTGGGGTGTGCTGGAACTTTGTCGATGCTATGGGAAGAGGCCATCTAGGCCAATGCATAGATGAGGATGAAGGACCAACTTGTGACCTTCTCTAGCAAGGATAACTACAGCACTTGCCAAGGTCCAAGAGGATAGGGCCTGGTGGGGTCAATGTCAAGTGATATAGATGCTCGAGCTGAGTGACCGTGGACACTCCAGCCAAAAGCGTTGAGTGGTGTGGCTCCCAGAGAGACCTGCCAGCAAGCTCGGAGAGCCCACCTCTGAGTCATCTGCAAGGACCTTGTTTTGTCTATTGACTTCCTGCTAATGGTTTTTCCCCATTATTTCTCAGCCCTCTGCTATGTATTGATTGAAGAACCATAAAGTCACTTTTTTTTTCTCTCTTTAAACAAGACAAGAGATGACAGCATGAAGGTTTAACCTCAGAGTTTAAACATTTAGCTTTTTGCTACTGACTGGGGGACCTTCAAGCAAGGAAGCATAAAAGAACCCCCACTTCCTAGGGGAGAGCCTTCAATGTCTCTGAAGGCTGTCAGAAAATGCTAGCCTCAGCCTGGGCAGGACAAGCCCAAGTCCCCTCTGCTGAGACACTGTAAGTGTTGATCTGGTGATGCTGAAGGCTGGTTGCAGCTGGACCTGGGCAGCTAGTCTAGTCACAGGGAGCAGAGTGTCAGTGCTTCCTAACCTTAGGGGAATTTAGCAGTCCCAGTTCCTTCATGACTGTTAACTCTTCCGTGGCAGGTCCCCAGGGACCCAGTATAATCAGTTGGCAAATTCCTTTTAGCAAGGAACCTAAAGCTGAAGCCCTACTGGCTTTTCCCATAGCATAAATAGCATGCTATTCCCGTGCATATTGTCTCAGTCACAGGAAATAGTGTGTGAATGACATCACAGGCTAGTTTTACTGTATCCCATTGACGTTTATTATGGAACCATTGTGGGAATGGCATGGTTCCTGTCCCACATAGTTAGTATATCCTACCTATTATGTTCAGGATTCTAGAGCTAATGTCAGCGTGGGAAGAGCACAGGGAAAAATTCCAGGATGTTGTACTGTCTTCGATGTCAGTGTTTTAGCAAAACTTGTTTCTAAATAATTCCTGGGCTCATTGACATCTATGACAAAGCAGGATGCTCTTCCGACATGTGCCTTCTGCAGAGGTGGTGGGATGACAAGCCAATCTTTAGAGAGCTGGTTGGTGGGAAAGAAGATGGGATCTGGGAGCTGGATCTTCAGACAGTTGTGAGCTGCCATGTCGGTGCTGGGAATTGAACCCTGGTCCTCTGGAAGAGCAGTCAGTGCTCTTAACCTCTGAGCCAAATCTCCAGCCCACAGAAGATGGGATCTGTAAGATCCATGTTATAGAGACCCGGTGGAGCCATAGCAGGACTCCCACGCTAATCTGGTCCTGCAGCATTAAGTCTGCACTTCTCAGCTTCTCCTGTAGCTAGGTAGGCTGAGGCTGGTTTCTGACCCATGCGAGTAGATGAATTTGCCTGGTAGCAGCCTCCTCTGAAGAGACCTTGGGTGTGTACTTTGCTCTTCCTCTGTCCTAATGTCTGAAACACAAACACACCTTTTCAGTTGAACTTACGAATGATGGAGTACCCAGAGACTGGGCGAAGTCGTCATCCCAACTGTTACCAAGACCTTTTCTGCAAGGGGGGAAAGGAACACTTATTTATTAATTTTGCTTCATTTGAGGGTTGTATATCTTCACGGATGACCCTAATCTTAGCTAACTCAGCTGGAACAGTGCTGTGTTCCAGGGTGTCATTCTCAGCTACTGGGACCATTGTACCCACCTCTACCCACAAGCCCTAGAACTTCTAGTTGCCCCAAGATCCTGCAGCTTCTTCAAGGAAGTCTGTTCTAGTCTCCATCAGGTGAAGAGTGTTTGAGTGGCTAGTATGACCTGAGCCCACAAGTTCCCTCCACGCCAGGAACTTGTCCCTGTACATACCACTGTCCTCTGTACTTGTGTTTCTGTCTCTTGGAAGCTAGACAAAGCCAGACAAGGATGAAGAGATGCAACAGAGTCTCTTCTTGGCAGCCGAGGGAGGTGCCTTCCACTCCTTGAGGCTGCTTTGTGTTATTACAGAAGTAAAACGGGTAGAAGATTCCAGCTTCCAGCAGTGCAGATTCCAGCTTCCAGGATGTCTGCTGGAAAAATCTTCATGTGTGTACAGCCCTTTTTCAAAACACATTCCATTTATATAACACTTATTATCTATGGAAAATCTCAGTTATATCATATAAATGAGAGTGTGCTTCATATTATCATGTCTTTTGTTGGGTGTGTATGGCTCAATGATAGAGCACTTGCCTAGCATGTATGTACAAGACCGTGTGTTTGATCTCTAGCACCACAAATACATATTTTACATTTTGATTTGAGACAAGGGCTTGCTTTGACTTTGGAACTCACTATGGAGACCAGGCAGGCCCTGAACTTTCAATGGCCTTCTTTCGACCTCTGGTTCTGGGATTACAGGTGTATATCACCACACTCCATTGTTTTTTAATTTTAATTATAATTGTAGCTATCTTTCTAAAATAGTATAAATGTGCTGACTACACTACTATGTGAATATATAGTATTCCACTGTGTAGTAGATGTATCAAAATTTATTTCGCCACTTTCCCATCAGTAGACATTTCCTGGCAGTTTTGTTGCTAGAAACACTGTGGCAACAGATCCATCTTACACTCAAGGCAGCTGCCAGGGCACGGTAGGAGGCATACCTAGAGCTGTATTTGCTAGTATATGAGCATTGAACCACATAAGCAGTCCCTTCTGCATTTACTCCTCGGGCAGCACAGCCCACGCTGCTTTTAACTCAGATTCCCAAGTGGACCACAGCTAGGCATTCTCTTTGCTTCTTGCTCACACCTCTTTGGTTATTTAAGTTTCTGTTCAGAAAGAGCAGGACACGTAACCTTTCAAAAGACAAAAGAGAAGGAGGGTGGTACTCAGCTTCAGGGGTTATATGTTGTGTGTGCATTTTAGACAGAACTCCCCTCTTATTGTTACAAAGACAGTCATGATCACAGCCAACTGAGGTATGGGCAGAAAGTAAATAATCTTGAGGAGTGAGGGGAGTAGCTGAGGCTCTTTGGGGAAGAAGCATCAGGAATGCCACAAAGAGGACGGACCACTCTTCTAGACATACTACAGAGTCTAGGGAGGGTGTCAGACTTGGAGAAAGTAAGAAGTTAGAACTCAGGAAAAACCTGTGCTCTCTACCCCCTAGCTTTGAATTTTTGAAAAAATTAAAAAAAAAACCCAAACAAAAGCAAAACAACAACAACGAAACAGCCGCAGGACATGCCTCAGGAGTGGTATAGGTGATGGAGGGTTTCCCACACCCTTGCCAAGGCCCAGCAGTGCTGTGTCAGCGAGGAAGGGAGCAAGAATCCTTGTCTGAAGTCCGTCTTTGTGTCCTCTCTGCATCTGTTCTGCTGCCATTCTCAGGCTCCTTAGACTCCTGCCTGCTGCCCATCTAGATGAGAAGAGGAGGTTCATGCAAGTGGCCTGTTGTCAGCTGTGCTGCAAGGGCTGTCTGGGAGCCCTGGCTCCAGCCTCCTTCAGGTGACAGACCCTGCCAGGCTTTCCTGGAGCATCTTGTCTTGGAAGGAGGTAGCACCCTCTCCTGGGCTCAATCCAACTGTTTTCTGTGTGTCCTGAAGCCATCTAGGATAACTGCCAGCGGTTGTCTTTCTCCAGCAAGCCCTGCCCCATCACTGCCCCCTTCTGGCCCCTTCTGTATTTTATATGAATGCCTCCACTGGATTGTTGGTGAATTCAGTCAACATGGGAGACTCTAATGAAGATCGGTATGGAGTCAAGAACTTATTTGACTCCTGTGTTTAAGACACAGGGTAGGGCTGTGATTATTAAAAAACAAGAAAACCTTATGATCAAGGTAGTAGGGAACATGAAGAACGAATGCCCAATTGTACATGAAATATTGTTTCGAAGAACTATTGTCAATGTAGGGACTGATGGAAATCTCTGAATTTGGCAAAAATGCCAAGGCACAGAGGTGGTACACATTACCTAGCAGTCTTTTCATGTAGCGACAGATATTGGAAAGGAGTTGCCTAAGGAATAAAAGTGTGTCCTCACTCCCAAGAAGTCTCTGGAAAGAAGCGTACTAGATTTTTTTTTTTTTTTTTTTTTTAATTAAGGGAACCAGTTAACGGAAACTCCACAGCTTCGGCCTTTCGGATTTCCTTCCATCTACAGCCATCTCCTGTGCTCTCCACCCACCAGGCTTTTGTTTCTAAATGACATTTACAAAAAGGAGGACTCTTAATGGCTCCTCATCGGTTCTGCTCACTACTCCAGTTTCTGTTTCCTGTAATGGGCACATAGACACCCGCTATATTTAACCCTGTCTGTTTCTAACGACTGTGTGGTCGTTAGTAAGTGAATAATTTGTAAGTGAATAATTGTGTTCAAGTTGGTTGCTCATATTTTAGAATAACAACAATAAAAAAATTAGTAACAGCTGTCACTCAGTCTTTACCCGAAACTAACACATAGTGGCTGTATATTATTCTGATAGACAGCTGAATAGTCTGAGTATCTATCTTTGTTGTTCTAAGTTTTCTAGATGAGAAAATAAGGTTCAGTGGTGTCAAGTAACACCCCAACATTACAAAGATAGAATCTGAGCTTAGAATTCTAGCTCTGGAGGTCTTGTGTACAGGGCTTGTCACGAGTCTTTAGTAAATGTGCAGTAATTGAATGGCTAAGGAGATCACCTATGCTTATAAAAATCTAACAGAAAGCACTGTGCTAGCAGACGTAGTTCCCCGAGAGTCAAGTGAGCTGGAGGCATGGTAGACAGGGTAGGTGGAAGCCCTGTGCTCTCCTCCTCTTGGGAGAACTCCACTAAAGGAAAAGGACTTGAAATCAGGTGTGCTGATTTCTGAGAGCAAAGCAGGGCTACCTGGATGGATGCTTCTGCCATCTAGGCAGGGCACTGAAGTCTGGGCCACACTGTCATTTGCTCCTCCTGACAGCCCCTCCTTACAGAGTTGCCTCAGAATGGTGAAGTGACTTGTCAGAGTCTCACAGGTAGTGCTCAACAGAGGCAAGACACTGGAGCGCCTCTGCAGCCTCTCAGACGCCCCCAGGACCTTCAGATTCTCTTCTGGGCCTCTGAACATCTCCTGCCACACAGAGGATCTCCCTGGCTAGGGTGGGAGGCAAGAGGAAGGGCAGGATCTCACTAGAACTGGGTCAAATGTGTAGCTGGGAATTCTCCTGGTCCTGAAGGTTTGAGAGAACGTGTCTGCCAGAGGCAGACCCAAAAGGAGTAATGCCAAGGTCCAGGAGAGACTTGCAGGTGGATCTGAACATAAGCCTGCTTCTCACATCCCCTAGTGAGCTTCAGGGGCAGGGGTGGGTCTAGTAGGACTCACAGACAAGGTGAAGAAGAAGCCCCTGGTTTGGGATAACAGGCTGCTTAGGAAGCCTTTCCCTTTGGATCCAGACAAAAAGGACCCTGGGAATGTCCTTTGGAGATACAAAATCTTGGTTCTAATTCTTGCTCTGCCTTCTTTAGCTACTCACCTGTCTGGGCCTGGGCATACTGCAGAGTTTTGCGGGTGAGCACCTGGCTGGGTCAACAATGATGGGGGTGGGGCGCTATGGTATGGTATGCTGGACCAGGGCTGTGAGGAGTGGGGAGTTTTTATAAAGGCTCCCGGGAATCACTTCCTGCAGCACGTGAGCATAAAATCCATAGTCCCAAACTGAACCCGAAAGTGGAGGGACAAACACCTGGCACCAAATAGAATTTCCTCTCGCAGATCATTGCTGCCCGAGGCAGCTACTAATTTCCAGAGCCCTTCTCCTCCACTGACACGTAATTGTCAGATTGTTTTATGAGCACAGCTTCCTGCCCCCTTCCGGCCTGCGTCCAAATGTGTTCCTCCCTTCTCCTCGCCCTTAATCACGGCTTTCCTGCCCGCAGCCCCAGGCTGGCGATTTCCTAAATCACTCGCAATTGGCTTCCAGCGCCCCGGGTGGGCTCCGGCTGCCAACATCCTGACCCCCAGGTCCCTGCATCTGTTTGATGCCCCCTCCCCCTACCTCGTACGTACCCTCCCCCCATCCCTGCTGCTGTTGCACCTATGGTCCGGGGGAGAGTGGGACAAGAGTTCGAGGTTCTGGTACACCTTCCATGCTCAAACCCGGCCGGTTCCAATATAGTCCTTCATAAAACCCAGCTCTCAAATTTTCCTCCCAGAGACTCGTAATTTTGTTGGCTATCTCTCCTTCTCTCTCCCTCCTTCTCCCTCTCTCTCCTTCAAAAATGCATTCTCAGGAGGAAGTGCTAAATTCTAACATTTTGAGTTTAATTTTCCCCATTTGAGGAATTTCCGAGGAAGCAGCCTGTGGCTTTTTATACTTTAACTATACTTTTTTATTACTGAAGAAATTCACAATCACAGTAAAAATTTCAAACAAGATCGTTTCCAGATGGAAACCACAGTAACAACATTTTGTGTATTTTTCCAGGAAGACCCTGTGAGCAGACCGGCATACCACTGTAGCTTCTTTCTTTAGACTGGCTCTCCATATGTAGAAAAGGCTGATCTACCACTCACAGAGATCCACCTGCCTCTACCTCCCAAGTGTTGTTTAAAGGCCTGTACCACCAAGCCCCTCCCGTCTGCACCTTTTTCTACAGCTTGCTGTTTTCCCTTGGCACATCTAATAAGTTGCCATTTCAATGCATTTAGATGTATGTAAAAGTCAGTCTTTAGTATTTTATTGTGTGACTATGCTAATATATTTAATAAAATTTGAATGTTCACTTCGCTATATTGCAAACAGTGCTCGTAGTATCTGACGATTATGTGTAAACCCTGTGCTTTTGTGATAGCTTGCCTTCTGAGATTAAAGCAACTGGGCAGTCATAGCTTTGCGAGACAACAAATCTTGCATGGGAAAGGCTCTTCCACCTCAGACTTCAGCAGGGTGTGGTGGAGTGCCTGGCCGCTGGCCCCATCGCAAGCACAGGCACCACCAAACCTTTAAACCTACCAGCCTTATGACAGCCTTAATATTTGAATTAATATTTCCTTAAGGTGGGCTTCCAATCTTTTCTCTCTTCCCTCTTTTTCTGGGGGAGGAGGAGTAGGCAAAGGGGGCAGCAGACTGGGCAGCAATAGAGACCCACCTGCCTCAGGTTCCAACCTTCCTAAACAATAATGACTTTTTTTTCTCTAAGCATTCCCTGTACAGGTAAGTTTGATCTTTTCTAAAACTATTATTTTGTCTACATCTTACTGATTTGAAAATTTCTCTATCTCTATAAAGAAAAAGAATTCCTTTGTGTCATAGGTACTATCATCGCTTCTGAACTAGGGCCATTGTCATTGGTTTTTGTGAATTTTTTTTCCCAGTAACAATTTGAACATTGAGCCTAGGGATGTAGGTTAGCTGTGGAGCACTGTCACACATGTGTCTAAGGCTCTGGGTTTGCTCCCCAGTACCACTAAAGCAAGCAAACATCAATTTTCTATTGAAGTAACTTAATTCATTTTTCTGATACTAAGAAGATCAAATTCAAGACCTCACGAATGCCAGTCAAACACTATACCCCTGCACTGCCCCCAGTGCATCCTGTCCCCACCATATCCACTGCCTCAGTGTTCCCTACCCCCACTGTGTCCAGTGCCCTCACTACACCCACTGACTCCACTGCACCCACTGCCCGCAGTGTTCCCAGTGCCCTCTGCCCCCACTGCTCCCACTGCTCCCATTGTGCCCACTACCCCAGTGTCCCCTACCCCCACTGTGCCCACTGCCCCAGTGTCCCCTACCCCCACTGTGCCCACTGCCTTAGTGCCCCCACTTTCTACTTTCAGGTATGCTTTCATTCCCTTCTATAAGCTAAGTTTTTCTTTTAATCATCCATTAATTTTTTTAACATTCCATTCCTGAATCTGTCTGGGCATGGTGGAATACATCTATAATCCCAGCACTTGAGAGGGACATACAAGATTATGATTTGAGGCTGGTCCATCCTCCATGGTGAGCTCCAGGCCTGGCTGCTCTACATAGTGAGACCCTGCTTCAAAAGTTCTAAATAAGTCGTAATCATTATTGTTGTTACTATTTGGTGAGCCTGAGTCTTAGTGTAGTTCTGATTGACCTGGAACTTGCTGTGTAGCTCACTGTGTCCTTGAAGTCAGAGATCCACCTGTCTCCATTTCCTGAATGCTGGCATTGAAGGTATTTACCACCAAACCTGAAAATAAACACATTTTTAAAGGAAAAATAAATCACACGGTGGAAGTAAAACTTTATGTCCTGTGGTGTTAATCAGTTGCTCATGTAGTATTCATTAACTATCATGCATTCTAAGTACTTCTAGAAATAAGATGTCTTAATATAAGAAAAACACTTCTTATATTCATAAGTAAAGCTTTCCTAATGTGTAAGGCTCGTTAGAGAAGAAAAATCCACCCTTTAGCTGACTTAAAGAAGCTACAGTATCATTCAGAAAGAACTGGTTAGTTGCTAGCTTTTGACTGTTTGTAAAATGAAGGGTTCATAAGATAGACTCCTAGAGATCATGCTTTTCATTCATTCATTCATTCATTCATTCATTCATTCATTCATGGTGGGGGCAGGATTCATTGATCCTAATGTCGGAGCCTCTGGGGTCACGTAAATAGCTA
>JAQHUG010000149.1:1870992-1973768 GCA_028555095.1 Dicrostonyx torquatus
TTTTACTGATCTTACTATAAGCACACATGCATACAGAAACTTAAATTGAGCATATCATGAAAACATATTTACACACTCACACAGACATACTGTGGCCACATCATTCTAACAGACAAATAAGACTTTTGGAAACCTGTGTTGGGGGGGGTGGGGAAGAAGAGTGATCCCAGCGCAGGCAGCTGAGGCAGCGAAGCATAGCAAACAGCTGATGGGCAAGCACCAATCCGAAGGGACAGGCGATGGCCTCTGTTGCCCTTGGCCAATGGAAAGGAGTAAAGTTTAGATCCCCAAATTCAGAACGGGATGGGAGCCGGTGGCGCCTGAAACAGAAGTGGGGGCAGTATGGGAGTGTGCATTAAAAGGATTTTTTTGTAAAAGGTTGTGTGAGGGCGTTTTAGGAATTGGCTTGGAATCACAAGAAAATCATTAGAAGCGCATGCCTGTGTGACTCAATACTGTCACAGACGTCCACTGAGACAACTCTTGAGTCAAAAACAGGGCTGTGAATATTGAATGGCAGGCATCCCTGACCAATCAAAATTCACCTCAGCTAAGCCTGGCTCAGCACCTTGGATCAGGCTTTCAGTGCAGACTGTAGCTTCTGTGAAAGCCCAAAAAGCGAATGGGTCACCCCAAAACCCTATTGGCCATGCACCTTAAAAGGAAAACTCACCTGAAGCCAATCTTGCCTAGCAGAGGGGGCACATAGGAATGGCATTTTCCAGTATGGCCCTGGGCCCACAGGGAAAAAAATGGACCCTCTCAGTGGGGGACCTCCATCTATTAAAAATAATCCTTAAAAAGAGCCTCTCTGTCGGCACAAAAAACTCTAGTCAAACCAGATTAGACCGAATCAAAAATGCCCATGTTTAATAAATGCTACACTCCCGGGTGGACAGGGACAGCATGACTAGGAGAGGGGCCCATGCAAACCCTGGAGACCACGTGTTCCTTTTTCCAGTGAGCACCTAAATACCCTGTGGGAGTGGTCCTGACCCTCCCTGGGGAGGGGTCAACGCTTGGCAGGCTGGGAATTGGAGTCCAAACACTTGGCGGACTGGAAGTCCAGACCAACGCAACTCCCAGGCCAGGAGCTGGGGTATGCTCCCAACTTATTATGCTATGCACATTCGCCTGTTTGCGCTCTGTGCGCTACCATACAGTTCCTGAGCTGTTTCAGGCTAGGGACTGGAAGTTGAAATACACAAATACACACGGACAGACAGAGAGGGAGACAGCACAGACAGAGACACGGACCTCTAGTCACTGGTAAGAAGCCCTTTTTTCAATAGCACCATGAAGGCTTACATACCCAACAGTCAGGTGGGCCAACATATCCTCTGATTCTCAAGGCAAGGCAACACGTGCTCGTGAAGCAGAGCTGGTAAACAACTTTGACACAGCTTTTAGTAACTCAAATCAGAAGGAAAGTAAAGATCTTTAGCAGGGAAGAGCAGCTGGAGGCCAGGACTCCAAATGGTCCCAACAATATTACACTTGTCTTTATAAATATAATGCTATTTTCAGAGTTGTTTTGAGATAGTGTTTATAGCAGCTTGTGGTTGTTACTTGTAGTTGAGAGCATTTCTAGCCACTATGGAACGTCATTTTTCACTGAGCTATACGGACTCTCAGAGAGCCTGGATAGTCTGTCTCATACTAATTCTTTTGAGACATGGATTATACGTGACGTACTGAGTACTGAAACTTCAGGTATGAACTACCATGCCCAGTTTATATGATGCTGGAGAGTAAACCCAGGGCCAGGTGCATGCTAGTACCATACTCTCCAAATTCAGCCCAAATCTCCTAACTAAGACATTCGGGATGAGGATGGCTCGGTATTTAAGAGCCTAGATCGTTCTTATAGAGGACTTGAGTTCTGATTCCCAGCACCCATCTAGGGTAGCTCACAAATGCCTGGAGCTCTAACTCCAGGGTGATCCCCCCTCCCCCCCGCTGCTACCTCCCCACTTAATAAAGATACCAGGATGCCACTAAAACCTTTCTAGCCTCCATAGACTGCTAGGGATCCTGACCCCATCTTCTACCCTCCTGAATCCTTTTAACCTTTGCTGGGGAAGCTTCAGGGCTTCTCTGCCCGCTATGTGGAGCTTGATTTTCAGGTTTCATATCTTTTCTTTTTCTCCTGTAATCACTCCAAAAAGGTCCCAGAAACAGCCACGGTTTCTATCAAGAGGGTTTGATTTTTCTCTGTTGTTTCTTTGTGTTCAAGGATTGCTTTTATCATTTAAAACCATGAGAAAGGATGTAAGGAGCAACACTCATCTCTCAGCCTCCTAAATGAGAGCTCTCACAGCTCCACTCCTTCATCAGATGCTGTATCTATCCCCTTGGGCTACCTTCCAAGGAAACCTTTTCTCTCTTGCAAGTGGGAGAAATGGCTTTCAAAAGGGGGCTGGTAGAGGGGGCAGCTGCTGCTGCACACCAGATAAGAAATGCTGTTTGGAGTTATTCTTTTCAAGCCTGGATCCTTTTGCCCCTACCAGCTGTGTGACCTCGGGCCAGTTGTCTTGCCTCTTTCTGCTTCCGTTCGTCTTCCAAGAGAAGCTGGCTGAACCTGGTCATGCTCTGCACTTGTCATGAGACTTCAGCACTCCCAGTAGGCCAGTGCTGAGAGTCACGTGCTGCGTGTCAGAAACACCAGGGTGCTCAGTATCTCCTGCTGCTGTTAATTGGGTTTCACGTTGCCCGGTGCCACGCTGGACTCCAGTTCTTTCAGAGCCACAGTTTTAATGCTTCTTCTTTTGCCATAGTTTTAGGATTAAAGAAAAATTGCAAAAAAAAAAAAATGTTGCAGGGGGATTTTGCCATTGGTTGATTTTTGAAGCAGGATTTCAAGTATCCTGGGATGGCCTTGAACTCTTTATGTAGCTGAGGGTAACCTAGAAGTTCTGATCCTTTTGCTTCTGCCTTCTGAGTGTCGGGATAACAGGCATGTACACCACATCTTGTTTATGTGCTAAGGATCAAATCCAGAGTTCATATGTGCTAAGCAGACGCTGCACCAACTGGGCCACATCTCCATCCTTTACAGAATGACTTAGCATCCCTTTCATCCAAACTCTACTGTTAACATCTTACATTACCATGGCACGTTCATTAAGCTAAGAAGCAGGCTCCACAATCGGGTCCAGGGAACCAACTTACCTTTCAGGTTTCCCAGACTGCTCTGCTTTGGGAATAGGTCAGTCTTCCCTTGTTTTCCACGATCTTAGCATCGCAAGCTCTGGGATCCCTAAAGGAAGTAAAGAATCCATGCTGGTTCCATAGTTCAGAGCTTTTCTGTTCCAGAGACTGAGCCTGAAAACTAACAGAGCAAGCAGTGATGTATGTTGAACGTCTTCTGTAGCTCTGTGTCGTGTGCGCCAGCTGCCTGCATGTGTCATAGCTGTAATGTAAAGCTGTGAGGGAGCAGGTGTCCTCCCCTCTGAGGGAGGAAGAGCCTCTCAAATGAACCTATTTGCAGACGAAATCTGTCAATGGAGGATAGACTAGAAATATGAGTAGAGAATGGACGTTCCTAGGGGAAACTTGTTTGGACTAATCCTGGGCGTGGGGAATTTTGCTTCTTGTCTAGAGGACATCTTAAGTTCTCCCCATCAACTTCCATCTCGATGGTTCTCTTGGTCCCTATTGGGTAGTCCCTCAAGTGCCAGGGCAGGGAATTTGTCTCTGAATGAAGAAGAAAGTCTCCCATAAGGCAGATGCACAGCCGCACATGTGAATACCTTCTAGGGCTTTAGACTTTTCCATTCATGGTCAAGTTCAGACCGCCTCAAAGGGAAGGACATCTGAGGCTCGTTAAACCCAGATTTACATTCTTCCTTAACAAATCACAGTCCTTTAGAAAGTTTGTTTATTTAACATAAAGTGCAATTTATAAAATACGGCTTAGCCTCTAGATTGCAGGAGTTTATGTGACTTCATGCCCCGCTTTCTGGAGTAGGATAAACAAAACAAGGAAATGACAAAGCCTATGGAGAGGTTTCCCGCCTTCTCATGGATGTCTTGCCCGTTGTTTATAATGTTGTTGGGTGAAACTCACATGTAGGAAGGGGGAGAAAAGATAGTTTTCTTTAACAGGATTGTTTATGTTTGTGTTTCTGGAAGTTGATTAGTTTTGGAAAATTCGACATTCCACCTTAACGTTCTGCAGTAACTTTATTCTGTCCACCCTAAGTCGAGAAACCAATTATATGAGCCATGGAAAGCAGCCTGGGGAAGGACTTTGGATTGGTGTTGCTTCAGACGCTAAAGCTGTTCCTTGTGCATAGGGAGCATGGTGGGACATGGGGATGTGGTGAAGTGTCCCCAAAAGGCTCATACATTTGAGCACTTGGTTTCCAGCTGGTGGCGCTGTCTGAGGAGGTTGCTGGAAGAAGTGGTTGCTAAGGACAGGCCTGCCCGCCCCCCTCGCACTGGTACTTAAGCTGCTCCCACTGCACATCTATCCAAGGTTTGAACTCACGCGTCCAGTAGTTTGGGGAATACTGGAAACTACCCAGCTCCTATTTCTGAGGTAAAGGTTGGAGATGGAGAGCTGTCTTGTAAAGCCATGCAGCCGAGTGTCCCGGGAGGTGCGCTGGGATGGTTCTTGGAGTGAGCAGACTTGGCAGGCGAGGTATGCAGAGCTAAAGCCAGGGCCTAGTGCAAACATGATCAGCCTGGGGATAGGGCCTGGCATTGACCGGTACCCTTCAACCCTCAGCCCAAGGTGCCAAGGAGACGCCTAACAGCGGGCCCCACCTTTCAACTTCCTTCCCAGGAGACTGGCAGTCTTCCTCTCGGGCCGCTCTCCCTGGTGTCTTTCATCACGATTCAACCATCCATCACGTCAATATACTATCTGTGAGGGCCGTTGAAAAGGCACCACTTTTGGAGTCTATGCCAAAGGAGAGCTGCTGGCTCTACTTCCTTCCCTGCTTGCTGTCGTTCCTTCCCCTAAATGAGCCTGTTTAATGAGTCAAGGATATTCCATTAACTAAATGAGTGCGGCTGCCAACAGAAATGTTCCAAAGCAAACACACGAAAACATATCTACTTCTCACTGCTTGGATGGGCAGCTTCCCTTTTAAAATTGTGGTTCCCGGTCGCTCTTCCCTTGGGTTGTAGAACATTCGAACAAGCTTTCCTGGAGCCCACGCTCATTCACAGCGCCATCTTTTTTTTTTTTTTTTTTCAGCTCTTTGTCCGCCCCCGCCCCATGTCTGTTCACAGCCTAAGGCACTGTCTGGGAAGAAGCTGAACAGTTAAAGAAACACACTAACACTTTGGAGCCACTGGATTGCAAACGTAAACTCAACGTGCAAGTCTAACAGCAAAGCCATTTATTTTAAACTGTGATTTCTCCCACCCCTTCATGTGACAAATCTCTGTCAAGTGAGGTTCCAAAGTCAATAAAATGCCAACATCTCCATGTGACTGATATCAACCTCTTTTTCCCCTTTGGCAAGTGGAGAGTCCTCTTGGTTGAAAGCAGACGGACAGCTAGCCTGATATGTCTCACAGACCCACCTCAGGTGCCTGGTGGACCAAACTCCTTGTTTTGGAGCCTTAGGAAAAGGAACCTCGCCCAACCTCATCCAGGTGGCTGGCAGATTCCAGGCCCAAGTGGTTATAGGACTCAAGTCCCTATTTCTTGCTGTCTGTCATCTGAGAACTCCGCTTAGCTTCTAGACGCTTCCAAGAGTTAGCCTTGCCAAGAAAAAAGAAAAGAAAATGTTACTCAGACTTGAAAAAGGTCTTTTAAGCAAAAAATATAAAATTGGAAAAAGAAAGCATGTTCAACAAATGATGCTGGCATAACTGGTTATCAACATGTAGAAGAATGAAAGTAGATCCATATCTATCGCTGTGCACAAAACTCAATTTCAAATGGATCAAAACCACAACATAAAACCAACCAAACTGAACCTCATAGAAGAGAAAGTGGGAAGTACGCTTGAATTCATTGGCACATAACCCCAGCAGTACAGACACTGATAGAAACAATTAATAAATGGGTCCTCCTGAAACTGAAAAGCTTCTCTAAAGCAAAGGACATGATCAGCAAGGCAAAATGGCAAGCTACAGAATGGGAAAAGATCTTCACCAACCCCAATTAGACAGAGGTCTGGTCTCCAAAATATACAAAGAACTCAAGAAACTGGTCATCAAAAGAGCAAATAATCCAATAAAAAATGGGGTGCAGACTTAAACATAGAACTCTCAACAGATGAATCTAAAATGGTTGAAAGACACTTAAGGAAATGCTCATCATCCTTAGTCATCAGAGAAATGCAAATCAAAACAACTATGAGATTCATTCACCTGTCAGGATGGCCAAGATCAAAAACATTGGTGACAGCTTATGTAAGAGAGGATGTGGGGTAAAGGGAACACTCCTCCATTGCTGATGAGAGTGAAAACTGGTACAGCTGTTTTGGAAATCAGTATGGTGATTTCTAAGAAAATTAGGAAACAACATACCTCAGGATCCAGCAATACCACTTTTGGGTATATACCCAAAGAATGATCAACCATATTACAAGGATATGTACTCAACTATGTTCATAACAGCATTGTTTGTCATAGCCAGAACCTGGAAACAACCTAGATGCCCCTTGATCAAAGAACGGATAAGGAAAATGTGGTACATTTACACAAGGGAGTACTACACAGCAGAAAAAAATGGCATCTTAAAATTTTTGGGCAAAGAGATGGATTTAGAAAATATCATATTGAGTGAGGTAACCCAGACCCAGAGAGACAAATATAATATATACTCACTCATAAGTGGCTTTTAGACATAAAGCAAAGAAAAACCAGCCTATAATTCACAATCCCAGAGAACCTAGACAACACTGAGGACCCTAAGAGAGACATACATGGATCTAATCTACATGGGAAGTAGAAAAAGACAAGATCTCCTGAGTAAATTGGGAGTGTGGAGATCATGAGAGTGGGTAGAAGGTAAGGGGAGAGGAAGGGTAGGGAGTGGAGAAAAATATATAGCTCTATAAAAACAATTAAAAAAGAAAAAATAGAAAAGGTCTCTTTACTCCGTGAAATCTAAATCCTTAGGGGCCATCAAAGTGTTTGTTCACACTTTTATATGTGGGTGTGCTTGTGTGTACAGATATGTGTGTATATATATGGAGATCAGATGTTGATATCAGGTTTTCTTGACCTCCAATAAGACAAGATATGTCACTGAAGCTGGAGCTCCCCAGTCTTCAGCTAGGCTGGTTGTCCTGAAAACCCCAAGAATCCTTGTGTCCCTTTCCCAACTCCTGACCCCACCTCGACTTACAGGTATACACCACTGTACCTGGTTTTTTAATGTAGGTCCTAAGGATTTGAACTCAGGTCCTCATGCTGTGGTTCAAGCCCTTTTACCCTTTACCTGTTAAGTTGTCTTCCCAGTTTCATGCCTGTGGATTTTTGATGTAATGCCCCTTCCGGGTAGTTTTGGGTATATAAAAGTTCTCATGGTTTAGTTAATTATTTTATGCTGTTCATACCTTTCTTATATGGCCACATCAGAGAATCCTGGTGTTGGGAAGTAAGTTTTGGCTTTAGTGGTCAGATCTCTTCAAGATAATTGATTGAATATTGTAGTATTTTTAAATGCCAGGCCCCCATTACACAAGCTTGGTTTCCAAGGTTTTTTGTTTTTGATGGGGCTGGAGAGCAAGCCCACGGCCTCATACATCCTAGGCATGCGCCCCACCACTGTGGTATGAACCCAGCCCTTAATTGAAGAGTTTTAATATAAATTTTAGCCAGTTTACATGTAATCAACAGCTTCTGTGCTTAGTTCCATTCTGATGGCTTTGAAAAGAGTAAGCCTCTGTGGAATCACTGTGGTCAGTGACACTTCCCACTCACAGTCCCGGTCACCCTCGCCCCTTGTTCCTCTTCCCACCTCAGGCACTGTTGGTTCTGCTAACTGCCACTTGATTCGTCATCTCCGGGGCTGCATGGACACAGAGCCACATATCTCTATTTTTCCACATATACTTTTAAATCTGGTTTCTTTGGCTTAGTGTAGTATTAATATTTTTGTGTTTTGTGAATGCTGTTATGGATATTGGTATTTTGTTCTTTGTTAATGCTGGATAGTTTTCTATTAGGTGAATATGCCACAATGATCTTTTTTTAATATATTGTTAGAATAAAGCTGCTAATATTTAATCAAGTTTTTTTGCATCTACATTCATGAACAGTATCAGTCTGTAGTTTTTCTCTCTTCTAGCTTTCTCTTTTTCTAAATTTGCTTTTTATTTTTATTTCGTGTGCCTCTGTGTGTCCGTGGACAGGTACCCTCAAATGGCAGAAGAAAGCCTCAGGGTTTCTGGAACTGAAGTTAACAGATGGTTGTGGGCTGACTGACATGGGTGGTAACACTTGAATTCAGATCCTCCTCAAGAGCAGCAAGTTCCTTTTAACTACTGAGCCATCTCTTCAGCCCCCAGGTTCCATTTCTTTGTTGTTTGTTTTTAGCTTTGGAGCCTGTCCTGGAACTTGCTCTGTAGACCAGGCTGGTCTCGAACTCACAGAGATCTGCCTGCCTCTACCTCCTGAGTGCTGGGATTAAAGGTGTGCACTACCCGGCCGCCAGGTTTCATTTCTTACAATGCTTTGTCACCATGGGATAATAGAGTGCTACAGGCCACATGAGTGGCGTGGAAAAGTGTTGGGGGTATTTACTGCTATTTGTGGGTGGTTTTTCTTGGCTGCCTGTTGGGCATTTCTGCCCCAGAGGACCAGTGATGTCTTTCCTGGAGCTTTTCTACAGGCCCAGGGACTGTGTAGAAGCCCCTGGCGTTACTCTGAAAGTTTTGTGGCTTCACAGTTATTCTCCATTCCTGCTCAGCACATGGTGTGCCAACAGGGCACAGATGTTCAAACACTATACACGGAAACTCCTAAGCCTTGACCTTGTAAAGAATTTCAGCCACCCTATTGAATCTGGCTGCTTCTGCTTCTTCACAGAACAGTGGCCTCAGCCACCAAAAATGCACGTTCTTTCTAAGAGCAGAAATGGGAGAGGGGAGTAAGTGGAGAGAGACGGAGGCTGCTCAGACCTCCAGAAAACAAATTAGGCTTTGCCTGAGTGGAATGGGGTGAGGGGCACACCTTAATTTCCCGGGGGAAGTCCCTGAAGGAAAAAATGAAAGAAAAAGGTGAATTCCTCCCTAAAGTTGACTGGTAAAACAAACCAAAGAAAATTTAGTTCCATACACAAATTTCTAGAAAAGGAATCTTGCACATCATATAATGCTCCCCTCAACCATTTATTGTTCACAAGTATAAAGACTGTCTCTCATTCCCATCCCATAGAGTTAGCCAAGATATTTGAAAACCACTGCTTCATGAGGTCTGGGGGCCTCCAAGGAAATAAAATTCCTGTGGATCAAGGCTGATTCTCCGTTCTTCTGACTTGGCGTGCAAATCAGGATCTTGGAGGTCTGAACTAGCAAAGTCAGGACAAAGAGCACATTATGCTGACTTCCAGCCCAGAACTGGAGCTGCATGGTGATAGAGCCACAGCTTGGTGTTTGGGGCTAAACATTGTGAGAAGAATCTTCAACACCTGGAGTGAGATTTCAAATGTATTTTAATAAATAAAGACTGCCTGAAGATCTGAGAGTAAAACTGTCCCACTAGTCAGCCTTATAGACCAGGTTATATGGTGACACACACCTTTAATCTCACTGGTACATACCTTTAATCCCAGTCCTAGAGAGGAATATAAAATGGGGCTAGACAGCATGCGGTCTCCTGAGATTCCAGGAGGCAGGATTGTCATTTTAGACTGAGGGCGAGGTAAGAGCCAGCGGCTGGCTCTTTTGCTTTTTGATCTTCCAGTTGAACCTCAATTTCTGGCCCTGAGTTTTCATTTAATCGTGCTTCAATCACCATCAATAAATGTGCTCTAATTCTTACTGTGTTAAGTGTGTGTGTGTGTGTGTGTGTTCACATACAGTTATAATGGCTGCTTGATGAAGGCATTAGCAGATCGACAGTGCAGAACACGTTTTTGAGATCCTCACAGTGACCTCCAAAGGGAATGAAACAAGTTGACAAAGGAGTGGCCATTTGTGTAAGCCTAAGAATGTCAGCCCTACACATCTGGCAACTTTATTGTAAACCGGTCATGCAGCTTAGACTGGAAAGCCAAAGCAGGTAGGAGGGTTCTGACACAGAGGTTTCATTTGTTAGCAGAGTTGGAATTTGACTTGAATACATAAGACTTGAATAAAGCATCTGCCTGCTGATGGTGCCAGAACCAAGATAGTCTGGGGACACCCAGCAGGACAGACCCAAGGAGGAACATCCTTTCAGACAGGAGCAATCATTTTGTGATGATGGTCCTACCCCTATACTTTTTGAATGTTTTCTTTCTGAAAACTGTAAACAAAATACTGGAGGTGTGGCTCATTGGCAAAGAGCTTGCCTAGCATGCTTGGGGCTCTGGTTTTGATGTCTTTCCCAGTGTGTGGAAGGAGGAGGGGAAAAAAAAGAAGCTATAAATGTGTTTCCTCATTCGTAAGAGAAATGTTAAGGAGACTGGTGATTGCATTATGTCTAGATTTCAGGGCCTAAATAAGAGCGCAAGGAAATGGCTGGTCCTCATTTTGTTTGCTTGTTTTATAATCCTCTATAGAATTTCCAGGAGGTCTGAGCCATTATCACTGAGAACGGAGAAAGGGGTTTGTTTTGGCTTCAGCTGGAGGTGGTGGAAGACTCAGAGATGGCTGAATATCCGTTTCTCCCAGAAGACTGTTGTCTAAAAAAGTCTGAGTATTTTTTTTGTTTGTTTGTTTTAAGACAGGGTCTCACTATGTAGCTCTGGCTACCCTAGAATTCACTATGTAGACCAGGTTGGCCTCAAACTCACAGGGACCCGCCTGCCTGTGCCTCCCAAGTACTGGGATTAAAGGCATGCACCACCACACCCCGCAATGGAATATTTTTTAATGTAGTGACTTATTAATTTGAGAATTTTATATAATAATACATTTTGATTATATTCATCCTCATCCCTTGTTCCAATTCCTCCCAGATCTACTCCCACTTCCTATCTCCTTCCAACTTTGTGTTTGTTTTTCATTCTTCTCTTTCTCTGTCTGTCTGTCTAATCCATGAAGTCCAGTTTGCACTGCCTACATACTGATAGTGTGTGGAGCCACCCATCGATTGGATCATGGTCCATCTACCAGAGGTGAGCCATTAAAGAAAACTGATGGGCCTGAAGAGATGGCTTAGCAGTTAATGACACAGATTGCTCTTCCAGAGAAGTTGGGTTCAATTCCCAGCACCCACATGGCAGCTCACAACTGTCTATAACTCTAGAATCCAACACCCTTACACAGGCAAAACACCAATAAAATAAAAATAAACTTAAAGAAAATCGAGTCTTCCTTCTCCAGAATCCATTGGCTGTCAGTAGCTTACGAGCCTCTCCCGTCTTCGTGCTGGATTTTTGACTGACTTTACCCTGTGCAGGTCTTCGGCAGGCAGCCACAGCGGCTGTGAGCTCCTCAGTCTCCTCTTTTACTTTTAATCGTTGAGACAGGAACTCTTCAAGTTACCCAGGATGGCTTTGAACTCTCTCTGAGTAGCAAGTAAGCCTTGCAACTTTTGACCCTACTGCATCAGCCTCATAAATAGCTGGGATTATAAACCCCTGCCAACAAGCCCAACTGATACCATGAATTCTTGTTTTTTTTCTCAGTGAAAGTCAATCCATGAATTTTTTCCATTTTAGTTTCTTAATCTTTTTAAACATTTATTTTAATCCCGACAGCAGTTTCCCTTATTCCTCTCTACCCATTCGCTCCCAGCTCCTCTCTGCCATACCCCCATCCACTCCCATGGCTATCAACAAAGAAGGACAGAACAAGTCTCAATAAGACTCAGCACCGCTCCATGCATTAAGTCTAGAAAGGCAATCCAGTGTGAGGAATAGGTTCCCAAGAGCCAGCCAGAGCATTAGGGCCAGTTCAGGCTATAAGATACCATGAATTCTTAAACAAAGTTTATGTATGTTTTGCAACAATATCTTACAAACACAAAGCAGGTCTTACAAGCAATTACAGAAAGCGTTAAGTACTAAAAGCCCCTGGGAATCCTTGGAGGATCCTGTGATCAGTCTCTATAATCTTAGACAACCCTTCCTGTCTTCCTGTCTTCTGAAAACTGCTTCCTATCATCCCCACCATCAAGGAGTGCCCTTCTCCATGCCTGTTCTCCCAACCAAGGGTTGAGTGGGCATGCCTATAAGATATGCTGATTCTCTGGACTCCCAAGACTGAGAAAACAGCACAGGAACCATTTTGTACTTAGGGGTTCAGAATCTTCCTGGTCACTATGGGAAGGGAAACAGATAGGGACCAAAGGAAAGCAGGTGGTTTATTACCCACCAATTGGTGTTCAGTTGTCAGTTGAACCAACTGGCCCACAGCTCTCTACAGAAGCTCAGATTCAGGTTGGGAATCAGTCTTGAAGTTTCCTTGAAGGCATGGGAACAACTACAGCTACCCATGATGGCTAGAAGAGGCCCTTATGGACCCTGAGGAAGAAGGCCAACCTAAAGTGATTGTGGAAGATGGTGAGGGCATGGGCCTGTATCATTCCATAGTTGTGATTGGTGTAATAAAAAGCTGAACAACAGCCAGTAGCTAGGCAGGAGAGATAGGCAGGAATTCAGTGCAGCAACCTATGGTTTGTGCGCATGCTCTCAGCCTGCTCTACAGATCTCTGTTTTACATCATTTTTTTTCCTTTCCAATGTCAATATTTCCATCATACGTTAGTATTCTTGCTTGTCTAGCAATATGCCCAAGTGCACCATGGGTTTTTGAGAAAATGAAATGTCTGGGTGTTTCTGCCATGTTTGGCATCTGTTTACTGAGGTTTCTGTCCGACCAGGTCCCACAGCCATTTAGTCCCAAATAAACACACAGAGGTCTACATTAATTATAAACTGAATGGCCTAGTATCTCAGGCTTCTTATTAACTCTTATAACTTATATTAACCCATAATAATTGTCTGTGTTAGCCATGTGGCTTGCTACGTTTTTTGGCGAGGCAGTTACATCTTGCTTGCTCTGTGTCTGGCTTCCTGTGTCTGGGTGATGACTGTAGACTGAAACTTCCCTCTTCCCAGAATTCTTGTTGCCCTGCGTCTACTTTCTGCCTGGTTGCCTTGCCTATACTTCCTGCCTGACTACTGACCAATCAGCATTTATTTAAAATACAAGTGACAGGGTACAGACCATTGTGCCACAGCAGGCATCCTCTCCATTCTACTAGACTTCAAAGGTGCCTATTAGTACCTTCTGGAGAGATCTAGAAACAGAAATAACAGAACTCTGTAACTTTGCTTTAGATCAAATGACACAGGTATGGTTGAGAAGCTATCTTTTAGCTTCTTAGTGGTTCATTAGGTTTTAAAAATAAGCTTCAAATCTGTCTGTAAAAATATTTCTATTGCATTTTATTTACTTATTTAGTGTATGACTATGCCTGTATGCACAGAGATCAGAAAACACTTGTAGGAGTTAGTTCTTTCGTTCCACCATGTGGGTTCTGGGGTCTATTTTTTTTTTTAATGTGGGGTAGAAGAAATGACAGCAATTGCTATTACTGCTTAACAACACCCCATAAATGCTTCCTCCCTTACACCCCTCTCTTAAGACCCTCTCCATTTCCCATGGATTTCTCTGTATCTTAAAACTGGCCAAAGATCACTAGCTGGGAGACATGTCCTGTGAAATTACAGTAGAAGGTTAATATTTCTACTCCTAGACGGGACCCTTTGTTCTGAATCTCCTCCATTACAGATCTCGACTCTTGGCTTAGCAGCAGGTTGACTTTACCCACTAAGCTATCTTGCCAGCCCACTCTATATCTTTCTTTTCTTTCTTTCTTTTTTTTTTTTTTTTTTTTTTTTTTTTTTCGAGACAGGGTTTCTCTGTGGCTTTGGAGCCTGCACTGGAACTAGCTCTTGTAGACCAGGCTGGTTTCGAACTCACAAAGATCCGCCTGCCTCTGCCTCCCGAGTGCTGGGATTAAAGGCGTGCACCACCACCGCCCGGCTTTATATCTTTCTTTTAATAGGTGATCAACAAAGGAAGAGACCTTGGTCCCTGTGGGCAAGCAGGAGTGTCATAGAGTCAGATAAAATCTAGTTTTGAATGTTATCCAGGGCTTTGTAAGACCTTTTGGGCCTATTTCCTTCCGTTCTCACCAGGAGCTTATTTCTTCCTCTGTTTCTAGAATACTGGAGTCAGACTTGGGGAGAGGGAAGAAAAGTTTGGTTGAGTGAATATTGTCATGTTTGGGTTCACCAGTCATGGACATGGCTTAAATGTGACCTATATCCCCAAGGTTTATTTATGTATTTAAAATGCAGGTTACACACACACACACACACACACACACACACACACACACACGCAGAGTTTTCAGTTGAGTAAAAGAAAAGGAAAAAAAGGAGTACTTGTTCTCATTTCAAAATTCACAAAATGTGTAGCTTTTGTAGGCATCTCATGCAGGGAGCAGTCGGGAAGTCATCCTTACTAAAAAGCCTATGGAAAATGGGCCACTTCTTTTGCTTTCTCTCCTTTCCTTTGGGTAAAGGTGGATGTTTCTACATTTAGGAAAACCTAGTACTTCTTCCTCTTCTTGTCATGGCCTTCCTGTTTGATTCATGATATGGCACAACTCTTGTGGTCAAAAGGGGTGTGGGTGTGGGTCATTTCTTAAAGCAAAGTGCTTCTGTTTCTTTTTCTGTTTGAGCATAAGAAGTTGCTCCTGAGCCTCCCGCCCTCCACAAGACCAGTGATGAGGTTGATGAGGTGCTGGAAGATGGCAAGACAGGCTCCAGCGGCCCGCCTTCCAACTTCCTAATTAGGAGCTCTGATGAATGGCTTGCTTGTAAAATACTCACTCACTGGGTGACACCCCAGCACAGCAAGGGGAGGCGAGGAAGTATACAGGGAGATAAAGCAGGGTGCTTGGCTTGCTTCCTCCCCAGTTCTTCCAGTTCATAGCCTTGCAGCTGCCTGCAGCTGCCATAAATAATGTCCCACAGGGCTTCCCGAGCCCAGAGAAGCCAGTGCAGCATAAATTATCACAGATACATAAAATAGCTGGGAGCCTTCACTTGGTGTTCTTCTCTTGAGACCAGAGGTCTGGATCTAGAATTCCCAGCAGCCTTTTATGTCTGTTTGATAGGATCTATTTGGAATCTTGAGAAACAGGCTGGTTCCAGGTCCTCAGAGTCACACATGAAACTTTCAGGGTTTCTGTCATTAAACACCTAGGATAATTGAGCTGTGAGAACACGCATCTTCCAAGTTTTCCCTCTGGAGAAGGATGGAGCACCTGCTCATGCTGTGTTGGATATGTGGCCTGATGTTTCCCAGGACTCTGTGGACGTTATCTCTGGGACATAGCCACATTTCTTGTTCCCAAGTGAAAAAGTTTTGTACCGGAAAAACATGAAAGATGAAAAGACAAGCTGATTGCAGATGGATGAGATGCAGGGAAACAGGCCCCTTCTAAGAATAGAAATATGGACCCTTTGTTACAATTTTACAAGGCATGTTTCCCAGATAATGATCTTTGGCCAATTTTAAGAGATGGAGAAGTCCATGGGAAACAGAGTGGCTTGGGAGAGGAAGCACTTACGGGCGGTTATGGGAGCAACAGTAGCAATAGTTGTCAGTTTTTCTACCACACCTTTCTGGAACTTGACTTTAGAAATTTTGATGACTAGTACCTATGCATTTTTATAGCTGTATAAATTCACGGTATTTATTTCCATTGCAATCAGGTTCCATCACACCAAAGCATTTCCTGTTGTCATCCTCCACGATGCGCTGGCAGCCACCAGTGTGGTGTCTGACCCATTTTGAGAATGTGACTTACTCGACCTAATGCCCTTGTGTTTAATGCATCTTTTTCTTATGTGGCAATAATTTGTTCCATTTTATTTCAACATATAGATGTGCCAGTTTTTTGCATTCTTTCACTTGGTAAAGAATGTTTGGATTGATTCTAGTTATTTGGGTCTCTGCTTTTTTGAAAAAAAAATGTGTGGCATATCTATCCACATAAACATATCTTACTATGCATGTGCACACATACTTATAATGTTATAGATAAAACATAAGTTGGTTCATTCAACTGTTTTTAGTGTATAGTTTGGTGGCATTGATTGCATCTAGTGTTGTGTAACCGTTGCTGTTTGATTTCCAAAACTTTTTCTGCACCTAAATAGAAACTGCTAAAACATTAAGCAATAACCTCCCATTCCCCCCAGCTCCTGGCAATCTGTAGTTTTTCTTGCTCTATGAATTTTCTCATTTCTAGATATCCAATATAAATGGACTTGTGCAATATTTGATCTTGTGAGTCTGGTTTATTGCTGTTAGCTTAATGATTTCAAATTTCACCTCATGTTGTAGCCTGTGTTAGCATTTTTTTTTTAAAAAAATTTCCTTCTGATAGAGTCTTACATCATCCTGTTGTCCTGGAATTTCATCTATAATTGAGGATGACCTTAAACTCCTGATCCTCTTGCCACTATCTCCAAAGTGTGTAGGCATGCTCCAAGAAGTCAGGTTTATTTCACTCATCTTAAAGACTGAGTTATATGCCATATATCATATATATACATATATATATATACATATATATGTATATATATATATATATATATATATAGTTTGTTTCTACATTTCTCTGCCACTTGGGTTGTTTTCCATTTTTGGCTATTGTGAGTATATTGCTATGTACATTAATAGACTAATTATATTAATTTATTCATCAGAATTCCTGATTCCAATTTCTTCTCCACCTCTACTTTTAAATTTAAACTCTTGGAAGGAGGGAGATTCCAGTTTCTAAAAATCTGGTATTTTGTCTGAGTCTAGTCATTGTTGTTTGTATTCGTAACGATTTGAGGAATGGATTCCATTAGTCTTTTGTTCACTAGCTGCCTCAGTCTCCCCAAGAGAAGAAGGGGCTGTCAGGTTTGTTGTGAGTTCAGTAAGCACTCAGGGAAGGGCTGAAGGCCAGCAGTGATGCTGGTCTGTCCTCGCTTCCTCAGCCTGTGGAATGTTGTTTGCTTGTTTGGGTCTGGAGGTGATCTTTGGTAAGTAGTTTGCATGTGGTACCAGCCTGTGTTTGCTAGAGTTTGCCAAGTTGGGAAGAGCTAAGTAGGGGTAGGAAGTACCAAATAGGGAGCACCATGTCCACGCTGCAGCACCTGCTTCCTTGGAAACTCTGTCTGAACCCACCTACACCCCACTAACTCAGGTAATTCCTCACCCTTTAGAGTAATTGCAAGTTGGGACAGTTTGAACCTGGGGAGGGCTGGAGCTAGAGTTCAGTTGGTAGAGCACTTGTCTACGTGCACACAGCCCAGAGTTCAAGCCCCAGCAGCATACAGTCAGTACAGTGACACAGGCTTGTAAAAACACTCGGGAAGTAGATGTAGGAGAGTCAGAAACTCAAGGTCATCCTTGGACACAGAATGAATTGGAGGCCATCTTGGACTACGTGAGACCCTGTCACAAACAGGGAGTAGATTGCAATTATCACTACACTCCAGCCAACTAGTTATGTCTTTAAACAATAGGAGGATTTTCTTCCACTCATGCTCTTTTCCCTAGTGAATTCCCCTTCATTGATAAACCAAGCAGTAACGGCAGGAGCTCCGTCCAGCCTTTTCTAGCATAAATTTCAGCTCCACAGAAACTGAAGTTATAAAGTTCTTCCCTACAGTTGGGTTTGTCCTCTTTGTAGACTAAATAATCCTCCTTTCCAGTGTTTAAAAGTGTTCTTTTGTTTCTAAATGTAACAACTCTTTCATCACATCCTACCCTAGCTTTCCAGGAAGTTGAAGATTCTCAGCCCAAGTGATTCAGTTGGCTTAAATGCTTACATTTCCAGTATGCTGGTGTGTGCGTGTGTGTGTGTGTGTGCATGTGTGTGTGTGTGTGTGTGTGTGGTGTTGGTGTTTCAGGAAGAAACTTTTAGAAGCACTGTTAACGTACTCTGAATCCCTACTGCTGCACTCTGCTCACATTTCTGTAGGCCCCAGGGGTGTGCTCCCACAAGGACCAAAGGTCTTCCCACTACAAAGTAAATGGAAGAGACTTCTGTAGAATAAAATGGCTGCGGGAAGAGCCTGGTGCTTGACTCTTGACATTGACATTTCACTGCATTGAGTAGTTCTGTGCATCCTAGCTTCCTTGAGAGGTTTTCCTCAAATGGATTTTTTTTGGGGGGGGGTATTTCTTAAAGTTAACTAGTTTTTCAAAATGGAATAGGGCTGGGGTATATAGTTCAGTGGTAGAAGGCTTGCCTAGGATTTGATTCCTAATATGAAAAATGAAACAAATAAGCAAACAAAAAACAAGAAGTTGGTACAGGAGGAGGGGTAGAATCATCCAGAAGCACAGATTTCTGCTCTGAAAGCGATGACACGCAAAGCCCTTTCGGAAGTGCTGGGTGCGGGCTGAGTGCTTTTCCTTGTGTTCTTCCCTGAACCTCCATGGCAGCCCTGTGTGTTCCCCATTTCACCATACAACAGGTAGACATTCGGGACCGTAAGTCACCCGCCCATGTCACAGGTGGATTTCAACCCCAGAAGCCTGACTCTAACCCTGGTTCCTTCAGAGCCACTCCACTATTGGATGTAAGCTGTACAGAAAATGCACAGCTACGCTGTCCCCCAGTGCCTACTACTCTGAAAGCAGCCCGCCTGGCCATCCACAGGTAGGCAGAGAGCATGTCCTGCCATCTATGTGTTCATACTTTGTTTACATTGGCTTTGGAATTGTTTAAAGAATTATAAATAAGTCTTTTATATATCAAACAAATGTTTAGCTTTAATAGTTGTAAAAAATATACACATAAGAAGTTTATACCTTGCTTTACGTATTTGTGCATATTTTAGTAATATTATAATAAAAATTACTTGGATCAACACTGTAAATCCACAGTAGTCAGTCTGCCATTAACACTTTGCACACACTAACCGCTGTTTACTTTAAATAAAATCCCTTCACAGCTCAAGACTGCTCATATTTTGAAGGGCTGGGAGCAAAGAGGTAATGAGAAAGCCGGAAGCGAAAGTGCAGAAGTGACGTGGTAACGGGATCCCCACGGTGGGGAGGTTAATGGTTATGCTCTCTCAGCTCTTTGAAGACAGGCCTTTTCTTTCTTTGCTCCTATGATTGCGTGAAAAGTCAGCTGCTGCTGTAACCGCCACGTGATACGTGACCACTCTTCCCTCCAGCTGCAGCTAGGGTGCCCCCTCTGTTGCACAGTCTTAAGGATCTTGGCACTGTGCGGGGCGTCCGTCCTGAGCCTCTGGGACCTTAGGCTTCCTGCCTCTCATCAAACTGGTATCCTCAGTGTGTGGACTTTTCACCTCGCACCTCTCCATGGTCTGTTGGTTCCTCGTCCTGCACCTCTACCACCCCACCCCCCATCTTCATGCCTATGTACCTGCCGTTATCTGACCTTCCTACATTCAGATATTCTCTTCGGAGCTACTTTTATGTTCACTCATATTCTCTTTAGATATCTTAGGGTTTTAAAATGGTAGGCAGTGTTCTATTTCATTTCCCTTCTAAAAGATTCGTTTCTCTAGTTTTGTGAGTGCCCCTGTGTAGATATGTGCTCTAGAGTGCAGGCACCCGCAGAGACCAGGGCACGGGATCTCGCGGGAGCTGGAGTTCCAGGAGGGTGTGAGCCGCCAATGGACCTAACTGGGAATCATCTTCTAGAGGAGTAGGACATGCTCTTGACGGTTGACTCCCATTTCTCCTCCCACTTCCCTTTTAAAATAAGGTATATGACACATTTTATACAGACATTTATACTCTGCAGTTCGGAAGTTTTAATGACTGTGTAAACACTGCTACACTCAGAGTGGACACTTTCATCACCCCACCCCCAGTTTCCTTGAGTCTCTTTGGGAAGTTTTCAGGAAATAGTTCTTTAAATTTTCTGTTTGTTTATTTAAGTAAAGCCCTGGCTGCCCTGGAACTCTTCTGTGTAGACCAGGCTGGCCTGCAACTCTTCTGTGTAGACCAGGCTGGCCTCAACCTCACAGAGATTCATCTGCCTCTGCCTCCTGAGTGCTGGGACTAAAGTTATGTGCTACCATACCTGGCTTCTTTAAATTTTTTAATAAGTTAATTTTTCTGTTATTACAAGTTTGTTCCTGGCATGTGTTTGTGTGTGTGAGCATGTGTGTAGGTCTAGGTAAGAGCACAAGGAGGAGTCGGTTCTCTCTTTTCACGTCTATATGGACTTGAAGGATAGGTTGCTCCGATGGTGTTGTTAGGGCCTCTACCCACTGAGCCATCTCACGAGGTCTGCCTCCTTCCGGAATGGGAGTGATTTAGAGATTGTTCTCCCAGGTCTCCTAGGCTTTCTTCACGTTTTATTCAGCTTTGTTCCTTGTCTTGTTCTCTTTTTGAGACAGGGTCTTATGATGTAGCCTTGCTTGGCCTTGAACTCCTAGCATTCCTTCTGCCTCACCTTCCAAGGGTTGGGACTCCAGGTGTTCTTCTGCTGTTTGGGTTTGGCATCTCTGCTAGTGTCTTTATGTTCACTGATGTGTCTGTCCCCAGCTTTTTGGTTGAGTGCATACAGTGGACTTACACAATTTCAGTTTAGTTCGCTTTCATTCTAGCTTTCTCTATTATTATTACTGTTTTTGTTTTGTCTTTTAGTTCCATTTCTGTGTTTAGAGCTCCTAACAGTTCATTCAGTACATCATATTTTCCTCTAATTTTTTTTTTGAGTTTGGTTTTACTAACTGCTTTAAAGATTTGCGTCTTAATCCACCATCTGGAACTACTCACAGCCCGTTTCTGTGGGCTGCTCTTCCCTGAGTACAGTGCAGTTCAGTGTGTCATGGTGCATGCAGTAACTCTGGTGGAAAATTGGGCCTTGTAGAAAATACATGATGGCAACTCTAGATTGTGTTATGTTCTTCTGAGGATCGTTACATTTTGGGTTGAGTAGGAGATCACCCTTGTGCAGTATGACAGCCCAGAGCCATTGTTCTATGGCTTCATATCCTGGCATATTTCTATGTCATTTGGTGGTTAGCTGAGCATTCAGCAGTGACAGAAGTTGTTCTTGGATTTTCTTGATTCTAAGGTGCCCCCCCCGCTTTTTGAAAGTTTTGATCTCTATCTTTGATATTTTAAGCCTAGAAGATTTAATTTTTTAGAGTTGGGGGGATAGCTCAGTTGATAAAGTATCTGCCATGCACATAGGACTCTTGATCTCCAGAACCCTCATACAAGCCGGGT
Organism: Dicrostonyx torquatus; assembly: GCA_028555095.1. Lineage (NCBI taxonomy): Eukaryota > Metazoa > Chordata > Mammalia > Rodentia > Cricetidae > Dicrostonyx > Dicrostonyx torquatus. The sequence goes on from JAQHUG010000149.1 coordinate 1,892,354, forward strand.
GAGGGCATAAACCTCTGTAACCCTAATGCAGGGAGTAGTGGGGGGGTGGAGACATGAGTCTCTCCAGAGATCATTGGTTAGCCAGTCTATCCAATCAGTGAGAGCCTTTGTTTCCAAAGATAATGTGAAGGGCCAGCAAGATGGTTCAGTGTGTAAAGGTGCCTGCTGCCAAGCCTGATATCTTGAGTTTGATCCCTGGGACTCCCACAAGTTATTTCTTGACCTTTACACATGTGCTGTGGTACACACACACACACACACACACACACACACACAAATAAATAAATAAATGTGTATTTCTTTTTGCGGTTTTTCAAGACAGGGTTTCTCTGTGTTATCCTGGCTGTCCTGGAATTTGCTCTGTAGACCAGGTTGGCCTTGAATTTGCAGAGATTCATCTGTGTGTGCCTCCCAAGTGCTGGGATTAAAGGCATACACCACCAAATCCCAGCTTAAATGTATTTTTCTTAAAGGTGGAGGGCAATAGAGAAAGATATCCAGTGTCACCCTCTGCCCTCCCCATGCATATACACACATGAATACACACACACATATACATACACACACACACACAAATTAATAATAATACAAGTAAATGCACGTTTTTGTTTGTTTTCTGAGATAGGGTTTCTCTGTGTAGCTTTGGAGCCTGTCCTGGAACTTATTCTGTAGACCAGGGTTGAACTCACAGAGATCTGCCTGCCTCTGCCTCCAGAGTGCTGGATTAAAGGCATGTGCCACCATCATCTGGCAATAAATACTGTTTTTAAAGATTCCATATTTTTGCCACATGACTTGCTCATAGATGGGACCTATACTTGGTTTAGATGCAGACCGGTCCACTGTCCAGGATTAGATTTCTTCTTGGAGTCTGTCCATTTTCTCACCAGGTCCTTTAGGGTCTCCACCCCATCTGCATGGTTTAGCTTCTGATGAGGGATTTGGGTAGTTTATGCTCATGTTTGTAATTCTTCCATGGTTTTGCTGCTGCCCGTGTTTTTCCTGCAGGTTCCGTCTACATTTTCAGGGCTTCCCTCTTCTGTCTGCAGCTGTGTCTGTGAGGATTGGCTCACGGGCCGGGAAGATAGCAACTCAAAAGTCTTACTACTTACTCTCATGGCTTTGAGATGAATTTTTTTGCCCTTGCTTCTGCTTGGTTTTAGATTCTCTGTAAGTTCTTCATAGACTTTATTGTTGTTGTTATGTTTTTATTTTTTAGTTATCTTGTATTTTATTGTTATATCTTTCATGACCATTTGAGTTGCCCGCCATTTCTAAAAATTCTGCCCATTAGACTCAGAAGTCCATTGTTTCTATTTTTTCCGTTGAAGCCCAGGTTAGTTCCTTTCTGAGTTAAATCTGTTTTGTTTTGTGATGGCCTCTGTGTTCTTCAAAATTAAGTCTTTTTATAAAAAATGTGTTTGATCACTGTAAAGATAGTTATATTGAGCATGGTGCAGTGCCTGTAATCCTTTCACTTGGGTGGCTGAGGAAGAACAATCAGGAGTTCAAGGGCAGCCTAAGCTACAGTCAGTTTGGAATAGAACATGAGATGCTACTTCAAAGAAAAAAAGAAAGAAGGAAGGAAGGGTTGGGGTGGGAAGAAAGAGAAAAGAAGACAGAATAACGGACAGGACTTGTGTTTATCTGGTTAGTTCAGCTCCTGAACTTCTTGTGTATTCAGTGGTGCCATTTTCCCATGATCATTTCCTGAAGTTCTTGTGTATTCAGTGGTGCCATTTTCCCATGATCATTTCTTCCAGCACTTTTTTTTTTTTTTTTTTTTTTGGTTTTTTGAGGCAGGGTTTCTCTGTAGCTTTGGAGCCTGTCCTGGAACTAGCTCTTATAGACCAGGCTGGTCTTGAACTCCCAGAGATCCGCCTGCCTCTACCTCCCTAGAGTGCTGGGATTAAAGGGGTGCGCCACCACTGCCTTCTAAGTAGTTTTTGGGTTGTGAGCTACCGATTAAACATTCAGTGAACATGAAGCCCTGATTTGAGTCTGCAGAGTTTTCTGTCTGCCTTTGCTCAGTGTTCTTCAAAGGTCACAGGCCAATTTTTGTGTTTGTCTCTCAGACTAAGAGTTCCTGCATCAGGCAGATAGTATACACATGTGTCCCCAGCCTTCTTGAGGACAAGATAGTGATCATAACCCCAGGGAGAGCTTTTTTTCTCCCTGATGCCTGCAGAGATGCCTTAGCTCTAGGCTGATAGCGTATTTCTCTAGCTCTTCCCATCACCGACTATAGTATAACTCTTTAAGATTTTGTCATAGTGTTCTATAATGGCAGGGAAAAGACAGATCTTTGGGGTCTTTGTCATAGAGGCAAAAATCTCATTGATGAGGACAATGCCCTCATAACCTAGTCACCCCTCAACGCTGAAGCATTGGTGAGGAGGCTTCAGCATAGTGCATTTGAGCGGCACACAAGCAGACAAGCCATTGCAGCTGTTCATCTCTTCAGACACAGTTCCAAGTTACTCCTCTGGGAAGCTTTCTGTAGCTCCCCTGGGCAGAATTCTTCCTCCCACCTGTGTTCCTGTAGCATCCTGCACACATTTCTGTCAGCATCCTCACGCTACATTCTAATGACACATGTGTATATTACACTCTCCAGCAGTGTGAACACCTCAATAGCGTTTTCTGTTTGATTCTTCAGGGTCTGTTAATATCCTTCCTCCCTGGCAGGGACTATTTTATTGTTTGATTGTCAAGCAGGCTGGTCTCCATCCTGTTACTGAATGGAACAAGATCAGATCATAGTGGTCATGATAAAGAATCTGCCATGTTTCTTACAGGAACCGGAGAATCAGGAATACTCTCCACACAATCCTTAACCAAATGTTTTGCTCTCCCTGGGGCTCACCATGTGACCTAGAGACTTTTAGGGGATAGTTTCTTCAGTGTGTTCCAGGCTGTTGTGCCCTCCTCCTTCAGTCTGTGAGAAAGGCTAGTAGTTCTCTGTTTTCTTACCCGGATAAAGATGTCTCCACCCATTCGGTTCCTTGCCCAATTCTGGAGCTAGTGCCATCTCTGAAGAGATTCCCAGCTGCCTCTTCTCTTCCTTCTTGCAAAGAATGTGGGTTTCGATGTGTGATTATTTTCAAGCTGCTTTGTTTCTCTTTGGATTGATTAGCAATAATCAATTGATTATTAGTAATAATCAATCCAAACTTGAACAGAAACACCCAGTGCAGACTATCTGGAGTCCTAGCAGTAAGAAGCCGATTCCGCCATGTTTTCACGTCCACATCTTCCTGTTCCAACTATCACTCACGGCTGTGGGGAATCCTTTGTCTTGGTTTTGTGTGCAAGGGAATTTGTTATGAACCATAAGCATTTTCCTGTACTCCACCTGCTGGATATAATGAACAAGAGCCTCAGTAGAAGATCTAAATATTTAGCAAATGTAACCCCAGCCTCCAAACTTTCAAGCCTGGAATACATTTCACAGACTCTTGGATTTGAACCCAGGCCAGATCCACGCATACGGATGGATCCTGATGATTTGTGTTCTCTGGCAGCCAGTCTAGAGATGTGTTACAGTTCAGCTGTGCGCACAGTTCTTTACAGATGTTGCTAGTGGAGCTCCCTCTGCCTCGACTTTCTTCTCTTTGTTACTAGTCTTTCTCTCCCTGGACAGTCTAGTTCATGCCATGCTCCCTACCCCTGCGTGGTTTTGACACTTGACTCTCACTGTTAGTGTGTTCTCTCTGCCACAGGGACTTGGCCTGGCTGCTACCTCTGACTGGAATGTTCTTTACAGGCCTTGCTCATACTTCTTCATCTGGGTCAGTTTCTGCTCTTCCTTCGATGTCAGACATCTCTTGAGTAAGCTAAAACCCACTGTTTTATGGCCAGAGAATGTTGGATATATTTCTCTGTGTGAGTTTTGTACAAAGTTCATCCTGAAGCAGAATGTCTGTATGGGACACATAATACACAGATGTTCATTTTATTGTTAGCTATATATTTATTTTAATATATATGTATTTTATTTTAATTTATTTCATATTTTAAAATATGAACTCATCACTTTCCCCCTCCCTTTCTGTTTTCCAGCCCCTCCAAAGTATCCTCCCTTCAACCCCTCCCATCCCTCTCAAACTGATAGCCTCTTTCTTTGATTGCTGCATACATATGTATATATAGTCACAAATATATATATACACAAATATATATGTATACACACATATATATGTGCTGAATTAGTTTTTGTTGGTGGTGTATATATGGTTTCAAGGCTGACCACACTGCATTGGACACCAACAAGGGGACTCTTCCCTGGGAGTGGCTTCTCTCAGCAGTCTGTAGTTCCCTGCTGTTCTTTGTCTGAAGGGTAGGACCCTGAGAAAATTTCCTCCTTCCACGTTAGCATGTCTATCGATATTGCCATTGTTGCTGTCTTGTTTATGCATCGTGTCTAAGAGTGGCTGTTTCACAGAAGACTTCCGGGCGTTCTGGCTCTTACACTCTCTCTGCCTCCTCTTCCTTGATGCTCCTGGAACCTTCAATGCAGAGCTGTGATGTAGATGTATCTCTTGGGGAGGGACTCCCCATGATCTGTTGATAAGTAGCTTTTAGACATAAGCAGAAAAGAAGAAAAGCAGCCTACAATTCACAACTCCAGGGATCTGAGACAACAAAGAGGACCTAAGAGAGACATACATGGATCTATTCTACATGAGAAGTAGAAAAAGAGAAGATCTCCTGAGTAAATTGAGAGCATGGGGCTCATGGGAGAGGGTAGAAAGAAAGAGGGGAGGAAAGGAGGGGAGCAGAAAAAAAATATAGTTCAATAAAAACAATAAAAAAAACCCATTCAAAATATATGAGAAGCCATATGGGCAGAACAAAAGCAAAAGCAAAAACTAGAGCGCCCTTGGATTCAATGTACTATAGATTAAGTACAAGTAACTATCCCAAAGTTACAAAGTCAGTTACTAGAGGAGCCAAGATTTCATGTCTGGTAGTTGGTTTCAAAAAGTCTTCTTCAATCCATTTTGATCTAGGCTGATTTAAAATTTTTAGATTTGTTTATATTTTGTTGATGTCTAATGCGTGTTTTTCCTGCATGCATGTGTCTTAGTCACTTTTCGTTCTCTGTGTAAGACACCATGACCACAACAACTTACAGAGGGAAGGTTTATCTGGGGCGTATGGTTCCGGAGGGACAGGAGTCTGTGGCCAATGTCTTAGTCAGGGTTTCTGTTGCTCTGAAGAGACTCCATGACCATGTCTGGCTTACAGTTTCAGAGGTTTAGTCCCTTATCATGATGGTGAGAAGCATGACAGGGCGCAGGCAGACATGGCGCTGGAGAAGGAGCTACAACTTGATCCTCAGGCAGCAGCAGGAGACTGTGCCACACTAGGCATGGCTTAGGACCTCAAAGCCCTCTTCCACAGTGACACACTTCCTCCAACAAGGCCACACCTACTCTAACAAGGCCACACCTCCTAATAGTGCAGTCCCTATAGGCCAAGCGTTCAACCACATGAGTCTATGGGGTCTATTCCTATTCAAACCACCACAACCATCATGGCGGGGGCAGTGTGGCGGCAGGCAGGCAGGCACGGCACTAGAGCAGCAATGGAGAACTCACATCTTGTTCCACAACAGGAGGCGGAGAAAGCATATTGGGCATGGCTCAAGTCTTTTGAGTCCTGCCCTCAGTGACACACTTTCTCCAACAAGGCTGTACCTCCTAATTGTTTCCAGATAGTTCCACCAACTTTGGACCACATAGTTGTCTTAGGGTTTCTATGGCTGTGAAGAGACACCATGACCACAGCAACTCTTATAAAGAAAAACATTTAATTGTTCAGACACTCAGTTCATTATTGCCATGGCAGGGAACATGGTGGTGTGCAGGCAGACATGGTGCAGGCTACTTCTTGATCAGAAGGGTAACAGGAAATGGACTGTCTATCACACTGAGTGAAGCCTGAGCAAAAGAGATCAAAGCCTGCCCACACAGGGACACACTTCTACTAACAAGGCCACACCCACTTCAACAAGGCCACACCTCCTAATAATGCCATTCCCTTTGGGATTATGGGGGCCAGTTACATTCAAACTACCATAATAGTCAAACATATAAGCTCATGGTGCCATTCTCAAACCACCATAGTATATCATTGGATTTGCTGCAACTGGAGTTACAGGCAGTTGTTAGCTACCATGTGGGCGCTGGGAATCAAACCTGAATCTTCTGCAAATGTAACAAGTGCTCCATCTTGTTAACACTGAACCATCTCCCAGCCCCAAGGTTATTTAAATTAGCTGATAACTAACCTCCTGAAAACAGAATACATCAGAAGTTCTTCAGAGATGATCAGAGTGATTAGAGAATTAGTAAATTTTGTTATTTTGATTTGTTTTGAAATGTGGTCTTACTATGTAGTCTTGAGCTCATAATCCTCCTGCCTCAGCACCCCCAAGTGCTGGGACTGTGGGTACGCACTATTGTGCCCACCTGTCAGTAACATTCTTTAATTTGAAGAAATCCAAAAATATCAACACTTTGATAAAGATTTTCTCCAGCACCATGTTTTCTAGGACCATACTTTTTTTTTTTTTAAATCTTCAAACCCTGTAGGTCTGGCACAGTGTAGGAGCTATGATTATCTATGATTATGCCTTGTCCATTTGTGACCTGTCTGCTCCCAATCCCCACTCTGTCTTTTGCTTTGGGACACTGGAGCAGGACATTTCTCCTCCACCAGTGTTGTGAGGTTTGCCAGTAGAGGGCGCTGGAGGGACGCTGTTGGAAAAGGGCTTTTGTTGTGGCTTCTGGGGCTTCCCTTCTTGCTGGGGCAGTGTCTATGGAGACCTGGTGCACAGTCTCTGTTATTACTGTCGAGAAAGTTGCATCTGCAGAGCCTCACCAGCATTCCGGTCGGAAACTTCCTAAAGCGCCATCCAGTGGGCTACAGACACGTTTCCAGTACAGCCCACATCTCTTCCTTGAGGGGACACCAGTTTCAAGTTTATTCCTTCCTCTCTTGGGCCCTGGGAATAGCAGCTGCTCTTGCACCTGTCTTTGCAGTGATCCTTAGATCTCTAAGGATCTCCTTCCCTCCCTTAGCCATTAAGACCTCCACATTATTGATGTGAATCCTGTCTCCCGCTTGAACGCTGACTCATAGACAGTAAATGATTAATAAATGGATGTGTTAGTGCATCAGGGGTAGATGCTTCTACTTCCTGTTCCTGCTTTTGAGGATGGCGCTGGGTGCTTTCTGCCCTCTCAGATGTGCCCCAGAGGTCCAAGTGTCATGCACATTGTCAAGCAATCTTAAACCCCATCTCTCTCTGACTCAGTTAAATGTTATGGGACAGTCTGATAGTGCCACATTTCTCTCTCACTTGCCCTCCCTTCAGAGCCTTCCTGGAGCACCTGTGGTGTCAGAGAAAGCCTGGCCTGTTCTAAAGCCCGCGGCATTGTCCAGCTCTTAATGCAGGTGTCCTGTTTTGAGAGTGTCATAGAGTGTCCTGTTCGTCTCTACAGGAAACTGCCAGATGCTTAGCTGGTGTCCCCAGGCTCTCAGAATCCTGTCTTTTCACCTCACACAGAAGAAGTTGGTCTGCGAGAACATTCCTTTTACCTGCTTAAGAGAAGAAAGCATTTTGACTAAGGCACATGGGTAAGAGAACCTAACATCTTATGCTTATGTCTCTCGGGGCCAGACTATACACAGTGTTTCCCTATGGCAGGAAAATGTAAAATGTGAAAACCACAATGAAGTCCACTTCTGCGTACATTGCCTTTGTACGTTCACATCCTCAAACACTTGGACCAAGTGAATGAGCTCCTTAAACTGAATGGAGTCCCAGCAGGGAGGCCCCTACCCTTTGCTGAGGCTAGAAGAAAGCACAGCTAGGGTAGGGTGAGGCTTTGCTTGTTTATGTCAGAAAGCAGACACCGTTAGCTGCTGCTGTGTAAACTTAGCCTGTGTGGTGCAATGGGATAGGAGGAGGAAGTGATTTGGAAAATACCTCCTCCCCACATCACAGACATTCATGCGCCATCAGAAGACCCCCAAATTAGGTCCTATAATATGTGCTTGGGTGAAGCAAATCCCCATCTGGCTTCGGGCAGTGTGTGACCTTGTTTCCTGTTTTAATAACTAGGGTGTAAAGCTAACAGCGTAATAATATGTCATGGTCACGATGTCAGCTGCAAAGAGGAACCGATGTTCGGCGAACTTCCAGCAGTCTCTAGCCCAGGGCCCCCAAAGCTTGAGGGGATGTTAGAGTCAGGGTGCCTGATGTCACATCCCTGTGCCTCCAGCTCTGGCTGAAAGTTAGAATGAGTTTTATGTGCAATGGCAAAAGGAAGTTCTTTCTGGGGAGCAGAGGACAGGTTTGGGAGGGGATTATGTCATTCTACTGGTTATGAAAGAAATTACCCCTAGTGCTTTTGGGACGGAGAATACATAGTTTCACAGTTCATTTGGGCTTCAATCACCCTATAGTGTCATGATGGCACCTAACAACTTTTGTGGGCTGAGGACATGGCTCAGCAGTTCAGATGTTCACAGTGCCAGTGTGAGGATGGAGTTTGAATCCCCAGAACATACACAGATGCCACATGAGTATGATGGTCTGCATGCAGTAATCCCAGCTTTGGAGGGTAAAGACAGGGTATCCCCAGAATAGGCCAACTAGTAAGACTAGTAGCTGTATCGGTGAGCTCTGAGTTGATTGAGAGACCTTGTTTGAATAACTAAGGTGCAATAGTGTTGGGGAATGTTTTCCAACAACAGCCTCGTGCCTTTATGTGTATGCCACACACATGTGAATGCAATACCCTCCCCTCATCCCAGGTATGCCCATACACATTCAATATATCCATACACACATGCACACCACACATACACATACGAACATGGAAAAAGAAAAAACTTAATTTATGAAAAGTAGAGAGACACCATTTTGGTGTTGTTGAATGGACCACTGTTACTATGGTAGCCAATATGACAAGAATGTCCTCGTGCTGTGGGCCTGAGTCCTCTCCCTAGCCCTTCGGTAAACAGGAATTCCATCATAGAAGTATCGAAAGTGATGACATCATTTCTGTTTTGCTCTTTGTGGTCAAGGGCACACCTAAGGGGCAATCACAGCTCTCCTAACATCTCAAGCATTTAAAAGACATAGAGTCACCTTCTAAAAGTTGGCTCATCAAAAATGCAAATTTTAAACTTTATGTACAGGCTGTACTGGGGCAGCAGTGGTGTTTGCCTCAGTACTGAGTATTGTTGGTAAGGTTTTTGTGTGTGTGTGTTTTAGGTAGATAAGAGGTGAGAAGATCATTTCCAGAAATTGATACCCAAAGGCCCTAGGTATAACCTTTTCCAGGTTCAGCTCATTTTATGCATATCATAGAAATAATAATGAACTAGGACTCTGTGGCCAACAAAGATCAGAGAGATAAAGACTGTGAGAGTCAGGGAGGGAGTGACCCTAACAGCCAAAGGGTGAGAATTCTCCAGGGAGAGGAAGTAGACCTGAGTCTCCAGGATTCCCAGCAGGACCTGTCCTGGAGGCCGCAGCGGATGCTCAGAGCATCTCATCATTTTGTTCATTTTGCATTGCTCATGGCTCAAAGGACTCAGCAAGCTTTGGAACAGATGGTGCCTGTGTCACAGGATGTCCCCTTGTCCTATTTATTCAAGAATGAACCACGTCTTTGTAAACACTACAGTCGTGGCGCAGAATCATAATTGGGCCTCTTCATCTCTGGAAAGGAGAATGGTTGCTTTAAGCTAGCATTTTTCAAACTGTGGCTGTGACCCATGAGAGCTGTGGTCTGGAATCAAGCTATGATACAACATACCCCATACTTTTTGTAAAATTGTGTTTCAGCCAGGTGTATATGTAAGGGTTTCCATGGTCTGGGTTATAATGGTGAGGGGTGGGGGTACTCCAAAACTCTGAAGTACCACTTAAGATAACTTACAATATTATTATTATTGTTGCTATTTATTGTTACTGGGGGCATGCGTGGTGTACTTGTGGAGGTCAAAGGACAGGCCTGTGGAGTGGATTCCCTCCTTCCACCTTTTCATGGATCAAACTGGGGTCACCAGGCTTGCCCAGCAGCACCTTAGCTGCTGAGTCATCTTCCAGGACTTCATGCAAATTAGAAGAAGGAGGGTTGATTGTAACTTAGTGTGAGTGCAGGCTGCCCATCTGTTTAGCTTCTGCTTTTTGTGGGAGTGGAGATTGAACCCACATTCTCGAGCTTGCCGGGGAAGCCCTCTCTCCTCAGCTCTGCTCCAGTCCTGCCCAGTTATTTTTCTAGGTGGTCAATGTGCATGACTGAGNGAGAGAGAGAGAGAGAGAGAGAGAGAGAGAGAGAGAGAGAGAGAGAGAGAGAGAGAGAGAGAATTTAAAAGAGAGAGCCCCTGAGTGAGAACGTTAATTCTGCCATATGCTAGGCAACAGAGTGCCTGTTCTTAACTCTCACATCACATCTTAAGACAAAGTCCTTTGACACTGGCCGAAAATTTTGAGTAAATCCTTAAAATTTTCAGTTCATAATATCATTGCTTAAGTAGAAGCCTGTCAACTTGACAATAGCTGTATGAGCTCACATACTGTGCACAAGGAAGAAAAAGTCCTTGAGTCATTAAGAGTGCTTGGAAGTTTCTAGGGGATTCCCCTTCCAGAGACATAGTAAATCCCTCCTATTGCCTTGCTTTCAAACAAGGAACTGTTTCTACGTTAACTTTTCTCATTCACCTTCAGTGTTTCCTACTTAATAGTAAGATGACTGTAGAAAATGATGCAGCTCCGGAATGCCCGATGTCACCTCCGAGATGCCCAGTGTCCTTCCACAGAGGTACGTTCAGAAACCCGAGACATGTTACCCATTAACACAACATTTATTAGTATCTATAAGGTGCAGGGTGTGATACGGGGGCAGGGGTGGGGTAAACAATGTCAGGCATCTTCATCAGAGCCTGCTCTGCAGCCAGGGACAAATGGTGACTTTAGGCAGTGCTCTGGGCAGAGCTGAGGACTTGGGCACCACTGCCTTCAATGCAAAGCATGGCAGCTGATGTACCAGTTAGCTTTTTGTCTGGACACACTGCCAGCTGTTGGGGGAAACGGTCAGCTCCATTTCTAGGATGTTACTGTCAAATGCCCATATGCTCCTCACGCTTTGTAGGGAGCGTTGGATGCCTTGTCACTGCCAGCTTGGAACTGAGTGCATGTGAGAGGCATGTGACAAGCAGATGGCTTTGAGACTTAGTTATGGAAGAGAGTGCACAACTGAATGTTCCCACGTTCAATGTTCCAAACAGCACAGGGACCGGCTTACTGCTCCCTTTTGCAAGAACCAACAGCTCTTTTCCTGACTGGAAACTAGTCCACCCCCGTGAGGCAGACACAGGGCTAACACTGAAAGTTCTGAGTTTACTTTGCCAAGCTTGTCCCCTCTCACTTTGTTGGGGATTACCTACTGTTCGAGATTTCTAGGACATACTATTGACTTTGATTCAGTAGGAATCTATGCAGTCTGGGATTTTACTTGACTGAGAGATATGAATCCACAGCATCTCTCCTCATGAATAGATGCCCAAGGAGAGGATACCAGACTGGAATGGTCCCCAGGGGCCACAATCCAATGCTTGACACACACTGGGCCTGCAGTGTCTATTGAGCAAATACACGGATGGCAGCTTGGTTGGTTGTTACGGCCACAGTGCTTCGAGTCTCTGAAGTTACAGACTCCGTTTCATCAGTGTGCAGTGGTTTTCAGTTTGTCTTGGCCAATGTTATCCTTGAGTTTGGTTCATATAATAAAAACTACCGACTAGTCTAAGTATCGTAGATTGCTTCTCTGTATACTTTTCCTGGCCACATCTTCAAATCATCATACAAAGACATAGTAACCATGTTGTATCATTCTCAATGTGCCTGAGATTTACTAAAACAAAACAATTGTATTAGCCAAGTTATAGACTAAAAAAAGGTCATGAATCATCTTATTATAAAAAAGCAAAACATTGTTATAATTATTATTAATCTTTTTTAAAGGCAGGGACTCTCTATATACCCCTGGCTGTCCTGAAACTCTCTGTATAGACCAGGCTAAACTCAGTCTTACAGAGATCCACCTGCCTCTGCCTCCTAAATTCTGGGATTAAAGGTGTGTGCTACCACACCCGACAGAACATTATTATTAACCTTGTTGCCAGAAAACTCAGTTCAGCTCCTCTATGAACTTTGAACTCTCAGAGCTTCGTCCTCTCTCTCTCATCCTAAATATGACCATGTAGTTATAAGAATTATTTTAGGGAATAATTCCTGTATATCCTTGTCAAACAAGAGAAAACTCTCATTGGTTTTAATCCACAGCCACCATATCCTTGCTTTAGATTTAAAAAAAAAAATTGTGTGCCTGTCTGGGTGTGGGTTTGTACTTGTGCATGCAGGAGCCCTGGAGATCAGAAGAGGACATCAGGTCCCTGGAGTTGGAGTTAGAACCAGGTGTGAGCATGGGGATGTGCATGCTGGGAACTGAACTATTCTTTGCTGGAGTCCTATGCATCCTAACCACTAATCCGCCTCACCAGCCCCTAGATATCTGTTTTTAAACACAGTAGAAGACAAGGAAGAAAAGCCTCAGGCATAAACGTAGTGTGTTAGATAATTAAGTGGCTTATGCCTCCTACGCAGTTATTATTAGTCTCTGGCTGAATGAGAACCATTTAATTCCTTCAAGCTACATAAAATGCGGCAAAAATATACAGTCTCACAGTATGTTGAAATGGCGTATGAAAGAAAGGCCTTCCCACGGCATCTGTGTCATATGTCAGAGATGAATAGTGTTTCTGATTTGATGGCCACTTGGGTCAAGTTTTCTTTAAGAGGAGGCCTGCTTGGAGAAGGAATGGTAATAGAAATGGCCTCTTGGGAAAGGCTATTGGTGAGGTTTAACTTTTTTTTGAAGTATGCTTTCTTTATGTCTTCTAAGAGGGCATTTTATCAGTACTGGGTCAAAGTGCCTTAAAACCATGCTTAACTAGCATGGACACTGCCTGAATGTTCAGGGAGACCCAGGCTGTGGAGGCAGAGGAGGGTGAATAGCAGTTTCTCCTCTTGAAAGCGTGGTGGGGAAGCCAACAACATCTACAGGACCTGGGGGCCCTTTCCGAGCACAACACTCCTTCACCAACCCTGTCAAATCAGCTTTCATATCCAAACCAAATCCCCAGGTGATCTGTATGCATGTATGATTTGGGGGCCATCATCCTGGGACCCCAAAGCCACTGTTTCTTGGTGGCCAAGCACACCGTACCACGGCTTCGCTTTCTCTTTTCTCTCCTCCTGTTTAGAATCTCCCCGTTTTAGAGGCTAGCATCCACAGCTGAAGGCGCCCTTCTCTCCTCACTGCTCCTACACCCGCTTAACCCTAGATCACTCTGCTTGCTGTTATCAAGAAACCATTTCCAGGGCTCATCCCCTGACTGTCGATGTTTCCTTGGTAACACCTACTGCGGGGCTGAGTCTCGCCTTCTTGTGCTGTGCTGAGATCCGGTCTAGGCTGTCCTTGGAAATGCCACTCCCTTTTGGTTTTAAGTGCCATCTGTGCATGGGGGAGGGGTGGGGGTGGAAGATTTCTGTCTCTATCATGGAATTCTTCCAGTTTCACTATCAGTTTCTTTACTAATATTCATGGGGTGCTGGTAGGGGGAAGGGTAGACCTGTTAGGTGCCTGGGGTACTCAAACCAGGGCTTTCTCAGTAGGGGGAAAGAGCATGGGACTACAAAGGACCAACTTCTCAGATCCCTCTGGATGCTTCACATGGCCCCATCTTTGTGTCCTGAGGTCCAGCTTGCAGCAGGTGCCCGGAGGCAACCGGATATCCAAGCCAAGACCTAGACTGACCAGCCAGTTGGCCCCATAGAAGCAACTTGGTCCTTCTGTTCCAAACTGCTGGCAGGGAAAGGGCTCAGCAGAAAAGTGAGCTGGCTATTTAGAAGCACTGCTTATGAATTCAGGCTCTGTGGGCTGGGGGTTTGCGCAGCCAATGGTCAAGGGAACATTTTAGGGTCAACCAAAACAAGGAGCACCCAGACAGATCCCTCTAGTCAGAAGATACCGGCAGGGGCAGAAACAAGATTGCTTTCTGGCCATAATGAGTCCGAGGACCGCGCTTGCAGCTCCCGTTCTTCTTGAGGCCCACAAACCAGCTCTTCTCCGCATGCTTCTTGGATGTGTAAGTGTTATAATGGTTTTCTTCCAGCCTTTCTAGGAACAGGCATTCTTCATCTGGTGTCTGCTAAAGGATAAAAACCAAGGGGAGGAGGGCAGAACAATTAGTGGGTGGTTTGAAATAGGGTTCCCTTCCTCTCTTTCACTAGCTGTGTAAGGATCTCAAATTCCTTCCCACACTGGTGATTTTCACTGAAAGGCTGGGATTTTTGCTTCAGTGTTGTTAGGGACACAAATACTTGTGTAAAATGTGCTTTGCACATACAAAAAAACCAGTGGAGCTTCTGTGCGTTTCTGTTACTCTCAGACAGGCCTTGAACTCCTGATTCTCTTCTACCTGCCTTCCACGGCCATGTGCCACACCATGACTGGCCACTTAGAGAAAGAGAAAATACTCTTACTTTTTTTCAGTTGTTTGTGAAAAGAACTATATTCCTTAATTTTTTTTATTTTGTGTGTATGTGTGCATGTGTGTGCACATGTGTGTGCGTGTGTGCACGTGTGTGTACATGTGTGCACACAAGTGCACTCACATTACTCACTCATATGTGGAGGTCAGAAGACAGTTTTTGTGAGCCAGTTCTACATGTGGGGCCTGGGGATGGAACTCAAGTTTTCCGGCTTGACAACTACGTCCTTCGCCCCCAGAGTCATCTAGCCAGGCCATGAATTGTGCTCTTAAGAAAATCACAAGGAAGCCATGAGGTGGTGGCTCAGCACTTGCCACCAAACCTAACGACTTGACTTTGATTCCAAGGGCCCATGAGGTGGAAGAAGGGAGCCAGCTTCTACCAGCTGTCATCCGTCCTTTTCACTTGTACCATGGCACACATTTTCCCCGTTCTGCTTCCTGCCCCATCACACAATCAATAAATACATTTATAATAAAAGAAAATCACCGCTTTAGTTGAAAACAGAAAAAAACAAAACAAAACAAAACAAAAACCCAAGCTCACCACCTGCATATAGGCCACTGTGGACATCTGCTTGTTGGGTGGTTGATACAGTGCCAGAGGGTAAATGCAGGACCTTGTACATGCTAAGCAAATGTTCTACCACACAGCTATGTTCCCAACTCTAGACAACTGTTCACACTTCACAAAATCCTCCCCTATCTCCTCATGCACATGTAGAATGTATAAGGCTCTATAGATATAGATTTGTAACCTATTAAGGTCATAGTCTTTTTTTTTTTTCTTTTGGTGTTTTGAGACAGGATTTCTCTGTTTTATAGTCCTGCCTACTCTGGAATTTGCTTTGTAGACCAGGCTGGCCTTAAACTCATAGAAATGTCTCTGCCTCTGCCTCTTGAGTGCTGGGATTAAAGGCATGCACCACCACCTTATCTGCTATTTTAATATGGGCAATAAGCTGATGAAAGTATATTCAATATCCCTACCAAGGAAAAGTGAAGTTAAAATATTATTAATCATTTATTAGTTAGGATATCTTTCTGAGTATGACTTGAAGATAAGTATCAAAATCTGAAACATCCTCTCTCCGTGTTTCCCTTTCTCTTCTTTTTTCCAGTACTGGGAATTGAACTTGAATTCTCCCACATGCTAGGCAAGCCCCTCCACCCCTAAAGCATGCATCGTCTTTGGTGCAGCAATTTCCCTTCTAGGGCTCTGCCATTAGGAGGCAGTTGAACGAATATAAAGTCCTGTTTTGAGGGTTTTGAAGTATTGGCTATTGTGGCAATACAACGGAAGATGTCTATGGAAGGTGGTATTGGAGGGGATAGAGTTCCTTCCTCTCAGTAGAATCCAGGGCAGCTTTGGCTTGTTGAGAGAGCCCAAGCATGTTAATAATATGGTTACTTGGGAAGAGTCTATCGGCTGATATTTTAGCTGCAATTATTCTATTAAGAGGGAAAGAAGTCAATGTTTCACATTTCTATTGGAGCAGATTTTGGAATGCTCATATTCAATTTGAATTTAAGGCAACCATGTGGAAATTCTTCTGCTGTACACTGTCCTTTTGATGACCTGCCATATCGGACTGTGCCTTTTCCAGTCACATGATCCTTATGGACTCTCTTCAAGCATGATTCCCTTTCCAGGCTTTTTTTTTTTTTTTAAATCAGATAATCCATTGTTCTTTATATGTGGAAATGTTTGTTTTATTAGGGTATAAGACCTACCAAATGGAGAGGTGAATCTTGTTAGCCTCTCTGGTCCTGTATTTCCCTTTGGACACGGCTTTGCGGATGATGGCTGCTCATTACCTAGTGAGTGGGTAAGCGGAATTCTTTTCTCTTCCTGCTTGGGTAGGAGCCAGATTTCTGCTAAGCAAACAGTTTACCGCTGAGCGACATCCCAGCCCCAGCGCTTTTATTAGCAAGGAACTATGCAACAGGAAGTGTCCGGCTTCTTATTCATTTATAGTCTGGGGAAATGACACCTGGGTGAGACATTGTGGACCCTTCTGGAACAAAATAGGCTATAAATATAGTATTTAATTGAATGACTCTGCCTCTGGAGGAACTTGGTCCAGACACTAGTATTGCGGCACATTGTTGAGACAGAAGGAAGGAGGTGGTTTTAGACTGTGTGGGTTGTCATGACCCTGGAGCAGGATTACCCCATGATGGCCTTTGGTGGGTGTCGGGCCTACATTCAGTGACGAAGTTGGGGTTGGTCCCAGACCCTACCTGTTGTCCTTTGTCACACTGATACAGCCGATGTGCAGAGTGGCTGAGTCATGGCTGAGGTGGCCACGTCTCAGAGGTACTGCATCACACAGCCGGGCTTTGTGTGGGCTTACTATACATTTGGCACAGCGCTGGGTACATGTTCCTCAGCCCTTGATTCATGCCTATTGTTGTGGCTGTTTCTATTTTTATATTCAGCGTGCTTCCCCTGCCCCAGTTACTTGAGTGACATACACACATTGTAGAAAATCTGGTATATGCAAAGATTCGTAGGTAGGACATCCTAAGATCTTATTTGGGTGAATTACAGTGATGGCTATGGTTGATGTGGGAGAGGGGTTTTTTTCTAGAGCCTTGAGAACACTGGCTTCAGGCAGTTCTCCCTCAACATTTATATTTAAGTGTAAAATATTAGAATAAATGTCAAAATTAATTTCAGAAAGAAAAAGCCTAAAACCTCAGCACAATCTCTAAGTCATAGTGAGTATGTGGGGCTCACAAGCGTATCGTTTGTCTTAGTCATCGGTACAGGGCCCCCCAGGTGCCAGAAGCTGGTGACCAAGTTCCCCGTGCTGGCCCCTTGGACCATCTTGAGCCTATGTCGGTACTGTCTGTTGCAATAGATGGGGCTCACAGTAGACAAACAGCTAGTTAGAATAGGAAATGTATGAGCTTCATTTGAGAGTCTAAGGTGGAATGCTTGACTGATTTGATGGGTGATTAGAAGAACTGCCTTAAAGTCCATCTCTTGGGCAGCAGCTCCAATCACCTGAGCTCATCTTTTCCCATGACAGCGTTCCATCTTCTGCCCTCTAGCGGGCAGTGGGGTAGCTGCGCTGTGTTCACACCTAGCAGGCTTCTAGCCTGTGCTGCTTTGGCAGTTTGATACCACTTAAAGTCAGCCCACACTAAGCCTGCTTTCCAGACAGCCTTTTTCGTAGGCCGCATCTTCCCGAAAGGGAAGGGTTTGGGCCTCAAGTACAGGCAAGATTCTTATAAGTGCTCAGATACAGAGGAACGATTACTGAATCCAAAGCATTGCAAGTTGTAGGTGACCCTGAAACCGAAGAGATTATCTTCAAAATTTTAATACAATTTAATTATTTTTTAAGCCCTAAACTACTGCAATTTTGATTTTTTAAAAAGTATGAAGAGACAGGAGAAGTAACAATACCCAGTAAACCTGACTTCAGTTAAAACATGAAAAAACAGTCAGGCTTGGTGGTGTATGCATGTCCCAGCACTAGGTATTGGAAGACAGGCAGACCCTGGTATTTTATTTTATTTTATTTATTTTCCTTTCCCTTTCCCTTTCTCTCTCTCTCTTTCTTTTCTTTTCTTTTTTTGACCCTGGCATTTTCTAGCTAGCCAGCTTAGTCCACATGGCAAGTTCCAGGCTAGCGAGGGACCATGTTGAGGACTGATCCCCAAGGTTGTTCTCTGGCCCTCAGGTGCTTATGTGTACCCCCCACCACGCAGGCAGGACATAAAGAGACACACATAGCTCTCACTCAACTCAGGGACATTTTTGGACCAAATGAATAGAGTAGGATTAGGTATTCTGGAACGAGTGCCTGACAAGTTAGCAAACTACCAATCATCGTTTCTTCTCTGTGCGATAATCAGAGTATTTTGAGAGAATACCACAAGAAACTCTTTTATGTTCATGCCTAAAATAAAGCAAGGTGGAGGGTGGGAATTGTACTGGAAAAAATAACAAACAAAGACTAATTGACGGTCTTTCATTTGCATCTCCCACGTAACAAGACTTCTGGAAACCTCAAGCCTTGGCTGAGTCTGGAGGCGTCAGCCTCATACTTACTGAGCCGTATAAAAGCCCGTCCGTGTCCATGGCCAAGTACTGGCCAGTCTCTGTACCCTTTATATACACTTCGCCCGCGCTTTCCGCACTCAGCTGCAGCTGAACTGGAATGAAAATAACACGAGCAAAAGTCAACAAACACTTCTGCCAATAGCCCTGCAGCCAGAGTAGTCTGCCATGGAAAATTCTGCTCATTCGTTCTGTAGTGGAGGATGAGCCCTCCAATGAATCAGAACAGTAGTTCCCTTTCCTTTCTGTTCATGAGGAGTTACATTCCTGAGAATAAGAGAGACAAAGGCTAGCTTGCCAGCCCATATGCCCTGTGCCCACCTGCCCAGCTCCTCTGTCCTGTCTCTCTGTTACCTGAGGGGAAATAATTATAGGGAGAGGTGATACTGGTTTCCCTGGTTCCACTAGTACTAGTTCTTGGACCGTAGAGCAGGCAGTGGCAACAGTTTTAGCTGTCACCCTACTGGATAGGGACACACTTTCAAGGCAGAGAGTGACATGTTGGTAGATCATTAATATTTTAAACCCAGAAACTGTTCTTTTCCTAGAGAGGAGAGAGTTCAAGGGAGTCAGGACTCACCCACAGTGAAATTTAGTAAACCCCTCCACTCCCAAGGCATCCCAGATGAGAGCCTGGCAGAGAGGAAGTGCTCAGGGAGGGGAAGGAGTTACCCATTTACCATAAATGCAGGGACGGGACAAAAGCAATGTTTTCAACTGGGGGTCTTTTTCTTCCACAAGGGATGCCTGGGGATTGTCTGTGTCATTACAACTGGAGGGGATGGAGAAGGCTACTGGTATTAGTGGGCAGAGGCCGAGCATGTGCAAAACATCCTACAACGCAGAGAGCACCCTGAAGGTCCTGGAACCCATGCTAAGACACCTTACAGCTGAAGGCAAGGATCTCAAGTCGCTTAAGACACCTATCACCCTGTGTTCTGGTTGGTCCTCAGGAGCTCTGGGTAGTGATGGACGTATATCAGAGACTAATACCCAATGGATAATTGTTATTTTGCTTGTTGACCTCGGAAGGGAAGTGCATTAATGGTTATCCTTGGGAGTTAGAATTAATGTTGGGCTCCTTTGGACAATTTCTTTAGTCTCTAGACTGTCACAACTGTCATTCTGACTTGGAGTGAGAGGGCCAAAAGTAAGTAAGTCTAGAAGAAAGTAGATTAGTGGTGGCCATGGCCTAGGCAGGGGTCAGGATTATGACGGGAAAATATAGTTAAGAAGTATGTGGAGTTTTACTTCACTTCTACTCATAAGGAAATCAGGACCAGGATGGCGGCCCAATAAACAGGGCTGGGTTGGAGGGCAATGGACTTGACAGATTTCTCTATGGGTCCACTTAGGCCCCTCCCTCCCCTCCTTCAGTACATCAGTGGATATGCAGCTTCAGTGGCTGAGCTCCTGGCCCTCCCTTCCTGCACATAAGCTTCATCCTGGGAGATGGAAGCACACAGAAGGCCACTCCTAGAGATGGCGCATGTGTGCTTTTCTCGAGAGAGTATGTGCGTGACTGCCAAACACATCGTCTCCCCTCTGCGACAGCATTAGCGTTCTCTTCACACAGTTCTCCACCTCTGGTTTTTCTTAACAGCTGTAGTGATAAAAGAGTTTGCTTTGGGGGGTGTGTGTGTGAAATTTTAAGTGTATGAGTGTTTACACTGCACATGTGTGTGTGCACCATTTGTGTGCAGTGCTCATGGAGGCCAGAAGTTAGATTCAGAGCCTCTGGGACTGAACTTACAGACAGTTGTGAGCTGCTCTGTGGGTGCTGGGAATTGAACCCAGGTCCTGTGGGAGAGCAGCCAGTGGTCTTAATTGCTGAACCATCTCTCTGCCCTCTTACATGTTCTTTTTGCTAGTTGACCTGTGCTCCATTTTGTAGCTATCTGTACTGACCTTGACCACATTCTGACAGATGTGCTGGCATTTCCCCCTTCCCCTCTGCTTTCGTCATCCTACAATTCACACAAGAGTGACACAGAGTTACATCACCTCTAGAAGATGCACCTCTCCATCCTCGGAAGTCTGATGTAGAGACTCAAGACTTCCCCCAACTTCCTGTGGTGAGCAGAGACTGTTGAAATCACAGGAAGGGAGCTGGGAGCTACCGACTTCCATTCCTACTGGGCTTCCTAACTTTGGTCATCTCTGGAAATATGGTCATGAGACAATAAATCAAAGAACATCTAGGAGCTGCTTTCTTCAGCCTCAGAGCAGTCACTTGCTCACTCTGTTATACCCGTGTACCTTTCAGTTTGTATGTGTGTGCACGTGCGTGTGAGCGCACGTGTGCATGCATGTACCTGTGAGCGTGATGATAAGAGCACAATCATGGATGCTGTTCCTCAGGCTCTATCCACCTTGTTTTTTGAGATAAGATCTTTCACTTGGCCTGGAACTCACTGCTTATGCTCGGCTAGCCAGTGAGCTGAGGAACCTGCCTGCCGCCATCTTCCCTAGGATTACAAGCGTGCATTACTACACCCGGCTTCTTCACATGCATTCTGAGAATGAGCCCTGTGTGCTCATGCTGGCACAACAAGCATTTTCCTGACTGAGCTATCTCCTCAGCCCTCACCAGACTCTTTCATATTTAAGGATCCTATGCCCCTGTCTGGCATCTTCTTCCTCCAGATGTTTGTAAAGTTTGCTTTCTTCCTCCTTCAGGCCTCTGCCTAAATATCTTCTTGGAGAAGCCTGCTCAAGTATCTGCGATACTCTGCCAGTGGGTCCTGTCTTCCCCTTCCCCAACCCTTGCTGGTGCCTCCATAGTGCCCATGTGTCGTTCCCCCTGTTCTCACTCTTGCTGTTTCCTTTCCTATACTCAGCATATAATTATTTTATTACTCAAAAGTTTTATCCAGGAAGCAGAAAGGAAGGGAAAGAATTTTGTCTGTCTTGTCTTGACTCTTTGGGTCCCCGATGTTTCCTAGCATGTACTACACACAGTGTCCAGTCGTATCTGATGAGCGAATGCTATTAGGCTAATGTTGGCAGAAATGGTTCTGCCAAGCCACCCTCAACAAGCTGTGGTTTTTGAGTTGTGTTCCCAACACATTCTCGGGGCCAAGATAAGAGATATGAGAACTGAGGCCGGACTCCACCTTCAGCTAGTGGGGTGACCCTGGCCAGGCTGCTTAATCCGTCTTGGGCACAATGGTGGGTGTTAGGTTCCATGTCTATCAAGTTCTCTCCAGATCTAACTGTCTGTGAAGCAGGTGGCTACGTATGATCATGACGCTCTGGGGAGCAGAATGGCATGGTGTGTCCAGGTGAAAGAGTGCAGCCGTAGTTCATGCTGTGACACGGAAGTCTGCGATTGCAGTTGCATGAAAAGCCCAGAATAAGCAAATACGTAAACACAGTGAGGAAATTAGTGGGGCCCAAGGCCTGAAGAGGGGCTGGGGTAGATATGGAAGGATCATGGTTAAAAGCCTGGAAGATTCTCTCTTGAAAATCAAAACTAATCAAGATGTTCGTACAGCCCTATGGAGAAAAGTCGTAAGGGCCATGAGATGGCTCAGTGGTTGAAGCTCTGCTGCACAGACTAGTGACCTGACTTCAAGCCCAGGATCCCACGATAAATTGGTTTTTTTGAGATACGGCTCCATGTAGTACAGGCTGGCCTCAAACTTGCTATGTAGCCAAGGATGACCTCAGACTCTCAATCTTCTTGCCTCTGTTGCCCAACTACTAGAATTACAGGCTTGTTCCACCAAACCCCCCCCCCCAAGGTTTGTTTGTTTGTTTTTAAAGCATTTAACGCCCTAGCTCTGTCTCTTGCTGCAGGGCTGGGTGAGGGCAAGTTCTTTCTTCTGTGGAATCCCATCCAGGCCGTGGAAAGGTCTCACAGAGGTAAACAAGAGCTGGGGCCTGCCTAGCACGTGACCTTAGACCTCGGCCAGGGACGGTGTGCTGGTGAGAGTCAGCTCAAGAGTTTCCTCTCTAAATATTAGTTCTCCAGGATGTCCAAGTTTCGTAGCTCATTTTCGCTGGGTTTCTTTCTGGCTGCGTTTCCAACACATATATTTCTGTGAGCAGGGCTGGCAGGAAGGCACAATATGCCCAGCCTACACCGCTCATGTCCTCGACTGGCTGTCCAGCCCTCTGGGGGAGGGGGACGGGACTCCATTCTAGGTCTGCAGACCTTCACCCTCACAGCTGCTGGCTGCGGGGAACACTCAAGGGAAGAGGAAGTGTGACCTCAGAAAGAGGCAGGGGCTGGCCACACAGCATGCTGCTTCCTCCTGTAGCAGCAGAGCAGGGAAAAGGGTTGAAAGCCATTCAGTGTTCCCCACCCCCTACCCCCACCCAGGTGTGCTCATGGCCAGAGGTGGTTCATGCATCCAGGGTTTACACAGGACTAGGGTGACAGACGCGCAGATCTATGACTCAGTAGCTTAATAACAAAGGCTCCTTGTTGTTCAAAGGCAAAAGTAGATAAAAGAGTAAAAGTACAATTAAATATCACTCCCCCTCCACTCCTGTCCCTGTCCCTCTGTCCCTCTCTCTGTCATTTCCTCACCTCTGTTCTTGTAGAGAAAAATGGGGGCTGGCATCCAGCCACAAAGGGATTGCAGGGCAATAGGTAAATCCTTACTGGAAACTTTGTAGGAAGCGTGTGCTCATGTCTATAGCGCATGAACTGATGTGTGTAAAATGTAAAACTTCCTGGATAGCAGTCAAGGGTGACCAGCAGCTGCCCTGGGGAGCCTGAGAAGGTGGTAGAGGACCAGGGACCCACAGAGGGATGGCCTGATTCATTCTCATGCTCTCTCTGTTTCTATAAAATCAGTTCCGCAACCATCTCTGGGTCCTGGGTTGATGGCGTTTGCTGGTCTTCGGTCTGTAGTGTGTACTCGTGAGCCATCACTAAGCTTTCATGGGCGTCACCATCTCCCACAATTCCTCCTGCCTCCCGGGGCTGGAAATGTTTTAAAGTTCTCTTCCTTGTCAATGGGAAGACCCTCAGAGCTCCCCAAAACCCTCATCCCTTCCCTTATTTCTTTCCTTTGTTTCTTCCTTCCTTTTTTCTACTCTCCCGTCTTCCTTATTGTGTGTATAGGAAGTGTCTGTGGAAGGGTGTATGCATGCTATGATGTATGTGTGGAGACCAGAGGACAGCTTTTTGGACTCAGTTCTCTCCTTCCAAAACCTTTATATGGCCTCTTTAAAAAGCAAGCAGTTTCAGGTTTTAGACTTGCAAGCAGGTGCTTTACCTGCCAAGCTACGCCCCCAAGACTCGATTCTTGCTCCTGGTGACCTCTGAGGTGGGTCTGTGACTCAGCTCAGGCTTGTACACAAGGATCCATAAGAGGGGAGCATCCTTTAGACCCAGACCTACTAGAGGTGGGGTACAGGATGGGATGCCCAACTTCTCCAGCACCCTGTCCCAGGTGAGCACCCTGAGCAGAGAATGATGCCCTCACTGGAGGGAGACCCTGATGTCTATGGACAGGATTAACAGCAGCCCTGGGCATTCCGAGTTGCTTGTTAATGAAAAATAAACTCCCTTTAGCCCAGGTCTGCAATGGACACAACAAATTTTGATTTAGTTGAACAGGAAACAATTTTCTAAAGGTACTCTAGTGGTCGATAGGAAATTCAGAGCCTTGTAAGAATTGGCTTGAAGCGGCTTGGGAAAGGCTTCTGTGGTAAGATTTTTTTTTTCCCTAAGTGACAATCTATCACCCTGTAGCCCAGGCTGACCTGGTATTTGCAGTGATTCTCCTGCCTCAGGATCCCAGGTACTGGAATAGAAAGCATGAGACACCATCTCTAGCTACTTGGTGGATCTGTAACCGCAAATGTCCTGGTAGAATCCAGGGTTCTTTTTTCATGTGTTTTGTTTTGTTTCTGGTTTTGGTTTTGGTGCCAGGCATTGAACTCAGGACCTCATTTGTGCTAAGCCTGGATGCTGGA
Source organism: Dicrostonyx torquatus (assembly GCA_028555095.1). Classification (NCBI taxonomy): domain Eukaryota; kingdom Metazoa; phylum Chordata; class Mammalia; order Rodentia; family Cricetidae; genus Dicrostonyx; species Dicrostonyx torquatus. Next base: position 1,917,003 of record JAQHUG010000149.1, read on the forward strand.
GGGTGCTGGTTTGAGGATACAAATCATAAATATCACCGTGAAATGTACAAAATCCCCTTAGTGGCTCACATTCCCATGTTTTGTGCTCACTGCTCATCACCCTGTGGTCTCTGCGTGCTTATGCCCCTTCCTGACGCGGAGCCCAGCAGTTTTCAGGGGCTCCACCAGCCTACATCTGGGTACTTGTGCTTTGTGCCTAAGGAGTAGCTGGCATCTGCTTTCTTTTCTGTGACCAGAACCTTCCATGAGGTCATAACAGTAGCTTGTTCATGGAGAGGTGCTTCGATTCCTTACTTTCTAGAGCAGAAAGGAAGGAAAAGAATCCAAGATGGCTAGTGCCAAGAGCAGTGAGCTCTGGGGCCCACACCCCATGTCCACCCCTGTCCTGCAGTAGGGATTTTTTATAGCAAAGATGACAGCTGGTATCTTGGGCTGGGAGGCCAAAGGGGAGGACCTTGCTTGTGTGTGGCATGGCCTGCCCTTTATGCCTGCTGCCCAGAGAGAGGCCACAGAGATTACGTGCCCAGTTTATTCTGGGTTGGAGACTTCCCGTCCTTGGTTGTGTTTACTCAAAGTGAGGTCAGCCTCATTCAGAACTCAGCCAGGTTGTTTTATGTCGGTGGGTTTGTAATTAAAGTGTAACCACAAACCAGTCTTTGCAAAACATTAAAGACAGAAGAGGGGAAAAATGGACTAGAGGGGGAAAATTCCAGTGGTTTTAAATGTGTGTATGTGTACGTGTGCGCATACATGCATACATATGGAAAAGACTTTTGCAAACATTCGTAAAGGTATCTTATCTTTTAACATCTAGAAGAAAAGGCCAGAAAACGTTTTATTTAGTTCAGAGGTAGGCTGACACACATGTGGGTGTATTTGCATGTGTATTGTAGTTTCTCTAGAAAAATCTCCATAATCAAATGAAGGGTTTTGAGTTAGACTTGGGGACCTAAGAGGCTGATATAGCATATATGGCGGGCAGGAGTATCCTGTTGGGAGGACATTTCTCTCTGTAGCCCTGCCTCTCTCTCTGGCTATGGCAGCAGGGCCCAGACCTCCCCAACGCGGTTGTTTGGAAAGCTGTCCTGACTTGCAGTCCAAGCTGGTGGGGAATAGAACGCCTTTACCATAAAATGTGGAGTCCCATCAGACCAGACAGCGGAAGTCTGGACTGCCCCCAAACAGTGCACTGCAGTGTGGTCTGCCTGGATCCAGGGCAATGCAGTAAGATCCTTTGGACCAGCAAACTCCCCTGGTGCCTTTAGGATGTGGCTAGATTTATAAATATTTGATTGGCACACACTCTGCTGAAGAACATTTCCATCTGTGTGGTTAGTGGTGCCGAGGTTCCTCCTTCCTACGTGCTGGGGAGGCTAGGAGCTGTAGGCTTCATAAGAAGGCTGAAAATTAGGGATGCTTAGGAGGGAGTGTGCCGTTCCTCTCTAGGTGCTGCTCCAGCTATTGACTTTATGGAAGCGTAGGACCCGACATGTCTTCTCCAGAGAGGAAACTCCAGCAGGAAGAGCAGACAAGCATGGAGCTCTTTGCCTTTGCTCCAGTGGCTCTGTCCCAGGGAAGTTAGATGGGAAGGGCATGTTGGGCTAGGGCCTGGGAAGGCTGTGACTCTATGCCAGGTCTCAGGAGCTCCAACTAGACAGTCTCAGGGAAGCTGGGATGTAAAGTCACTAGCAGTTATGTGAACAAGCTTAACATTTCATGGCCAGCTATCAGCTAGGTTAGATGAGGTGGCACAGTGAGCCTATGGAGGGGGACGGTGGTGACCTTGGAGAATGGCACTGTTTTGAACATTCAGGTGCCTGGCAGTGTTGGATACTTGTAGAAACATCACCTTTCACAGTCTGACTTTCCTAAGAGGTAGAGAACTGTTGGGATTCTTATTTTAAAACAAGGAAACTTAGGCACATAGAGGAAAAGTAACTACCCCAAAATGTCACAGATTCGGTAAACACAGTCAGGGGACATCAATCTTGCCTTTGCCTATCGGAGCCATGTGATAGGCTAAACATGCCAATGTATTTAGTTTGCGGGTGGAAATGCTGTCTGTCAGGGTGCTAGCATCAGGGTGGTGGTGGGATCCTCAGGGGTGCTATTAGGACAGAGGGACTAGGCTCCACAAGCTGTCCCTGTGAGGGGCCTGGTCAGTGCGATGGTGACTAGGGACCTCAGAGGATTGCAGGTGGAAATGACCATCTGTGCAGGGTCTGGCGTGTGCCAGTGCTTGACAGGTATTTCTTGAGATATTATTGGGTTTAAATTTATCTGCCACCAATACAAGTCAGCCGCTCATCAAATTAATGCTTACTGGGCACTGAACCAAGTGACAGGCAATATGCTGAATACTAAAGTCACAGTGTTGGCCACCAAGACACACAGGCCTTGTCCTCAGGGGCCTGAGGGGCAGAAGTCCAGTCCACGACCACATGAGTGAATGCAGAAGTGTAGCCCCAAGGAGAGGGGCACAGATCTGTGACACCTTTCACGTAGTCCGTTTTCAACATGAAACGGGCCACCTCCCCTGCTCCTGTGGCTCTCCCTAGACTCTCAGTCTCTCAGGGCTGGCATTCAGCTGTCAAAAGCTTTCTTTTTACAAGCTGCATCCCCAGGGGCTCCAGAATCAGTAGCCCTCACTGTCTGTCTGTCTCTATCGTGGGTACTATGGCATTGTACTAGGGTTTGCATCATGTATGGACTATTGCCCAGACCTGTGACCCTAGCTTTGGTTAAGGCACAAGCCCTGACCCCCTGTCTCTACAGGAATCTGATAGAGACATTTTCCTTAAGTCTATTTTGGGATCGCCAGTGCACAATGTCCTTTCGAGGCTGGAAGCACGGATAAGAAACCTGGAAACTGTTTCTCCCAAGGAAGGGTAAGACAGAAAAATAGGAATAATTTCCCCACTTTGTGCACAGCATGTCAACTCATTGAGGACAAAGAAACACCATGAAAGGAATGAACTTTTGTCTTGTGAGGTCTGAGGCAAGTTCTATCTTGTGGGGTTTGTACCTAAGTATCTCACTGACTTTTAAGGACACTCTTTCTTCAGGAAACTTTGGGGTGCAGCGGTGGCTGTCATGCTCAGACCAGTTATTAAAGAATAGAACTTCTAAGCTGAGCTGTGGTGGCGCACACCTTTATTTAACCCCAGCACTCGAAAGGCAGAAGCAGGTGGATCTCTGAGTTCGAGGCCAGCCTGGTCTACAGAGTGAGTTCCAGGACAATCAGGACTACACAGAGAAACCCTGTCTCAAAAAGAAAAGAAAAAAAGAAAGAAAGAAAAAAAACCTTCCGTGTGGCAGATTGTGTGTGTGGATCCCAATGGCTCTCTAGGGCTTCCACTCCAAGCTGTCCAAAGCTGATTCTGCCACTGAGGCCCAAGGTTCAAAGCAGCAGTGCCACCGCTGGGCAGAAGAGGGCGATAGATCCACACTCAGGGAGATCTCCCATGCCCAGGAGGCCCTCTGGGTAGGCTGACTGGTAGTGTGAAGGACTGAGTCTCAGTGAGATTAAAAGACTGCCCAAAATTAAGCCTCAGGGGATACCGGGGATTAGAAGAATCATTGGCTGCACAACTTGAGGCATCTTTAGCAGAGTATTTCGTCCAAAACAGAGAGACTATTTATTGTCTGCTTAGAAAGTGGCAGAGTGGGGCATGAGCACCAACATTCCAGAGCCCTGACTGCAGAGGGCAGGTGGATTGTCCATTGTGGTTTCAACCGGTACAGGGCAGATTGCTGCCTGTTTATCTTAGGACTGTCCCCTTGGCCCTTGTTCTTAGCTCCATAGTAAGCAAACAGTAAGCTCATAGAACTGCTTTAAACATTGGCAGAGAAGGCTGAATCTAGACTCCAGCCCTTCATGGTCCTAGAGAAATGCCTTAGTCTCACATTGCATGTCCATACGCTGCAGCAAGTCTAGAGATGCAGGATTGTATATGCAGGATTGGCTGCTGGCATGTACTGAGCCGTTACCCTGGGCCGGACAGGTGCTGTGTCAAGAACGTTTACTATGTTATTTCATTTAATTCTCTCATGAGACCTGTAATCAGTATTCTCTTTTTTTTTTTTTTTTTTTTTTTTTGGTTTTTCGAGACAGGGTTTCTCTCTGGCTTTGGAGGCAGGCTGGTCTTGAACTCACAGAGATCTGCCCCAAGTGCTGGGATTAAAGGCGTGAGCCACCACCGCCCGGCAAAATGATTTATTTTTGTACATTGGTGTTTTTGCCTGCATGTATGTCTGTATAAAGGTGTTGAATCCTCTGGAACTCGAGTTACAGACAGTTGTGAGCTGCCATGTAAGACACTGGGAATTGAACCCAGGTCCTCAGGAAGAACAGCCAGTGCTCTTAATCACTGAGCTATCTACCCAGCCCTTCTCATTTCTTTTTAAGCAGAAAAATAAAGCATGAAAGAGTGTGCTCAAGTTCCCACAGCAGATATCCCAGCATCCCTTGGGTCCCGCTTTCTTACAACTCTCCTACTGAGCCATGCTGATTTCTCAGGGCTCTGACAGCTTAGGCCACCACAAGCTGTCCCAGTCTTATGCATCAGAGACATCCTATTCTGCTAATGACAGAATGAGCAGAGGGAAGGTACATTATATTGGTCCAGAAATCCAGCAACTACCCTCTTGTTACCCCGAAGCTTAAGATTTCCAAGAACCAGGAAAGCCTCAAGAAACATGTTGCCAGTGATCATCACCTTTGGTTTGGATCTTGGCTAGAATATCCCCCATTAGTGCAGAAAATTGATAGGGTTTACAAACATTTAAAACTTAAAGAAATTAAAGCTTGCCCCCCTGGGTTGTGCGGGTGAACACATGAATTGTATAACCTGGCTGATACAGTAAGATAAAATCTAAGCTCATTTGTGAGATGGGGTCTCTATTCTAAGCCCAGCTCCAACCTGTAGCTGTAGGATGACTTTGCTTCTGCTTATTCTTCCCTCCACCTCCCGAGTGCTGAGCGTATAGATGTATAACAGCATATCCAGTGTGTATTTGGCGAGGCCTCCTATGCTAGGCAAGCACTCTGTCAGCCAGGCTACAGACTCAGCCCAAACTTGGTTATTTTTAATGTTCTAGAATCTCTCTTTTTGGCTTATTCTGGTACCTATTTTTCATAGAATGGAAAACATGTAAGAGGCCCAATTGAAGACAAGTTATCAAAGCAAAATCCCCAAATCATGAGCCTGCCCCAACTGCAAGCCCTAGCACCCAGCTTTCTGGGGAAGAAGGGACAATGCCAACACCCATCCCAGTCACATGTGCATCAAAAGCCGCCGTTGCATGGAGTCTGTGATGTTTGGGGCCTACACCGGGTATAATTACACAGAAGCCATGACATCAGCAATGTGCATCCCGTTTTCAAGTCAGTCCCAAGTCTTCCTCCCACCTGTGCTCTCCCATGTGTCTTGGCTTGCAATGTGTTTGACTCTTGAGATTGCCATTCCTGTATGCAGGGAGCGGATCAGATCTCCCTACACCATCTAATACCCTAGTGGTACTCAGGGACTCCCTGACTCTTGTAGGAAGCAGACACCTAATATAACACACACACACACACACACACACACACACACACACACACACATCAGCCCTAGACAGTACTGGTCGGGAAGATTATTTTCCCTAAGCCATACCTCCATTTATCAACATTGTCTGAAAGCCAGGCTACTGGGAAAGCCCGGAATTGTCAGCCTCTCTGTGGCTCCCACCTCTGGCTCCATTAGTGTCTGGAGAATGACTTGACCCCTCCCCTTCTGCATACCACAGCCACATCTGCACAATGCGCTGCGGGAAAACTACATAATATATGATGTGTTAGACTATGCTTAGAGATGGGAGATGCTTAAATCAAGCCCAGTGGAGACATCACCTGGAGAGTCTGTTAACTTGAAATCGAGCCCATATCTTTGTACAGAATTTCCCGTCCCTAACCATCGTGGATGAGCAGGCCCTTGTCTGGCTTGGAGGGACCTGACCTTTTGTTAGTTTATAGAAACCTGGGGAGGGGGTGTGCAGTGAATGAACCAAAACCAAGGTTATGTCAGGTCAACAGAGAGTCCTTCAAAAGCTTGCAGTAAGATATAATTAGCTAAGTGGTAGCCCATAGTTCCCTGTCTTCCAAAAGCCAGCCCCTCTGTACATGTATGCTATCTCATTTCTGAATGCATTCTGCCTATACATAGAGCCTTAGAAAGTGGGTACCGGTACCTAGTCTCATCATCCTCCCATGCTGGACTAGGGAAGACACAGGAAAGTGTGGGTGCAATTTAGATAGCTGCTTACTGTGCTGGTCGCTCCTGTCCCTTGTCCCATCCACTGTCCCATCTGGAAGGATCCTCAAGAAGTGGCCCCCGTTGCTGCAGTAGAGCAGTTTGGGTTTCTTGTAGTTTCCTGCAGGCAGATCAAACCTCTCGGTCAGGGCTGTGAAGGTGGTGATTTCTCCTTCAGCCATGGCTCAGCAGCAACCGGTGGCGGAACTCTCAGGACTGAAAGAAATGAAGCACACCTGTAGAATGTTCTCCCAGTAAAGTTATGATGGACATATTCAGGAAGGGCCACAGACTGCTCAGGTGGTACCCAAAGTGGATGGGCCTGTGAGGTGGCTGGTGGTAGAAGAGGAATGGTTCCTTGCTGGGAGACGTTTTCCAGCCAATTCTCTCTTCCAAATTGGGTACAACTTTGCAACAAGATAGATTTTTTTCCTTCCTTTCCTTTCCTTTTTTTAGAACTTCAAATTTATCATTTGGTCAATAGGAAAAAACATCGTCTTGGTCCCTCCTTCTGGTTCACAGACATCCTCAAATTAAATACTGTAAGTTGTACTAAAATAACACCTAGGGGCTGGCTGAAATCCACACACGCCAAGAGGCTGAGGTTCTGCCTTCCATCCACCCTCAACACTGTTTTGACTAGGTACTGCCAAGCCAGAGTAGGGCAGAGGGCAGAGATGGCCTGGGCAAAAATGGGCACCTGTGAGCCAAGGGTACAGTAGAGGTTACAAAGGGTTAATATATGGCAACCTTCTAAATTTGCTAAAGGAAGGGATGAAAGCAGAGAGAGGGGCCTGGGGCATTTTTAAAGAGCAAGTACTACACTTTCTGAGACAGCATCGTGAAGGCTGTGTCTGACCTCTGGTTTCATAGTCTTCCACAAGTCACAGTTTCATCAGGTCTGTCCCTATACCCAGACCATCTTCATCTTAATTATTTTCTAATATGAGATGCACTTACAACTCAGAGCCTATAATAATATTTTATAGATATCTAACATTATATATATCCATTCTATAAAAATTCCTGCTAATGTAAAATGTATCAACCATTGACACTGGGGATTTGAAAACAAAACAAAGGAAAGTCAGAATTTTGAGCCTGACCATTTAGAAAAAGAAAGTTTTAATAACTACAAAGACAGTGAAAGTTGTTTGTTTTTGCTTTTTTGAGACAGGGTTTTTTGTTTTTTGTTTTGTATAGCCCTGGCTGTTCTGGAACTCACTCTGTAGACTAGCCTGGCCTTGAACTCACAGAGACCCATCTGCTTCTGCCTCCCAAGTGCTGAGATTAAAGGCATACAATACTACTGCCTGAATTTTTTTTAAAAAGAAGACCAGGAACCTAATGTTGGCCTCACCTATGCATAGCTGTTAATCATATATGTGTGTGCATGTATGTGTATACATGTATGCATGTATAAAATGAAATGGTTTTATAGCAACAATGATCATCATCACCAACAACATATTCTGTGCTGAAAGATAATATTTGTTAACTGATCCTTTAATGTGGATGCTGAAACTCCTATTAAAAATTAAATCAGAGCTTAGAAGCATTAAATTGTCTGCACAAGGCCAACAACTGGTGTAGGAGGGTCCTTCTGTATTTGGGTTGTTTTCATTGGTTAATAAAGAAACTGCCTTGACCTTTTGATAGGGCAAAATCTTAGATAGGCAGGGAGGACAGAACGGAATTCTGGGATAGGGAAGGCTCAGAGAGAGCTGCCATGAAATCGCCAGAGTCAGACATGCTGAATCTTTCCCGGTAAGACCACTACCTTGTGGTGACTTACAGACTATTAGAAATGGGTTGATTCAAGATATAAGAGTTAGCCAACAAGAGGCTAAAACTAATGGGCCAGGCAGAGTTTAAATGAATACAGTTTGTGTGTAATTATTTTGGGTATAAGGTAGCTGCGGCGAGACACAGCCCTCTGTGCCTCTTACTACAAACAACAAGAAGCTAAGGCTCAGAATGAGGCAGTGAACACAAAGCCCCAGTTTGCCCTTAATTACTGTGAGGAAGTTACACAGTTTCACTGATATGGAAGTGTCATGACCAGAAGTGGGGTTTTTACCCCTTGTATCAAATTACACCTACCTGCCTTTATAAAATTGCTTTCAGCCTACCATCATGGTCTGAATGCTAGTGATCTCCAACAACATCCCCTGCACCTGTTCCTTACTACCTCTGTAGCAGGATTCCACATAGCTAGCTGCTAAGGCCCAAAGAAACTCATGCTGGTAGCACCCTGAACTCCCAAGACTGGCCAGAGCCCCACATTCCATGCCCTGGTCAGTCATGAGCCCTCATGGGAATCTGTTCAGGCATAACCCAAAGCACCAGTCTGGAGAACTTGTCTTTGTGGCCAACCGGAATTAGAGCTCAAATTGGAAGCATCCAGCTTTTTCTCTGCTACTGGTAGTTAATATGTCTGGTATGTGCCCTGCTCTGCAGTCCCACAGGCCAGATACTGAGATACTGACTTCAGTTTCAGCTACTGTTTGGGAGGCCCTGGCAAATTTAAATGTCTCTCTCTGTGTGTGTATGTGTGTGTGTGTGTGTGTGTATCACATTCAAAGTCAGACTATCGCAAATGGCCCCTCAACACATGGTGCCACATTGTTCTTGCCACATAAGACAGTAAGAGACACATAATGTTATTTACATTAGCTGCAGAGTGATAATTTACCTTGTATAGCACATTGTGCTTTTTGTCCAAATTCTCAATATTTTCCAAGCATCACTCTTTCACCTCAAGCCTCTGGTCTTTCTGCCCACTTCCATCTCCTCTCCAGCTGTCCACCCTCTCCCGTTCCTTACTCAACTTCTTTCTGAATCACTTGATTTTTTTCTCTGAGAAGTGCTGGAAATTGAGTCTCCTGCATTCAATTTGTTGTTGTTTTTCAAGACAGGGTTTCTGTGTAGCCCTGGCTGTCCTGGAACTCACTTTGTAGACCAGACTGGCCTCAAACCACAGAGATCCGCCTAATTCTGCTTCCTGGGTGTTGGGATTAAAGGCATACCCTACCACTGCTCAGCTCTGCATACTAATTTAACATATACCGTACCACTGACTGCACCCTGGCTCTCTGGATCCCCTCTAATGAAAAGCGATGTAGCTATTTCAAGTGTGACTAACTTCATGTGTCGCTCCATTAGCTCGCAGATTCCCCTTCTTAACAATGCAACTAAGAGATCGTATATTTTTTCATTTATTTTTTATCCCCAGTATTTCCTAAGCTGCATACTTAATTTGCTATGCAGGAAACAATAGCCACAGTCTAATGGCTACCACTGGAATTGGCAACCTTAGGAGAACAGAACTTTCTTATTGTCTTAGGGTCTCCTCCTGTGGTGGTTTCTGATTGCATTTCCCATACTTCCTAAGTTGTGTATTTAATTTGCTATACAGGAAACTATAACCGCACTCTAATGGCTACCGTTAGTACTGCCAGTCTTAGGAGACTCGCAGAACTTCCCTGTCTCAGGGTCTCCCCCAGCGGCTGTTTATGTCTGCATTTCCTCTGATGTGGGCCAGCTACTTGCCAAGGACGGCCTTCCCTCTTCAGTCCCAGCCAGGAGGGGCTGTCAGGTTGTTTACTAAGTACTGGGCATGGATTTGGCTCTACCTGCCTGTATTCTCACCTCCTTCAATTGGGATGAACCACAAGGCTGGATGGGGTTGGTGGTACCAGCTCTGGCTAACGGTGATACTAATGTTCTCATTTACAAGTGGGTATAAGCCAGGCAGTCTGGATGTCATCACCTCAGAACCTTCATCACCAACTCGTGACCTTGACCAGTCCCAGCAGGTCCTCAGGGACCTTCTTTCTGAAGCAGAGTGAGAGCTGAGGTGTGTAAGACCATACCTCTATTTTTTGCCTGCTCATCTCCTAAGTGGGATAGTCACAGGATGGCTGCACTATTCGGATGCTTCCCTCTACGAAGCCTTTAGTTCACATTTGCACCTGAATCCTGAAAGCCACGTGTCGACACCTTAAAATAAGCCTGGCATCGCTATGGAGCTGATAGCCATGGCAGGTCGATTTGTGAATCAGCTGAAGCCTGGGGGAAGGGGCATGAAAACCTCTTATTTTTGTTTGTTTGGTTTTTGTTTTTCAAGACAGGGTTTCTCTGTGCGTAGCTCTGGCTGTCCTGGAACTTGTTCAAAGACCTAGGAACTGGCCTTAGACTCACAGAGATCCGCCTGCCTCTACCTCCCGAGTGCTGGGGTTAAAGGCGTGCACCATCACCACCACCCGGCAAAACCCTTATTTTTATTTTTATTTACTATTTATTTATGTTTTGAGAAGTGGATAGTTCAGAATTCTTTGACCAATCCATAGTTTGCTAATGGATATGAATAAAGGAAGTATATGGTGTGGCAAAACCATAAGGCAGCAACATTAACAAGTGTCCCTGGGGATTTATACGAATTGCTCTCATAAATGAATCAATTAACTAAGTGTAATCAGGCATTAAACATAATGTGGATTTGCAGGCCCTGCTTTTCGTTACTCTTGTCTGTCTTAGTGGCCATCTGGAGAGGGGATTTTCCATGTGGGAGACAGAGAAGAGCAAGTCCAACGGACTCCCTCTCATTGGTCCACACCAAGTCAGTCCTGGATTTAGGACGCTGGTGCGATTTTGGAAAGCCAGATGATTTTCTTGGTTTCTCAGTGACACAGAATTGAGAGGAACACTCAACCTATTGGAACGTCCATGTTAAAAGCTGACGAACTCGCTCAGCTGTGGCCTCTGAATCAGACACATGGAACAGTGGGAGACTGGGAGCTCAAGCCATTTTTCCATGTGGGAAAACAAACATCTACTGTACAACCCTGGGCATACACAGATGGGAACATGGATGCGCCACCCACTCTAGACATGATCCCCACTCCACCTACCACACAGAATCCTCTGAAGGGTTAAACAAACACAACATTCAAAAAGCTCGTGGGAAGTATAAAAATATAACCCAACTTCTTAGAGATAAGAGCACATGATTATATTAGACTAGTTGAAGCCAGTTGTGGTGTGGGTCAGCTTAATTTAACTGAGTTATTTTTATTCTCTTCCCTATGTGGCATAAATCAGCTAAGCTTCTCTTATTAAATCACAAAGATGAGAACAGAGTAGCTGAAGGAGGCAAAGATTAGCTGGTTGTGTAGGGAGAATTCAAGCCATTGCTGCAGACTCAGGTATGGACAGATGTGTGGAGAGGTGTGGAAGTGACTCAGGAATCCTGATGTTCCCAGGAGGCATTGTGCTCAGTGTGGCTCTGGTGACTGCTGAGGAGAAAGGCTTATGGTTCTGAGAACCAAGGGCAGACAAACATTGGCACCTATGGGTTTGTTCTAACGCCTGTTGCTGTTATGCAACAGAGAACTCTTTATGTAGAAAGGCAAACTGCGTACAGACATTGAAGACAGTGGGTTTAGGTGAAGTTGGTCCTCAAACCCACCATATGTAAAACAGGGCTTAGCTCCAGTTCTAAACAATGTTCACATCTCTATGAATCGAATCCCTTACTACTACCTCTACAAATGTTAATTCACTTTAGATTTTATTAAGTCAGGTGTGTATGTTAAATGTTCAAAACAAATAAAATGCATTTGAGCCAAAGCTGAGAGGGGAGGAGTGAAGTAGGTAAAATTGCATTTATATGAATTATCTAGAAAAGATTGCTCTAAAGTAGATGAATAAAATCAAACCAAATATATTTATTGTCATAATAAGTATAAATGGGGGGCTAAATTATTTAGCTATAGGAGCTCTTAAAAATCCACACATATGCCGGGCGGTGGTGGCGCACGCCTTTAATCCCAGCACCCGGGAGGCAGAGGCAGGCGGTTCTTTTTGAGTTTGAGACCAGCCTGATCTATAAGAGCTAGTTCCAGTGCAGGCTCCAAAGCCACAGAGAAACCCTGTCTCGAAAAATTAAAAAAAAAAAATTACACACACACATATATATATATACATATGTATATATATACATATGTATATATATATATGCATTCTGGCTACAAGAGATACATTTAAAACATAGGGATACAGTGGTTAAAATAAAAGGGTAAAAATTAAACCAGGGTCAGTGGCTTGCACACTACGGACAAGCACAGCAAGACTCAGTCCAAAAAGAACCCAAACTCTAATGGAGTGAAGAGGCAGCTTATATATGGGAGAAGAATCTTCGCAAACTGACAAATGATCTGTCAACGGACAGAAGACTGATATCTCAAATCTATAAAGAACCCAAAAAACTTAAACGAGAGTTTAACTACTCCAAAAATGGGTTAAGTAAGGAACTGAACAGAAGTTCTGAAAACTGGAACTACAGATGACCAATAACTATTTTTAAGAACTGATCAACATTCATAGCCATTACGGAAATGAAAATTAAAACTACTCGGAGATCCATCTTATCCTAGTCAGAACCGCTACCAATAAAACAAATGGTAACAACTGCCCGTGAGGATGTGGGTAGGGACAACTTTTGGTTACTGTTGGTGAGAGTGTAAATCAATGCAGGACTATGGATATCTGTGTGGAGTTCTCAAAAAAGTAAAGTGCCATGTGACCCAACTACACCACTCCAAAGGACTTTGTGTCCTACCACTGAGGCACTCGCACATCCAGTCAGTTGCTGCTCTATTCACAATAGCTATGAAATGAAATCAACCTAGATGTCAGCCAACGGAAGAATGGATACTGAAAAATGTACATATACCAACGGGGATTTTGTGCACCTATAAAGAAAGATAAAATTATGAAGTTTACAGAAAAAAATTGATGGAGCTTGAAAATACTCCAGTAAGTGAGGTAGCCAGGGTTCAAAAAGACTTTGTATTCTCTTTCATATGGAGATCCTATATATGTATATGTATGTGTGTGTGTGAGAGAGCAACTAGAAAAAGGTCCTTTGGAGGTGACAAAAGGCCAGAGAAGGGGGAAGCTATAGCATAGGAGATGCAAATGTGGGAGGGGGGGATGCTGATGTGGGGGGGATGCTGATGTGGGAGGGGGGATGCTGATGGTGGAGGGGGGCATGCTGGGAGTGAAGGGGGATGCTGGGGGTGAAGGGGGATGCTGATGGTTGAAGGAGGGATGCTGGGGTGGAAGGTGGGATGCTGGGGTGGAAGGGGGATGCTGGGGGTGGAAGGGGATGCTGGGGGTGAAGGGGGATGCTGGGGGTAGAAGGTTTAAGCATGGATAATGGGGCAGGGGGATAGGTGAGAAGAGGAGGTGCAGGAAAGGCAAACTAAACTAAATGTGGAGGAAAGAGCCATGAGTGAGGACTCTGTCAGTAAAATGCCTACTGCTCAAGGATAAAGATGTACACTTGGATCCCCAGCATTGTGAAAAAGCCATGTGATGTAATCAGTGATCCTAGAGTCCTTGAAGCTCCATGGGGCAGTCAGCCTAGCTGAATCAAGAAGCTCCAGGCTCAATGAGAGAGCCTGTGTCAGAAAACAAGGTGCAGAATGATTGAGGAAGATACCCAGTGCTGACTTACAGCCTGTGCACACCCATGCACACATACACACAAACGTGTACCCACCCCCCACTCTCTCTAAGTACATATTTTAAAAGCGTAAACACGATAGACAAATAACAGAAAGTTAAAAAGTTGACCTGGCTACATTGATATGTGACAAAATAATTCCAAAATGAAAAGAATAGGCCACAGGAATCATTGCACGACGATAAATGGGAAACCCCATAGACAGATTTGGTGGCACAGCTTCGATGTCTACAAGGCTAAAATTGTGAAGAGGAGAACAGGAAGTTGATAATTCCATAATGACGGTGAGAACTTTTGATACATCTGTCTCAGCCGATAGAATGACAGATACAAGGACGAGGACGCTGGAAGGGCATGGCCACCTCTTTAACTGAGAGGATCTTCCCTTAATGACAAGTGAATACCATTGGTCTTAAGGACCCGTGGAGTATTTACCAAGATTGTGGAGGCAAGACTCAACCCAAATAGAAACCTTTGTTTTATCAGACTGTTGTTTGAATAGAAATCGCTTGCAGCCATAGGGTGGTGGGTGACAAGGCCCTCTCACCTTTTAAAGTCCCCAGATAGCTTCCTCTCTCCTGTTGCGCACCCTACGCACTCTCACCTGGACGGCCTGTGCAGTGCTTTCTTCTCTAGCTCTGCTTAACTCAGCCCTGTTGCTCGTGACCTTCCCACCTCAGCACCCGATTGCTCTCTCCAGATGTTTGGTTCAGTAGAGTTCTGCTGCCTTTAGAGTGAAGTGCAGATTCCTTCCATGGCCCGTGAGGCTTTTGTGGTCTGGTCCCTGCCTAACTCTGTTCCCTTGTCTAACTGGGCTCTTTATACGTGCCCACCACCCCGCCCTTTGTGTTCTTCTTCCAAGCCTTAGCCCAAAGCTGACAGCATCAGGTTCTCTCTCTCCCCTTCCACTCGAGCCTGGCTAATCATACTCACCCTTCAAAAATTCAGCTCTCACATTTCCTCCTCCAGAAACTTCTGTGTGGACACACGCCCCAACCTTGACCTCCTAAAGCCTGTCCGCACCACACACGCCAGGTCAGATGTTGGTTCTCTAGACTCCCTTCAGTGGCACTGAGGAGTGGCATTGTCACCTGTGTTCCTCTGTCACACCCGCCCATGGATTCCTGTTGCTGGGTAAGCGCCGAAACCTTGCTACAGCCTGCATGGCTGCTGTGGGTCCAGGCGGTTCCCCCTACCTCATCTTCCACCCAGCTTCCTCTGCCAACCTAGAGAGCACAGCCCTCCCTCCTGTCCTGGGCTGCCTGTTCAGGCTCTTCCGACTGGCTGGGATACTGTCCTTTCCCTGTTTGTCATCGGATCTTAGTGCCTCATCAGTTCCTTCAGAAGCCTTTTCTGCTTCCGAGAACTGAGCCAGGCTCCTCCTGTCCTCACAGACCCGTTCTCCCCATCCCTTCATAAGTTTTTAATTACATCTTCATGCTCGTGATTATTTGATTAATATCTCCCTTAGTCACTAGACTGCCAGTTCCGTGGAGGCAGAAACTTGTCTGTCTCTCTCGCCATGGTATAACCAGGGGCTGGCAAGATGCCTGGTACCTAACGGGCCCTTGACAAATATTTGTAGGGTGAGTGAATGAATGCATTTTAACTATGCTCTTGACTGCCTGCTTCATTAGTCTCTGCAGTTCCGAGACTGAACCACTGACTCCCTTTGCCTCTAGTACTTGGCAGATACCTAGGCACGTCTGTTCTGATGGAAACGTGTTATCAGGAGGCCTGATTAACAGGTGGTGTCCTGCAGATGCTGACAGAGAAGCTGAGCCCAAACCCTCACAGGGTGTTTTCATTGTAGTCGCATTGCATAGGAAAAGCCTCTGAAGCGGTTCCTGTTCCCGTCTGTAGCCATCATTTCCTTGCTTCTTCAGAAGAAATGCCCTTAAAATGACTGCGTCCAGAAGGGAAGGGTCAAGTCTGGCCTCCATAGCTGACCAAAAAATGATTGACAGGGCCGCAGAAGGATTCCAGGTCTCCTTATTTCTACCACAGAGCGTCCGAAGGCAGGCACACCCTCAGTGAAGGAAAGTTTGACTGCAGGGTGGGAGACAGAGTGTTCCCAGCTCTCCTTATTTCTCCTGCTATGTCCTTGGTACTCTGTATGGATTGGAGTGTGATGGGACTGGCTGGCCTGGGCTGGCATATCAGCCTGCTGTCCCCAAGCCAGCACTCTTCCATGAGTTCAAGTTCTTTTTCCATTATTGACAGTAAACTGTGAACTCAGCTGTGGGGTGAACTTCAACTAGAGTGTGCAGGAGTTGAACCCTTCAAGTTCTTGAGAGATCATTATGGCCCAAGCAGAAACCACGCTGCCATCTGTTAAGCCATCGTTAGTAGCTTGAGATAGGCTCTGGTGAGAATGCTTTTAGCACAGAAATGGCCTCCTAAGCAAGACTGGATCAATGGCAATATCAGCGAACATGCTAACATGGAAGAAAAAGTTTCATGGGGCTCCACCCTAGATAAAGAGCTACAGGCAACTAATGACGACCCAGAGGAGAAAGGCTGTCTTCTAGGGATGACCCCCCCCCTTATTGACTGCCCATTGCAGACTGGTCAGCCTTGAAACCGTATGTACAAACAACAGAAACAGACTCAACAGATTATATTTATATACTTGTGCGTGTGTGTGCGTGCTCATATGTGTGTGTGTAACAATAAAAGAAAAAGGCTCTCATCTTGGGGGGTGGTGGTAGGAGGGCTCCTAGTAGGGGCCAGAGGGAGAAAAGGGAGGTAGGTGGGAAAGTGATGAATTCTCTTCAATTAAAATGATATTTTTAAAAATGCTATTCTTTCTTGTCTTTCTACCCATCCCCCACATGGCTGATTTATCAGCCTACCATTTGACTTGAGTTTAAATCTTGGGTATTCATTAGTAAACTATTCTTTCTCATAGAGCCTCAGTCTCCTCAGAAATGGCTGCTGTACTGAATCATGATAAATCTTTTGTTGTTGTTTTTTGAGACAGGGTTTCTCTGTGTAGCTCTGACTGTCCTGGAACTCATCCTGTAGACCTCCAAGCTGACCTCAGATTTACAGAGACCCACCTTCCTTTGCCTCCCCAGAGCCTGGGGTTAAAGGGATTGAGGGCGTGCACCACCGCTGCCCAGTTGACTTTTTGCCTACAACTCATCTAAAGTTCTGAGCCTTGCCCCAGAAAATGTGTGCACGTTTGAATGATGCTAACTTGATTATCACCATGTGGAGACTCAGCCATCCACGACGTTGATTTAGAACAAGCTTAAGTCTTAACATAGCAGTGCTTGCAAAGTATCTCTCTGCTAGGATGGGACGTTCCAGCATGGCTTACAGGTGGCAATGTTGTCTTTTCATGTGCTTAGATCAGTGGTCCTCAGCCTTCCTAATGCTGCGACCCCTTTTACACAGTCCCTCATATCGTGACCCCAACCATATATTTATCTTCATTGCTACTTCATAACTATAATTTTGCTACTGTTATAAATTGTAATGTAAACATCTTGTATGCAGGTTATATGATATGAGACCCACTCTGGAAGGGTCATTTGACCCCAAAGAGGTCACGACCCACAGTTTGAAAAACACTGGTTAAATGGACATGCTGCACAATGATGGGCTCTCTCTGAGTTTCCTAGGGTTGAGGCTTTTGTTGTCCATGATGAGAGAGGGGTTAAGGTTTTAACAGTCTTTTTCTCCAGTCTTTTATTTTAAGCACTGGGAAGTTCGCTACCATTGAGCTACCTCCTTCCTCTCCTCTCCAGCTCTTCAGGAGCTTTCTAATCCCAAGGAGCCCCCAAGTTACTGGGCGGGTACTGTTCCTGGGCTGCCAACATCAAACGCTTGAGGGAGATCAAGATGGCATACTTCAGGTGTCAATTACTTCTGCTCCTGTGTCTGCCATAAAGAGGATGCTACAGATGTCCTGGGAATTTAAACAAAGAAAGGGAAAAAAAGCTCCCAAGTCCTTAGTTCCCAATCAAAATCTTAAAAAACTAGAAATACTTTCATAACTGACATTGTGGAAAAGCCTCTCTATTTCCAGTCCTTGTTTAACCTCTGTCTAGTCGACCGTACCGTTGCTTTTATGTTTGGTTAGGAGACTGTCTAAGACCCCACTGGGGTTGTTCCGTGGTGTACGATAGATGAGCCATCCTAACTTCTTTTTAAAAAAAAAACTTTCTAGATGATTGTTTTATGTAATTGTGGCTGACCTGGAACTTACTATGTATGCCAGATCGGCCTCAAACTCACAAAAGTCTATTTGCCTCTGCCCCATGAATGTTGGGATAAAAAAGGTGTGCCACTGTGCTTTCTGCCCTTAAGATGTCTATATCTGCCTTGCCAGACTCGGCCAGGTTCCACTGTTGCCTGGACTAAATGCAACTGGCAAGAAGTGGGGCTGTCATCTAATCCAGGTGCTTCACCGAGCTGCCCAGTCTTAGCCTTTGCCTTTACACCCCTCCACAGAGACCGAGAGAAGCAGATGCACCTCCCAGGAGGGTCACCTCCAGCATCTTTTCTTTGTCCTCCATTTGAGATCTTTTATTTTCTGCACTCTGACTTATTCATCCCCCACCCCCTCATCAAACACCTCCCCACCATAACACCATCATCCAACCGGAGGTCAGGCGTTCTTTTAAATGTCTGCAGAGAACAGAATCCACATGGAAAGGAAAAGCAGAGGCTGCCTGGCTCAGCGGTGCGCTCTGCTGGCTCCGGTTCTGTCTGAATTTTAATGGGAGACTCTGGTTCAGCCTGTCCCGAAAACCTGTGCACATCTTAAATCGAAATATCCTTCCTGCAGACTGATGCATTAAAGCTGGGGCTTAGAGCCAAATGTTAAGTGATTCTGCAGGGGCTCTTGCAGCCCTCACTCTCCTTCCTTCAACCTCGTCTTACTGATGTGTCTCCAAAAATCTTTTTAATCTGTTGTGCAACTTTACAGTCTCCAGGAAGGGCCCAGCAAGGACATTCCTTACTCCAAGTCAGCTGACTTCCCTGCTCTTTAGAAGACCTTGTTTGCAGAGTCTTTTCTCCCCCAACCCCCACCCACTCTTGGCCTAGAAATCTTAGCTTCTTTAAATGCAGTCTTTTGAAGTGTGTGCTTGTTATCTATTTGGACTGCGAAAGGCTTGCCTTACCATGCATTACCCAATAGCCTGCCCTAAGAATTTAAAAATTCTTAAACATGTATAGTGTATCAAACATGGTCCTAAATATGCTGTAGACATTAATGAATTCTTAAAGAAATTCTGCTAGAGAAGCATTGCCCCCCCCATTCTGCTTAGCAAGGTGAAAAATAAATAAGAGTAATAGTTTCATTCCATAAATGTATCCTGGCCTGAATTAGTGTTGAAAGTTTAAGATCTGAACCTAGGGTTTTCTTATGCCAAAGTCTATGATTTTAATTATGGATTTAGTGTGATCAAGAGAACAAATGTTCTTTCAACTGGGTGACCCTTCGCCTTCTCTGTAACTTACTGACCGCTATAACAATTTCAAAGAAGGGGCATTTGCTTTCATGCAAGTACAGTCTTTTCCCTGACAGATGTCCCTTCCCGCTGTTCTTCTGATGCCTCAAGGTGACCCAGGGTCCTGTGAGGTCATCTTGGCTCTCCTCAGGTGCTCAGTTGTCATGCTGATAAGGACTGGGGCAAGGCCAGAACCCATTTGGAAAAGGGCTGACTTTAGAAGATTGGAGATGCCCCTGCAAAGGGAGACCTCTCACGGTTTGAGACTTGGATTTTGGTTTCTGTGGTTTCATTAACGCCTTTTATGACTGGCAAGTCACTTGACCTTTCTGCTCCTCTGTTGCTTTGCCTGGGACTGAGAATGGAGTTCAAGAGGAAGGTCATGTTTAGCATGTAGGCCCTAGGTTCCACCTCCAGTATTGTAGCCAAGAAAACCAAGAGTGCGGGTCTTGTGATGATGCTGTGAAGAAGCAGAACAAGGCCTGGGCAGGAGATGACACACGGCAAGCGTCAGTAGAGGCTATTGTTACATCGCTCATCACACCCCCTGTCTCGGGGGGCTTGGTTCATTAAACTATTAAGGCATTTGGAGTTTCACGGAGCAGCTTCTCTCAGGGACTCATTGAGGACTGCTTTCTACTCTTCCTGCAAGCTGCATAATCACCCCAGTTTTCTCAACCCTAGACAGCTGTGATGCGGAGGGACTGCACAGTTCGGCCAAGGAAATCTGCGGCTCAGCCAAGAAGAAAGCCCTCACCCCTGAGGCATTTGCTTATGACGTCACCTCGCTATTGGGCAGCCTCACTTCCGATAGTCCTGGCTCACTCGAAATGCGATGAAGACAAAGGACAAAACTCACGTTTTGGCCGGACAGATGTTATCCAGGTAACTCTGGAAAAGGAGGTGGCAGGACCAGAGTGCGGCTGCTGTTTAAGGTCCTTGGGTACCGAGAGAGGAGTGAAAACCCGTGGAGCTCACGCGTCCTTCTGTTCTGGATCTTGAAGGAGAGCTATGGAGGCCCCAGCTGGAGCCTGACAACTCCAGGCCGGGAGCCAATGGCAGAGCCAAGGCCCATGCTTTGCCAAGGGACCCTGTGGGTGTCACAGCCAAAAGGGCAGGAACAAAAGAGCTTGGAGCTCTGGTGCAAGCATTCCAGGACTGTTTCTGCAGGGACTGCATTAGGACACTAGCACAATTGTTCCCTTTGGCATTCTTCTTTTTAAGGAGTTGGGTTATTCTTAGCAATCTCTTGTCTTTACCAACTCTCTTGGTATGAACCATATGAACAGCCCCCAAAGGGGAAAAAAGCTATTTTCCCGTTTGCACTGCATTTCAGTGCTGCCTGTGGCTCTCAGGATCCTATTACATAGCTTTCCACATACAGGTCCCCATACAGCTTAGCCCCTGGGTGGGTATGACGGGATAGAAATGGAGCGGGAGAACAACATCCTCAGCACAGGTCCTGGAAGAATAGCCAGTCTTAGATAAGAATGAAATCACTTGGAAGTGAGCTGAAATCTTAGGCCCAAGAACTAACGTAAGAGATAAGTCTGCCCTGGTATCTCCTGTCTCCAGGAAGGTAGGCGTTATGGCCAAGACACCATTTCTCAGAAAATGCTGAGGGCAGGTAGGTACCAATAGTTGCAGCTGCCCACCCCTCTGTCAGAGGCCTCATGATCTCCCCCCTCATTTGTTCTATCTGACCTTCAAAAGCCATTTATCTTCTCAGCATCCACTACCCCTCTCCTGTTTTAGGAACCAAAGAACCGCTGTGTCGGGTGTGGTTGCTTGAAAAGAAAAATGGAGACACTTAAGTTGTTGACCTTTGAAAACAGATTAGGCAACAAGGAGAACAGAGAGGCTTCAAAGGGTCTCCTGTTTTCTTTCTGCTTCCATAATTCTCCTGGACAGCCTAGGATCTACATTCCCGGATCCTCCCTGGTCTTGGCAAGTTCCAGGGGACTCTTCTAGAGTTCTATAAATCTGAGTCTTTGGATGGGTTCATGGAGTGGGGCAGAAAGAATGCAGAACTCTTCCCAGTAATTTCATCCTACGTGCCGAGTCCCCAGTGGTGTGATGTTCCCATAGGCCTGCTCTTATAGGAAGTAAATATATATATATATGGGTATTGCTTTTCGACATTGTTCTCCATAGGGCTAGTCCTTATACTGTAAGATTTCACAGCGCAGAGAGTTTGATTGACAGAAAATCCTTATTAACACCCAGAATTTTGAGGCGGGGCTTCTACCTCTTCAGCATCAAGTTCTGTTGTGCCACCTTCATCTGAGGAAGCTCTCCTCACTGCCCTGCTTCATCCAAATATGTCGTGATATGGTAGTTTATGATGATTATGACTTTCTGTTTCACTACTACACACACACATACACATACACATGCATTCCTGTCCATACATATATGTTCACACACACACAAACATGTGCACAACTCATTAGGTTTCATATCAGGTTTGTTTTGTTCACATTATATTTTTATCATTTTTACTCAGCCTGTCTTTTCATCCTTGTTCTTATCATTATTAATGTTATATTTTAATATAAATATTTATTCCATTACATTGATTTTGTTTGTTTGGCTGGTTGGTGGTTTGTGTTTTTTTTTTTGTTTTTTTGTTTTTTTTGGTTTTTCGAGACAGGGTTTCTCTGTAGCTTTGGAGCCTGTCCTGGAACTAGCTCTTGTAGACCATGCTAGTCTCGAACTCACCAAGATCCGCCTGCCTCTGCCTCCCGAGTGCTGGGATTAAAGGCGTGCGCCACCACCGCCCGGCTCGCTGGTTGGTGTTTTTAGACAGGGTTTCTCTGTGTAACAGTCCTGGAACTCCCTTTGTAGACCAGGCTGGCCTTGAACTCACAGAGATCTACCTGCCTCTGCCTCCCGAGTGCTGAATTAAAGGCATGTGCCACCACCATCCAGATGAATTTTCACAAAATGCTGCATGGTTGCTAAGTAAGCCTCCAACAATGGCTTCCCTCATGTTACCCCAGTCCCAGGCTTATTAGCCTTCTGGCATTTCTGAGGTATACCAATCAAACTCTGACTCCTGTGAAAGCTTAACAAATGTATACCTCACTACCAACTACCTTGCCAATTTTTGCACTGACCTATACACCATCAGTCTTATTTTCTCAAAGAGTCTGCTTTTCTTATATGATTCTCCATCCATTTAAAGCGCGGTGTCAGAGAGAGAGAGAGCATTCTAAAAAACCCCTGCCAAAAACTTAATTCAGATTGGTCATTCCCTTGCTTAAAATTTTTTTTATAACTTTATATTTCTATAAAGCAAAATCTAAATCCTGGCATGACCTGTATGATGCTGTGTGGCCCAGCACATCCTCACACTAATTTGTCCCCACATTCCAGCCTCTCTGTCATCTATTCTTGGATCCTGACTTCATTGTGCTCTTTACCACACAGCCTTCCAACAAACTTCTCCCTTTCCAGCAATGGCCTTTCCCAACAGTGGCTACTGGCTGGCTTCTACTTACCTTATAGATGATATCTGAAATGCCACCTCCTTAGAGACTTTCCTTGACCTCTCCCCCGCCAAGTTTAGTGTTCTTTTTCTATACATTCTCTCTCTCCCTTTCTCTTTCTCAAAAGATACTAATTCTTGAAAGACTTATGTGTATGAATATTTTGCCTGAATGTATGTATGTGCACCATGTTCATGCCTGATATCTGCAGAAGTCAAAAGAAGGTATGGGATCTCCTGGAACTTGAGTTTTGGATGGTTGTGAGCACCACGTAGGTGCTGGGAATCAAACCTGAGACCCTGCAAGAGCAATAAGTGCTCTAAACCACTGAGCCATCTCTTCAGACTTTATGTAGCTTCCTGTTCTTTTGCTTCTTGAGTGCTTACCACCACTTATAATTAGCTATATGTTAGCTATCTATGAGATCTCTGAGTTCTTTCTTGGTGTGTCTCTATTCTGAGACAGTGAGCTCCTGGGGTAGAGACGATTTTTCTTCACCTCCTTCTCAGTCCTTGAGGGTTGGTTCAAATACTTGTTAGGTGATGAGCAAGACGGGGGAGAGAGGGATGAACAGAGAAATGAAAATTTCAGATTGCAAATTCTTGACCCAAGAATCTGCCACACTGAAGGGCTTTCATGCCTACTCTATTCTCTGTTGTGATGAACTTTGCACTTCTGAAACAGGTGGCTTTCCCCTAGATGATTTTTTTTATAGAAAAAAGAGGCAAATATAGAGATAATTGTTGGTTCTCACTCATCAAGTCCCTGTTACCTATCACCAACATCCTCTTGAGAATCTGCTACCCAATTTCTGGGAACCACAGGAAACAAGTCGACTGACCACTTGAAATGATCCTGCAAAAATAGCCCGGAAAGGGTGCCTTTCCTCAAGGCAAACATTACAAAGAAATTTTATCTGCTTTTCGGAGCTTCTCTCTTCAATCATTCTCTCGGTGGAATCTATCTGGCCAGACTGGGATTTCTATTTCTGTTGCGCAATTGCCCCATACTGGCTGGGTCATTGCTTTAGTCAATTGCTCGTTTATTATTTTGATGCTATTGTTTAAGCATCAAAATAGAAAGATGGGAAGAAATCAAGCTGCTGAGATGTTCTTCCAGGAAAGGAGGGGCTTTCCTCCCTGAGCTCAGGCCCTCTCCTGCCCTTCCCCGAGGTTCCTGATGCTTCCTTGTTCTCTCTTCTCTTACACAATCCCCTACTTGGACTGACCAAGTTGCAGGGAGCAGTTGAACTTAGCTTTCATTATCTGAAGGGAACTAACTCTGTAGGGCAATTACCAACACTTCCCATAAGTCTAAGTCAGCCATAAGTTCCTCGAAAGAAGAGTGTCACTGACTCAATATGCCACTGGTTATGTCCTGCCTGCTGGGTTACAAATAGAATCGCAGTTCTTCTGGGGAGTTGGATCTCAAACAAGAACCTTCTTCTTGACCAACAAAAACATGGACTCCTGTAAGGGGCTTTCTTTTACTACCACAGAATCTGAGACATGTCTTCTGTACCACAGGGGTATGGTGCCCCATACCTGGGAAAGTAGGATAATTTTTTGATCTTTTGTATCAATTCAACAAATAAGCAAGAGGTGGAAAATTCACCTAGGTTGCTTTAAATATAAGGCAAAGACTGGAAAATATATGTAAATAATAATGAAAATGTTTTTAGGGTATATGATTACTTCTGCCAGAATTAACTCCCATTAAATTCTTATGTAATCTAAGCTGGCCTTGAACTCTCTGTGTATTAGAGTTTTGCCTTGATCACCTGATCTTTTTTCCTCTATCTCCTTAGTGCTGGGTTTATAAGTTGTGTGCTTTGGTACTGGGCTCTTCTGTTAATTTTTGTGTTACAAGTGTAAACATTTTGCAAAGTGAAGTTATATAAATATAAAAGTGTATCATCATGGTTAATACTGACTGTCAACTTGATAGGATCTAGCATGACTGAAGGGATGAGACTCTTAGTGTGTCTGTGAGTCTGTGAGGGATTTTCTTCACTTGGTTATATCAGCTGGGGAGACCCACCCTAACTGTGTGTGATAGCATCTTGTGGGGTGGAGTTCTGTACTGCATTAAAAAAAAAAAGCTAGAGGAGAACTAGCATTCAGCATTGTCTACTTCCTGAATGAGGACACAGAGAGAACAGCAGGTTCATGCCCTTGCCACCATCCCCTCTCTGCCACTGGACTTCCTCCTCAAACTTTAAACCAAAATGAAACCTTCCTTACTCAGACTGTTTTTTTGTCAGCATCTTTTATCACAGCAACATGAAGATTAACTAATACAGAAAATTGGTACAGGGAGTGGGGTTGTTGCTGCGATAAAGCCGACCATGTGGTTTGTAAGCCTTTTGAACTGATTTGTCGGAGAAATGTGGAGGAATGCTAGATGCTATAAGCAGAGCTTCGTGGGTTATTTTGGTAGGCATTTGGAAAATCAGAAGGCTTTCCTTATGAGGCCATTTCCATTTGATTGTAAGCACCAGGAGAGCGGGGAGATGCACTATAATTGTTTACACCGGCAATTCCAAATCTGGGGGCACCAGGTCACTGGTAACTCCCCTGGAGTTACCAACATTCTCTCTCATAGATTGAAGATGGTAATAATCCTGTGTAACACGGCCAGGGAGAGTAAATGATATAATGTATGCAACATACTCAACACACACAAAGATCTCAGTGAACACAATGAGCTACTGTCAACTTCCCATTCTACCTGCCACAGGTTCCTGTTGCCAGGTTTAGTTCAGGCAGTGCTAACTTAAGCAAATAAGTTAACTATTGAACTAGATGATGGATAAGCAGCTTTCATCTTTCTGCACCCTCAAGTCTGATATGTGGCATTTCTCTTTGCTCAGTGTCTTTGGATTTCAGCTTCCCCTCCCATCTGCCTCTCCTTTTAGGTACAGGACCTACCACATGGCTCACACCCTGAGCTCACACCCTGAGCTTTCTGCTCTGTGTGGCCCATCTTCCTGGGGATTAGGACAAAGTCTCTTTTCCTAGTTCTAATGTACCAGGACAAGTAAGCTTGGTAAGCTATATCTAGCAAGTTACCTCACTGTGTGGACTATGGGCCTCGGTAACTCTCCTTTGGTATTAAGGTAAAAAAAAAAAAAAAAAAAAAAAAAAAAAGTGGTTCTGCTTAAGGAAACAAACTTGACTATTTTTCTTCCTTTAACAAAGTCACTGAAAGTCCAAATCTACCATGTGTGTGTGTGTTTTGAAGCAGTAGCCAAGGGACACTGTACATTTCAATGTTTATTTTTCTTTCTTTGTATTACTCTTATTTCCTTTACTGAATAATTGTTGTTGCTACTAGGGGAGAGGAAAGCAAAACAGAGCGTGGAGCTCCTTGCCCTGTTGCATGGCAAGAGGCTGGGTTGTGCATGAGCACCCAGACATGACCTGATGTTTGTGGGTTTCCTCCAAGGCTTTGCATTGATGGGGCCTAATACAAAGGCCCAGACTTGTATTATCTGTCCTGACTTCCAGCTCCCAAATAACCACATGGAGACTTCTTATTAATTACAAAAGCTGATAGCTTAGACTTGTTTCTAACTAGATCATATAACTTAAATTAACCGATTTCTATGAATTTACTTTCTGCCTCGTGGCTTTGTTACCTTTACTCTGTATTGCTCATGCTGCTCCCCTGCGTCATTGTGTCTGGCTGGTGACGGTGACTCTTGCTCTTCTTCCCAGTGTTCTCTCTGCCCTGAAAATCCTGCCTAGCTATTGACTGTTCAGCTTTTTATTAAACCAATCTGAGTGACACATCTTCATAGTGTACAACAAGGTTAATCCACAACACAGACCATTGTGAACTAAGCCAGAAAGTGGTCCTGAAGAATCAGCTAAGGCTTACCACAGCACACAAGCAGGCAAGTCTGTCATAGATGAAGTGACACTGAAACAGGACAATATTGTTTTGTTTTAGCTTCTTCCTAACCTCATTTTTTTTTAACGTTGCTTCCAAGAGTTCAAGAATCTGATGTGTATTCCTTCACCTAGCATGCATTTAATGAGCACCTGGTAGTACCAGGCATGGGGAAATGAGTAGAGATTAAGACACAAGTAATGAAGCACTCTTGAAGTTCAAATTCTGGTAGGAAAGACGCAAGTATTCTGGAGGAACTGGGCATTAGAACAGCAAAGTGAGGGGTTTCAGGGAGCCACATGTCAAGCCTGGGGGATGGCAAGGTGTCCTGGAGGAAGGCCTGTTCCTATTGGGAGGCAGTAGAGAAAGGTGTGTGCAAAGGTACTGAGTTCAGAAAGAGCATATTTCCATCGAGGAACTAAAGAGTCCATCATGGAGGAGGAGGGCAGGCTGTGGCTGGGGCAGTTGACAGGTTACTTGGAGCCTTGTGGCCATTTATTGACAGGACTGTGGGAAACCACCAGACAAGGCAGGGTGGGGAGTGACATCATCAGATTTGCAATTTTCAAAGGTCACTCTGCCTGCTGAGTGGAGCAGCGGGCAGATAGAGCAAGGATGTTCATGAAGAAGCCCACACAATGGGTAAGGGAGCCTCTCATGCGTGGGTGTTGGGCCAGGTGCAAAGCCACTCTTCACAGCTGCCTGGCCAGAATATTTTGGGGACATCAGTCCAGGCACCTTCTCTAAGAAGGTGGCAGTATGTTGTGGGAACATGAGACTCAGATGTTAAGCATCTGACTGAAATGAGGCATCATGATGGCTCACGGGATGACACCTGGCATAGGAGCCAGCTCACTCCGTTGTGCCAGGCTGGACACTGGGACCATTGGCCACTGCTCTTCTGCCTGTCTTTTACTCACAGGAGCCTGGACAGACAGACAGTCCTTCAGCAGAGGAGTGTGACTTCAGGAACTGCCTTTCCAGCCACACTGCTCTGACTTCTCTGACCACTGCTGCCATTCCTCTGAGGGGTATGGTTAGGGAAGACAGCCAGTGCTCCAGATGCCTCCCCACTTCCGGTTCCTCCGGTTAATGCCAGAGAAAATGACTGAGACCCTGCTTGGCTTTTGCCCCTCTAATCCCACCCCATTCTCTGATGGTGAGCACACCTGCAGAGTTTATAATCTAGCTGTTTCCTGCGGACCCACTCAGTTTCCAAGCTGTCCTGGTCTTGAGTTCCCTGACATCACATCCGCCAGTGGCTTTCAGTTCCAAAATCTGCCAACCTTGTGCTCACCTTGGCTCTTGCTTCCCTGTTGGCCTAGACCTCTCTGTAGCAGCCCTGTCAATCACCCCCACCTGCCTTGGAAATATAGGTTACATCTGCTTCTTCTCAGACTCAGTGTGAGCCTCATGCTTGCTGTCTGACTGTTTCTATCAGGTAGAGCCTCTGTCTGTCTTGCTCAACTTTTTATTTCCAGGTCTGGCATATAAGACACATTTAATAAATATCTTGGCTCAAATACAAAATATGCAAACCGAAAATTGAAATCTAAAAGAAGTACAATTTGAGGTTTCATTGAAATGTATATAACTACTTAGCAGTAAATTTTAAAATGTATATATGTAAGACCTGGGCATCAAAAAGTACAAAAGAGAAAGTAAATAAATGAAGAGTTATGAAACATTCAGGGTCCAGAAGTCATTTTTAAATGTAAACTATTCCTGAACTTCTCTGTGAGTTCAAGGAAATATCAACAAAAATGAGTGAAAAAAAAATACAAAGACCAACTCAAAATGGATTGACATCTAATGTGTAAAACCAGAAACTATAAAACGATTAGAAAAAACTACATGAGAGAAAAACTTCTCAACAATGTTTGGAGGTGGGAGTAGGGTTGGAAAGATGGCTCAGTGGCTAAAAGCATTGGCTACTTTTGCAGAGGACCAGGGTTCAGTTCCCAGCACTCACGTGGTTGATCACAACCATCCCTAACTCCAGTTCCAGGGAATCCAGTGCCCTCTTCTGGCTTCCACCAGCACCAGGTACATATATGATACACATACATATGTACAGGCAAACACTCATACACATAAAATAAGTAAATCCTTGGACCTGAAGAGACGGCAAACAGTCCCACTATTGAATATATTGAAATCATTGTCTTAAGTCGACTTCTCTATTCCCACATCTACTGCAACTGAGATATCTTAATCCTTGCATCTGTTGCCATCAAGGTGAGGAACCAGCCCGGCCTTAAACTAAAGAAGAAAATGCTGTCATTTGCATCAAGATGGATGAAGCTTGAGAGATTATCTAAACAGATAAGCGAGGTACACAAAGACAGAGGCCACAGATCTTGCTTATATGTTGAATCTAAAAACAAGTCAAATTCAGAGAAACAGAGAGTGGTGGTTGCTTGTAGACAGGGAATGGAGACAAGAGGGTATTGAACACAAAGTTCTGCTTATTCAGGGTGAGTTAGTTGTGGAAACCTGTGTGCAGCATGGTGACAATAGTCATAACGGTGGGTCCTTGGGGCTGAGGATGTAGCTCATTTGGTAGAGTGCTGTCCAGCCTGCATGAATTCCTGGATTCAATTCCCAGTATCATATAAAATCAGAACAGGGACGCACACCCATGATCCTAGCCTTTGGGAGGTGGAGGCAGGAGGATTATGAAGTCAAAGTCATCTTCAGCTACATGAGACCCTGCCTTAGAAACAAACAAACAAACAAAAACCAAACAAACTTTAACTTCAAGCCAGTTACCTTACTGTTCAATTCCAGCACCGAGGAGGCTGAGACAGGAGAATAGTGAACTCAGAGCCAGCCTGAGAGCTATATAGCAAAACCCTATTTCAAAGGGCAAAAAGACCCCAAGGTTTTCCCAAGAAAGAACAGGAAAAAAAATCAGGCAATAATAGTGTATCCTTAAGTGCTCACCAGAGGACTAAAAGCTACGGGAAGTTGTAGGTATGCTGATGGGATTGACGGCAGACCTTACTTCCCATTTCCACATGTATCGATATATCTCGCTGCGTGTGCTAAACAAACACCTTTTACAAACAATACCATCTCAAAAACATGGAGTTAAAATCTATTTGTTGAAAGGAAAGAGGGCGGTAGGAATGGCGGTGGTGTGGCCATCCTATGTAACACATTTTGGTGAGAAGGTTTGCGTTGCCTCCGGTTTTCTCATGAAGCAGTGTTTGATAACCGACTCCCCAGTTATTAACCCAAGAGTGAGGCTTTTGATTAACAAAGTCAACCTGAAATCCTATTCATTTTCTAAAACCATTGACCCCTTCCTCACAAAGCATTCCAGCTGAAAGGAGTGAAGAGACGGAGGAAGAGGAAGGGTTTAGTTAGACTAGTCTTCACTCATTCTTCCAACAAACATTTAATGGCTGTGACTTAGCAGGCATTGTGAATGAGGGCAA
Source organism: Dicrostonyx torquatus (assembly GCA_028555095.1). Classification (NCBI taxonomy): domain Eukaryota; kingdom Metazoa; phylum Chordata; class Mammalia; order Rodentia; family Cricetidae; genus Dicrostonyx; species Dicrostonyx torquatus. The sequence goes on from JAQHUG010000149.1 coordinate 1,947,120, forward strand.
ACAAGCGAACTCAACTCTCAGCCTCCATTGCGGGCATTCATTCGTACAGGGAGAGCTGAGGAGCGAATGCAGGGCCTCACACACACTCGTAAATGCTCTGCCAACTGAGCTACAAACTAGCCCAGCATATTCCCCTTTCATTTTCAGAAGCGAGCACCTTGGAGCTGGAGAGATGGTTTGGAGGGCAAGAGCTCATGTTGTTTTTGCAAAGGTCTGGAGCTTGGTTTTCGGCACCCACTTTAGACGGCCTGTACCTCCAGCTCCAGGGGATCTGACAGCCTTTTCTGAACTCCGGCAGCACATTCACTCACATGTGCACCCCCCAACATACACATAATTTAAAAAATTAAATAAATGTGAACTCCTGACCAAGACAATCAGAAATGGTACGTGTTCTCCTCGCCCCCACTGAGTCATGGGCAGCAGAAGGGGCAGTGTGTAAGTAGGTAGGGACTGGGCAGGGGGGGTTCCCTGCAGAATTGGCATTAGAAGACTTGGGATGTGTAGGAAGCCACCTGTGTCTAAGTGTCCTATTGGAGGAGGCTTTGGGTGCCCCATCAACGAGAAGTTGTCATGTTTCCACAAGTGTGATGTTGACCCCCTTTCTTGCAGTTGTCCACAGTGGGCGGGGGACTCAAAATAGCCCACCAGTTGCAGGGGCTGCAGGGATCAACACCACTTATTTTATAGAACAAAGGCTTCTGGGGCTTACACTACTTCCATCCTGAACCTGTTCCTTCCCCTTCCAGGCCCCCAAGTCACTGTTTCCTCCTCCAGCATCCTGTTGTGTGTTGACTGCGGTTTGTGGCAATCTCTGTGCTCTACAATTACAATCTTTAGCGTCCAGGCTGGCATCCCCCACCCTGACCCCTTTCCCTGGTTCTTCAGTCCTAAGGGGCAGGCTCTGGTTCTTGGGCCCTCCTTTCACCTGTAGATGTAGATGCTCCATGAATATTCACAGACATTCTTTACATTAGATGACTAGGGTTCCTGTGTAATACTTTGGAGACATTCCTGCTCCGAAAGGAGATTTGACGTGAGAGAATTGAAAGGGCATGGGCACGGGGAATCTTTCTGCCTTCACTTAACGCTGGGATTACAGGCATGTCTCCACCATGTCAAGTTTATAGTTCTAGAAATTGATCCCAGGGACTTACATACCTAGGCAAGTTCTCTACTAGCTAAACTACAGCCCCCACCACACGTACACACTCTTCTGAGGCGGGGTATCATATTGTTTGCATTTTCAAGTTGTTAGAGTTTAGACTGGAATTCATTTTAAATAGAAACTTGATGTCACCACTTAAAATATAAAAATAACGACACTCACCACTCATGGGCATTCTAGAAGCAAATGCAATTTAAATCAAACCTATACATAGCTAATTAAGAGTATATCATGTACCTTATGCATGTTATCTCATGATTGATGTATAATACAGTACCATACTCACAAGGTGAAAATCCTGGTTTTACAGATAGAAACTCAGGCTCTTGAGAAACCAAGTAACCCTAGGGAAGAGGTATTTCAGATAGCCAAACTACCTGTGAGTTTGTTTGCAAACAGGGCACATAAAGAGAAGTTCATGACACTATAAAGCAGAACGGAGGGTTTGGTTGGAAATGATGAACTTTGAAAGGAGATCTATGTGTTATCCAATTGTTTACTTTGGAAATGAAATAAAAAAGTAGATGAAATAAGGAAAAACAAAACTCCAGACTCTGAATATTTAGCTGTCATTCCTGCACTTGGGGGATGAAATGGGAAGATTGTGAATTTAAGACCAGCCTGAGCTATGAGACCCTGTCTTGAAAAAACTAAAACAAAGCAAAATAAGACCAAAGCAGAGAACAGCCCCGGTACAACAGAAGCCCTCTTCTGGGAGCAAACACGTGCATCTGCCTATGAAGGAGGAGTCAGCTGACCCTCGGTTTTCCATTCACCTCACCCATTGGCTGCACGTGGCAGTGGCATCACCTTGCCTCAGGACAGGAAATGGGCCTAGAGGGACCAAGAAGGAAGGGAAAGAAACAGGTTTTGGTTCTCTCTCAGCTATAGCTTATTAGCTGAAGTAAGTTCATTCATTGTCCTTGTTTCCTGGGAATGGTGTTTGGGAGGGCAAAGACCTGACGGAAGCTCGTGGGAACAGTTCTAGGTCATTTCAAGGTTAGAAAACTCACAGGTAAGCAATGTGGAGGGCACTGGCAATGTCTCTGTGTCGTACACGCACTGGACAGTCAAAGCTACTGCATCCCAACACAAAACAGAAAGGAAACACACAGGCCCCTTGAATAGGCAGGGATTTTTTCTTGTTTGCTACACCTGGCGGTGTTGCCTGTGTGTGACAACACGGGAAGTTTAAGGGGAGGTTCGTGCTTCCAAGCTATGCTTCCGGCGTTCTGCGGTAATCAGCTCAAGTCATGAACTTGAATGGAATATCTTGTTCTCACTGCTATTATAGATGGTCAGCTGTCTTTGCTGTTCTTTCCTAATAATGTCTTTTACTGTACGTGGCCAAACACACAATCTTACCAGAGAACCCTTTGATGTTCCTGGAAATGATAATTATAACTTTGATATTAGTGGCAATGCTCGAGATACCTTCAGTGTTTCAAGCCCTGGTGCAAATATTGGTTATAAGCAATATGAAATCAGTAAAAGGAGCATTTTTAATGAGGTATAGCAGTAGAAGTTTTGCTTAAGTAAAGACTGATGTAGTATGGGGAGAAAAACATAAACTAAAGAAGCTCATAAAGTAATTTAGCTAAGAATAGAAGATATATGATGGGAATCATACAGAAGTACAATTGAGTCATTAAATAACTTCATTTACAGAAAGGCAGGAGAGATGATAGCTATAGGTTTGTATTTTCTAAGAGACAAAAAACAGAATTACTTAGCATAGGCTTGCTAGATCCCAACCTCCAAAGTGTCTGTTTCTTAAGAAAATATAAACAGGTATATTTTAGCAGATGCAGAGAGTCACTAGAAGAGATAAAGGGTTAAGAAAAAAGAAGAAGGGCCAGAATAGCAATTGTGGGAAAGAAACTTTCTATTCCTAGATAAGATGTACCCACTGGCCTGAGGTTTTTTTCCCCCAAGGACAAGAGTTTCCCTTCCCAGGATGTGTTATGTCTAACACCTGCTCATCATTTTTGTAACTAAAAGAAGCTTTTATGCTGTGCCAACTTATGACATGTGACCTTCTGGTTCTGTTCTTTGTTTTAATATTATATAAAATGGAAATATGAATTCAGTAAAGTTGTAGCAGATTCAAACCACTCTCTTGTGTGTTGGTCTGTCTGTCATTCACCTAAACTTGTGCCTTCCTGGTATCAAGACCCTGTTTCCCCACGGTCTGAGAGGCTCCCCTGAGCTGGTCCGTGGCACTTGATGACTTGGAAGAAGGACAAAAGGTAGGTGGCATACAGTGTGCCAAGAATGGACAGGGACAGTAGCAGCTGAATGGGCCTAGCTTTGAATCTGATGGAGCCACCTCAGTTCTATGGAAGCCCATGAAGGCCATTCTGAGTTCCTGTCTGGAAGAACCCATGCATGTGCGGTGCACGCTGGAATGTGAGCTGCCTTTGGCAAAGACATAGGGTCCCCTAGGCCAGTGCCGGTGAAATGAGGTCAGAATGAAGTCTACTCAGAGAGTAGCTCTAGAAACTGTCCTTCTGTTTTGTGTCTCCGTAATATAACTGTCCTGTACGTTGTGTCCTATACAGTGTCCTGTACTTCTTCATCTCTCCTCTTGGGCGCTGACGGCCAGCTAGGAATATTAGTAAGTAATGAAGATGTTAGTGCCTCCTAAATACACTTCCTTCCCATGAACGGTGTCCAGTTTCTGTCCACACATCTGAACAAAGTGGCAGTCCCTGCCGGGCTCTGCTAACGTCTACTCGCTTAGTGGACTTCCGAACTTGTCCATTAGTGCACGAGTCTTCTTGAGGACGAAGATTAAATTAGGCAGTGACAATTTCTAATATTAAGAACTGTGATTTTAAAAGGTAATAGTAATATATATGACTGAAAGGAAAGACTACAAATTACATACATATATATTCGCATACACATGCATACTATAGAATACACACCCCCTCAAAATATGGCCATAGTCCGCATCGGGCCGTAAGATTATAGATAAGATACCTATAACCATCTGTTTTATTTGTTTAATACCTATTGTTTTATTTTTGTGCTCTACATTTTCTTTACAGTTTGTAAGGAACCTTTCTTATAGAAGCAGAGAAATTTTAATAATTAATTTAAAAATACTGGATCCACCCCTTGCGAGTCCAGAAGTTAGCACCTTGAGTTTGTGCCGAAAGTTCCTCGCTCAAGGGTCCCTTCAGGAAATCAGGGATGCCCCTCCCCCCAAATAAAACCTGAAATTTCTCAGTAGCTGACTTTGAGGTTCAAGCGGGAGGTAATTGCTCAGGGACTCTTGTTATGCATTTAGTGTAGAAAAGGGTATTCTTCTCAGCTGATCGCTTCTCCTTTTCCTACCCTCATTCCCTCATGTCCCTGTCAGCATACAGCTGTTGTCAGCCAGATGTGCGCTTGTCCCCTGGTTCCACAGTGTGCCCACCACAGACTCTCTGCCAAGTCGCTAGCCTTTGCGCACCAGTCCTTCATGTGTAAACTGACAGGCTTAGTAAGAGGGGAATTGAGATGGTGCGCCTTGGCTTGTGTTGGCACAGCCATGCCAGGTTGGCTGCTCTCATGCCCGTTGGCTTCTCCTCATTTTTCCACCTACCACATGAGGAGCTTTGTTCCAAGTTAGCTGGCTCTGTAAGCCCTAACCATACAGTGGGAACTGTGCCCTCCAGAATGGCCCCAGGAGCACTCAAACACAAAGAAGGCTTAGAACATAGTTTCTGCTTACCTGCTGCCACATGGCTGCCTTTCTGAGAGATGTCAGAGCCTTCAGAGGTTAGAAGATGTCTCTGGCCAGGAATCCCTTAGGAGTCTGGCTGTGCCTGGTGCCTGCTTCCCTCTGTAAGTCAGTGCTCTCTTTAAGCTGGGCCTCTGGCTTCTCTGACTCAGAATGTCTTAGGTCATCCTGAGCCAGCCTTCCCCTCCCCACCTTCCCTTCTTCTACCTGTTTCTCTGGGTTTGTCATCCTTGACTGTCCAGCATCGTCATCCCTGCCCGTCTCCATCGGTCTCTCCTCTACACACACAGCACACACACCCCACACATAGGTCTTGTCTGAGGAAAGACTTCCTGCATTGCAACTTGGGGCCAGAATGCCTTCCCAGTGACTCTTGGAACAAACTCAGGCTTTCCAAACTTTAGTTTTGGTTGTTTACAGTTCAGAAAGCCAGCCCACTCTTCTTTGTCCTTCCTGTCTACTGTGACATTCAGTTCTCTGGCTGCTGGTCCCCAAACCTCCCTGGTTTTCCAGATGACATGTTTCCCCTGCTGGTTGTTACACTTTATGATAAAAGCCTGCTCATCTTCCCTAGACCGGTAGCTGTGCAGCTGCTGGCGGGATCTCTAGCAGAGAACCAGAGTGATTGGCACATAGTAGGACCTCAACAAATGCCATGCAAATGAACGAGCAACACAATCATAGTATACACAGGAGATTTAGAGCAAGCCAGCATTTCAGGTGGACAGCCAGCTAAGCCACCAGCCTTCACACACCCTGGCATCATGCCTAGTCTGACTCTGGAGCATTCAGATCGCTCGCCTTCAAGCTCCAACAGGCAAGCAGGTCTTCCTGCAGTGTCCCAAGTAGGAGGGTGTGTGCCAGCCACATCTTGAAGGGAGTGAGTAACTACCCGGGCAGCGCTTAGCTTTAAATCATGGCTTACACTGTGGTCATCTCCTGAAGCTCCCTGCTTAAAATGGAAAGTGACATTACTCATGACGAAGGGCAGACAATAAAATGATCATTTGGGTGGGGCCGGACACAACGGTGTGAGTATCCCTGATGATGGGTGAGTGCATCTGCCCTGACAGTTCAGTCACAGAAGGGCTTTGAGTTACACTTCCAAATTAGCTCATCACTCAGCGCCTTGCTCTCTGGGGTGTCAGGCGACATCTTGTTCCTCAGTGTTGGCAGGCTTGATGGGAGGAATGTTCCTGAATCAGGATCAGAAGGTGGGAGAGTAAAGCTGGCCCTCAGTCTCAGCTGTTGAAGTTCCTAGCTCAGTGACCCTGAGTAAGTTAGCAGCTCCACCCCTGTCCCCGCCCCACCCCCTCAGGCTCCTCATCTGTGAAATGATGAAAACAACCTTACCTATTCCAGGGTCATTGGGATAAGCTAACATGAAAGTCTCTGGAGCACTCCTACTCTAGTGTCTAGTATATGAGTGACCACAGTGCTGGTGGCTGCCATTGTTAGCTATGTTCTCTTGCTGTCCATCCTCTTCCAAGGGCCGCCACTGCTTCTCCATCTACATGTTTTTATGCTTTCGTTCCTTCGCTCATGCTGCTTGCCCTGTGGAAGTCAGTTTCTACCTCTAACATCCTCTGGAGCTCAGGCCGTACCCCAGCCTCCCTCCATGGTCACCATCCTTCATTCTGTAGAAGTCTGTCAGCTTGTATATCAGGACCTCAATCTGATACCTGACTCGTCACCATTTCTTTCCATTTTCAGAATCCATGACCCTGTACAGCGTGAAATAAAATGCATGAGAATGAATCAGTCTGGTTTTCACAAGCTCTCACAGACAGAGTGGACATGAGGGCCTCCGGTTATCAGGGTTCAACGCTGGATTCCAGGGCTGTAGCAGAATGCTAGTACATGCGGGTAGATAGCGGAGTGGGCCAGTATCTACTACAAGAGCTAGGCCTTAGGTTGCCTGGTAACAGTTAAAAAAATGCACTACAAATGTAATATTTCTATTAGGAAAGAATATATGACCATCTTTCTAATAATACTTTTGTCAGTTCCTTAATTAGATTCATGTTTTTCTCAAGATGAACACTGTTTGCCTATAGCAGCTTATGCACAGGCAAAGGCACAGATGTGTTGAGACTCTTAACTTTGCACAGTATAGCTCTAGACACTGGACCAGGAGCAGCTATCCTCAAGTCTTCTAAGGGTTGGGAGGGCTCCCGCTGTTGGCCACCTGGGACTGTATTAACCTGACAGCCATCTCAGGGCAAAGCCTGCTCACTCACAACTCTCTTTCTCAGCACATTGAATGTGGAGCTGTCTCTGTACTGAGCACATTGCTGTATAGCATGGAAGATATTGTCAAAATAAATGGAATAAGTGGGTCCTAAGCCCTGCGTCTTAGGACTTTAACCATTGTGGAAGATTAATAATATGTAAAAAATAATTCTCACAGGGGAAATGTGACAGATGTCACAAACAATGCATCTAGGTATTTTATTTTGTTTCTTGAGAAGGGGTCTCCCCATGTCACCTACACTGGTCTGGAGATCTCAGCCCTTCCCGCTTAGCTTCCCAAATGCTGGTATTAGAAGCATCTGCCACCATACTCCTCCTAGCATCTAGCTTTCATTTTGTTGCTTGTCTGTTTGCTGAGGGTCTCATATAACCCAGGCTGGCCTCAAACCTGCTGTGTAATTGAGGCTGGTCTTGAACTCCTGATCCTCCTGCCTTTACCTGCCAAGGGCCAAGATTACAGACATGTTCCACCCAACCTGGTTTGATGAGGTGCGGGGTTTGAACCCAGAGATTCGTGCATGTTAGGCAAGCACTTTATGGACTGAGCCACATCCTTGGTCTCCAGGCACCTGTCAGGTGGCTATTTGAGGAGTAAGGTAGCTTGAACTGGTGTGTAAACCTGATTAGGTCTCAAGCCCCTAAGAGTGGCAGGTGCATCAGGCAAAGGTCACATGTAGTAAGAAAAAGCACCTGGGAAACATGAGAAACAGGAAACTGTCAACTTTGAGGCATTCGTGAGTCCATGGTGGGTGGGTGTGATCAGGGTCAAAAGATCACTTATAACCAGATTTGACATCCCACCGCCTGTCGGTACCTCAGCTTGGAAATTATCTTTATGTGGCAGAACTGTTGGCTTCCCAAGCTCTTCTTGCCCAATATTTCAAATCTTAGTAAATGTCCCCAGTACCTCAGTCTTAAACAGAGAATTTAATCTCATCCAGCTTGTCAACAAGTTCTTCCTCCAAAACGTGTGACCATTCTGACTTGTCTGCCTTCTCCACAACTTCTACCATGGCCCCGGGCCACTTGGCACCAATCCTTGTGCTCCTCAGTCAATTTTCTTGAGATAGTTTATGTCCTCTTACTTGCTCGAGATGCTCAGAGCTGGAGGTGTAGCTGTGCAATGGGGCGTGTGCTTAGTGGACCTGAGTGGCTCCTGGACTCTCCCTACCCTGCCATTCTCCTTTCCCCCACTGCCCACAGTATTCCAGCCATCCTGCAACTTTTCTTGCCTTCCCAGAATGCATCTAGACAGTTGCTGTTTCCTTTGCCCCAAACACTATTCCCTGAATCATAGATATTCTTTGTCCCTTAGATCTTTGCTTGTCAGCCTCCTGTCACTAAAATATCAGTTTTGATGCCACAATTTCAGAAGGGTCTTCTTTGATTCTGAAGTTCTCAGGATGCCTCGGGTGACTCATAGGTGACTCAGAGGCATATCCAATTTCAGAAGCTCTGGTCCAGCAGAACGCAGAATTCCTGAAGGATAAGTGCTATGAGGTTGGCAGGCTTCATAGGACAGAGAAGTGTCCCTCAGACAGAGGGATGGGGTTCTAAGGCCACAGAACAGTCAAGGGCAGGGAGCACCTTTACCATGACAGCCTTGATGAAACAGCTGACAAGCTAGCAAGACCATTTGTGGGCCCACCCTTTTCTGGATTGTTGGTAACTTGGACACACTTGCCTCCTTGTGCCACAAGACCAGGCTCACTCACACCGGCTTCAGGAATCACCACTGGCTCTCCCGGGTCTTCTTGGAACACCAGCCCATTTAGGTGGCTCCTTCTACAGTAACCACAAGCCCAGCAGACTTCAGGAACCACGCTCTTCTTTAGTCTATTTTGCTGTTTGAATAACTTTCAATATTTCTGTTTTCCTCTGAGCACAAACTTTGGCCAGAGGGACTTCCTGTTTTCCTACCTTCTCTGAGTTTTTGCTTCATGTCAGGAGGAAGGATTTTGGCTCTGAGCTTCTCTGTCCAGCAGACAGGCAGAAAGCTGCTGAGTCTTCCCAGTTCTTTTGTGAGTTCCTCTTTATGCCTCCTCGTGACGTTTGCCTTTGCGTTTTCTCAGTATGGCGCTGTCTATGGCAGAGCTCTGTCTTCAGACCCGCCACTGGCGTGTGTCTTCTTTGAGTGCTCACACATCTCCCCATTCTCTTGCTCTCTCTCATATTTAATCTAGAACTCTTACATGGCCAATAAATGATGATGGTGGAGAGAACAAAGAGCTGCTCATTTGCGACAGCCTCACAGGCTGGCTTTGAGCTCTCAACCTTTGGCCGCCACCTCCCAAGTGCTGAGATTATAGACCTGCGTCAACATACCTGGTATCCTATAACTGTTCTTACCTAAACTCTTGATAGTCAATATATGAACATTTTGACAGGGCTTTCTTTCCTTTTAGTTAGTAGACTTAATTTTTTTTTTAAAGAGTAGTTTCAGGGTCACAGCAAAACCAAGCAGAAAGTACAATCAGTACCTTCCAGCCCCCCACAAAGCCTCTGTCACAGTCACCACCTTCAGCTAGAGTGGCACATTTGTTAAAATCCATGAACCTATGCTGACAGCACATTGCTACCTGGGTCCAGAGTTTGCTATGTGGGTTGTACTTTCTGAAGGTTATGACAAACATGATGGTACTGTCTACACTTACAGGGTCATGCAGTTGGTTTCCTACTTGAGATTTTTTTCTTTGTCCACAGATCCACCATTCTCTCTTTCCTAACTATGGGTGGCCATGGACATCTTTCTGTCTCCATGATTCTGACTTTCCCAGATAACCATACGGTAGAGATCAGACAATCCGTGGCCTTTGGTTGGCTTCTCTTGGTTGTATGTCTTTAAGATGTTTCCATATTTTCTTGTAACGTGATAGCTCATGATGTTTTAATGCTAAGTAATATTCTACCATGTGGACCTTTTGTAGCTTTTTAAATTCTGCTTCCTGGACTGGCTAGCAAGGTAATCAGAAGCACAAGCGGAAAGAATCCACAGTATTTAGTGAGTACTTAGTACCAGGTGCTCTTTCAAGTGCCCTTCAGCACGTCATCCTTTTTAAGCCCAGGACATAGGTGATATCCACAGTCTTACTTTACAGATGAGGACTGAGACCCAGGGGTTAAGTTATTGTTCAAGACCATGTGTCCAGGAAGGGGTCTCCCTGGGACTTCAACCCAGAGATTATGACCTCAGATCTTAAGACAGACATATATTTCACATGAGGGACATGGTCAGAGAAATGTGTCACAGGGATGCTCTGTCATGTAAGCAACATAGATGCTACTTGTACAAGCTAAGACCATTACAACATCCTGGGCTTTGTCATTCTCTGAGTCTGTCCTTGTCCAGCAGCCATGTTCCTCCCGTGGAGCTCAGGGTTGCATTTGATGTGCACCCTCCCTAGAAGGAACACCATCCCCAGATGTTATCTCTTACTAATGTCAATATTTGTAGGTAGGGCTATTGAAATCGATAATAACAGTGCCTTTCTTTTCTAATGAGGAATTCAGAGCACCATGATGCTCAGAAATTATCAGTGCTTCTCCAGTGTGCTGTGGAGCTGGAGCTGTGAGCCTTGAGTCTAGAGGGTCAACCTTAGTCCCGACAGAGCAGTGACCACTGACTAATCACTCACCCAGTGGATCATCCCATCCATGGGCACAATGACCCTCTGAGGAAGCAAGCAGATGTGCCCCAGAGCCTCACAGTGCTCCCCAACGTTCCTCTCAGTATCACATGCTGGGCACCCTGCCAGCAATGGGTCAGCAGGTACAACCCCAGGCACCTGGATCTGTCTGTATCTGGACGGCAGCTGTATGGGTGCTGCCTTTACCATGGCCTTGTCAAAGTGCATTCACACGCATACACACTCATGTACACACACACACACACACACACACACACACACACACGAGTTTACCCCAGCTCCAGCAACGGGTGGTTTAGCCTGGGCAGAGCTGCTCACTCCCTGTCCCCTCCACTTCCTTCTGCCCTGGATTTCCAGACAGAGAGTCAAAAATGGGTTCCCATCAAGTAAAGTTTGTTTTCCTTTAGTGTCATTTTCCATTTATAGCTGTCTTCTCTTGAAAGGCTCTGTCCTTCCTCCGTCTTTTCTTTTTTCCTTTGGGGGATTCAGGATAAACGCTTGGATTTTTTTTTTTTTTTTGTAAATCTTGTGGTCAGCCGGCTAAACCAGTCATTCATTCAGAATGTCTCCAGAAAACCAGTGGTTACCTTTACAGACACTTACGCTAATTTCCACGGCTTCTGAGACCTCCTGGCCTGGTGCCCACAGATTCATGTGAACTGCTGAGCAGAAGCGATCAACTAGCCTGGTAGGTCCTTCCCTGTAGGCTGAGCCTGGGAAATGGAAGATAAGAATGGTGCTAACAGCGGATACTGTTGAGCCGGTAAGGCTCATCCGTTCCCACACCATAGGGCTCTAGAGGAAGAAGTGAGCTCAGGGATGTGAAGACCACTATCAATCACACCCATTGGGGGTTTGGTTTCTGACTTTGCTGGCCTTGTGTTTTAGCTTCATCAGCCTTCCCCTGGCCTCTTAGATCCTGCTGTAGTTTGAATGTGAAATGTCTCCCTTAGTCTCATGTGTCTAAACATTTGACTGCTTATAAAATCTCTAGGTGAAGCCTTGCAAAAGGAAGTAGGTCCTTTGAGGCTGGCCTTGAGGTCTGCTGGCTGTTCTGCCCCCATCACCTCTTAGCCTCCTGACTGCTGACAGAATACAAACCAGCTGCCTCACACTCCTGCCGCCATGCTGGACTGGATCCCTTTTTAACCCCAAGTCCAAAGTGAGCCCTTCCTCCCTTCAGTTGCTCTTATCAGGTGCTTGGTCACAATGACAAGTGACAAATACAGCTTCACTCCCTGGCCTCCTGCCACCTTTCCATCCCTCCAATGCCCTGAACACTCTTACAGCTAATTCACCTACTCTTCACACCACCCATCACCCCAGCCAGATGTGGCATTACAGCTGCACAATCCCATCTGTCTCTCCTCCACAGTGCTGGTCAGAGGTTAAATTTCTACTTTTATTTGAGTGATTTTTTCCAATTAACGTCTGACTGTCCCTCTAGACAGCAACACCTCGGAAGTCCTCCCTGCCATGGCAACCTCTCCTCACACTTGCCCACGCTGTACTAAAGTGTTCTGTTTGCCCTGTCTCACTGTCAGCCTGTGCCTTTCCTGAGGGTGGTGTCCAGGTCTTTTCCTCACCCTCTGCTCAGCTCAATAAACATCTGAATGAGCTGAGCTTAATTGAACCATGTGACTTCAGGAAGGGCACCTGAAATGTTGGAACTTTCGATGAAGCCACCCTACAAAACTGTCCCAGATGTCTTGGAAAGCAGAGTGGTTTTAGAAAGAATGGTAAGCTTTCTTAAAAAGCCAGGTTTACTGGTGGCCGAGAGAGAGAGAGAGCCTGCCGAGCCGTGTGACTAGGACACACAGTTTCTCCAAGAAGCGTCAGTATTACAGTTATAAATCTCAGATCTCTGGCTCTCTGAGGTCCTGGAATCTAGGGAGGGTCTGGGCACAAGTAACTAATGAACACTCACTGGACGTTGTATGGAATTTGCTTCCTTGCAGCCCTTGTTCTCTCTCGCCTGGGTCATCTTTCATGTTTTTCTTGCATGGCATTATCTAGTTCATCTGCCAGTACTGTCATCTCTGTCTTCTACTCTGTGCATACTGAGGCCTGGCTAGACCAGCCTGGGTCCATCCCTCTGTCTGGCAGATGGGCCCCTGCATGAGAAAAAAAAAAAATGGTGAAGGAGGCTCTGTTTCTGCCTGGAGGAAGAGCAGGAAGAGCAGGGCAAGGTGTCTAGGCAGGAGCTGAGGGTTACAGGCCTGTAGCTCCCCCGGCAGCGTTTATGGACTTAGTGCCCGGGAACCACAGACTCCCACATCCAAAGGGTCCCAACCTCGGCTCTGCTCTTGTAGCTCCAGAGAAAGCAGTTGGTTTTTTTTTTTTTCCATGCTGGCTCCACCCTCCTATCACAATGGACCTTGAGCATGGTCCTTCAGGTGTGATTAGCCCCCTTTAGCTTGAAGGAAGCCACTTCAGAACTATGAGGAGTAAATTGAACAGTCACAAGACGGTGCAGATTAACGCCCAGACCGCAATAAGCAGTTAGGGTGCTGGGAGATGTCCAAGTACTTCACAATAAAAACTCCTGCCCAATTAGTCTGTACAAAGTGATGCTATCACAGCTTGACCTCCTCAAAGACACATCCCTGTCACACAGTAGGTCCTCAGGAGCTACTTCTGCACAGTTGAGGCTGGCAACTTTGCAAAGTGGCTAGGCACACTGTGCTCACACGCGATGTGTAGTGTGTAGCATTGTTCTGTTCTGCTTTGATTTCTGGACCTACTTCCTGTATATCCAAAGTTAGGGATTTTCTTCCTGGCCATTAACAAATAAAAGTCACCAAGAACTCAATCCTGGAGAGGAGCTGGAGCCCTGCCTGACCTGAAAACACAGCATGAATGTCGAGAGAGAACACCTCGGGTTCTCGGTGCCTTCGGCCTCAGAAAAGCAAAGGTTTGTTGATATTAGTGTTGGTGGGAGAGCTAGCTGCATTTGAAAAGCTGAAAAATCAGGCTCCTCTCTTGACTGGGTTGGAATTGGGGTGGGTGTGATGGAGCCTAGGGCCAGAAGAGGGCGCCATCAGACAAGTGTGCCACCGCCTCCATAGTTGGCACTTGGTCTCTTGCTTTTTTTTTGTTTTGTTTTGTTTTGTTTTTCTCTGAATGCTTTTGTGTACTCTGCAGGGAGCAAAGAGGGTTTCTCCAGTCTATGCCAAAGATAATTCAGTGAAAAAATAATTAAGCAGACTTCACAGGTTAAATACCAAATTCCAGGGCTATTGTGTCCACAAAACACTTCAATAGACTTTAATCTTGCCGGCCCTGAACTCTGTAAACAAATGACAAGCCACACTCTAAACACACCCTGAGGATTCAGAGTCTCAGTCGCATATTGACTGGGTGGAGAAGACAGTCTGGTCAGACTGAGAAGGTAAACTGTTACTTTATGGCCTTGAGAAGTGTTTCCATCTTTTTTTAAAAAAAAATATTTATTTATTTATTATGTATACAATATTCTGTCTGTGTGTATGTCTGCAGGCCAGAAGAGGGCACCAGACCTCATTACAGATGGCTATGAGCCACCATGTGGTTTCTGGGAATTGAACTCAGGACCTTTGGAAGAGCAGGCAATGCTCTTAACCACTGAGCCATCTCTCCAGCCCAAGTGTTTCCATCTTTAATATTCCCCATTATCAGGTTAATCAGAGTTACTTTTGCATAAATACATCCTCTACACCTTAATTAAAAAGAAAACAGTGTAGTCGTGAAGTTGGAATACTTAAAAACCCTTGTTTGTGTTTTCCAAACTTACTAGGTGTCTGTTTTCTTCCCGGCACTGTTCATTCTCAGTCCTTCATGGAAGAGTGAACGCATCCAAGGAACCCTTTTGGGAAACAGCCTGTTTATGTGTGGAACTGTTGTGGGCAAGCCGGTTTTAAGACTTTGTCCCGCAGAACCACTCATGCCAATTCCCTAAGATGCAGTGTGAAAATCGCTACAGACTGCGTGCAGGAGAAAAAAAAACCTAAAGCCATGGTGATCAATAGTGGAGGGATAAAATAAGTTATTAGCCAAGCCAACGGTAGACATATATGAGCACTTCAGAACAGAGAAATGAAGTCTTTAGTGCACTGTGTGTGGAATTATCTCACGACTGCTTTAGAAACAGCCTGTGTGTTGTGTTAAGGACATGGAAAGAAATCCAAAGACGTGGCTCCTCAAGTGAGACGGATGGATGAGGAGAGCTCAGCTTTGTTACTCTCTACATCTCTAGCGCTGAGAATTTCTGGATGTCCTGACTCTCCCTAGAGCCCTGTTACATTGCCTTTGCCCCTATGCAAGTCCCTGCCACCTGATGAATTCTCCCAGAATCCTCATTCCTCTCCCCCTCTCAGTTTCTCATCTGAGCTTCCCAAAGGAAGTCAACATAGTGGCCAGAACTTTGAATCCTATCCCCAGATACTCTTCCCTTCTCTCATCTCTCCAGTAACTCTTAACGCTCTACCCTGGTTGCTATGCCGCTCTTTGAAGTATGGTAGCCCCAGGCACCCATCCTAGGCAGTCTTTATTAATATACATGTTCTCTCTGAGTGCCCTTGTTCACCCCAGAGACAACCACGTCTCCCAGATTCCGTCTTGCCCCTCACCCTAATCCCCCAGAGTCATAGTTCCCACCAACTCCAAGGAGCCTCCCCGGGCAGGTCTAAGGAGGGTATTAAGAGAATACCATGGTCATCAGGGACTCACTCCTGAAAATACCCCACAGCCTTCCCCTTCTTGCCTTACTCTCTTGATTGATGGCAGTTCAGTGCTTGCAAAGTCACCCACGGCACAGATGTGGCCACATTTCCTGTCTCCGGCTACTCACGGGCATCTGGTCAGGGTGCCACCTGCCTGCCTTCACTGTCATAGCTCAGGTCAATGAATTCCCGATGTACCAGCGAAGTTGCTTCTACATTTTCTCTTCTTCTCATCTGCAGCACTGCCAGCCTTTCCTTGTAAACCACTGATCTGATCATGCCTTACCGTTGATCAAATCTCCACTGTTGTTTATCGTTGCCTAGAGACCCAGCCCAAACTTTGCAACTTGACTTGAATGAATACAGAAATCTTTATTTATTTAAGCAACAGACTAGATACTAGAGGCAAGTGAGGCCTTAGAGGTACCTTTGTGATTAACTCTGATCCTTGCATTGAAGGAACCACACTGTAGCAGGAACACACACACCCTCATACACACACTCACACACATGCGCTCTCACTCACACACTCACACACACGCGCTCACATGCATTCACACACATGAATAAAGAGTAAGACTGACAGGCAAGATTCCTCGAAGAGTGACACGCAAGCCAAGGCCAGAAGGAAAAGAAGGGGTAGGGTGCAGAGAGCCACATTTATGACATCTATATGTACTGTTTCCTGAAGGGTGGGGACTTTTCTGACTGCACTACTCACAGTGGGGACCCTCCTGGACATTTGAGTTGTTAATGCCTGGCACACAGTAAGTTAAAAAACTTATAAGACATGCTAGAGAGATGGCTCAGCAATTAAGAACACTGGCTGCTGCTCTTCCAGAGGTCCTGAGTTCAATTTCCAGCAACCACATGGTGGCTCACAACCATCTGTAATGGGATCTGATGCCCTCTTCCGGCATGTATGTATGAAGGCATATGTGCAGACAGAACACTAATACCTAAAAAACAATACATAAATAGATAAAACTTTTCCAAAAAACACCCCATAAGATGAAAACCCATACGATGAAAAACTGGATGTAAACATGGATGGATGGACACACATGTGCATGGGTAGAAAAAAAGTGAACTAAGTATGGTGTCTTTTAGGAACAGTTACAAAATCAACAGTGCTAAAACCTTGCGGCAGACAGCATTGGCTTGTGTGTGTGGAGGATTGCTGAAGTAAGTTCTCAGGCTCACTACCACTTTGGTTAACCACCTTTTGTGTGTGCGTGTGTGTGTGAGAAATGAGTATGTACTTTCCAAATGGAAGCATTTTTGTATTTGTGTCAGGAATTTATTTATTTATTTTAGCAAAAGAGAGAGAAACAGTGCACATAGCAGCAAAGTGCCCAGCCTCCTGCAGTGAAATCAAATACAGGCCTAATCTTTACCCAGATCCTGGGAAACCTCACCAGGACCCCAGTTTCTTTGTCTATGAAGTATGCACAGCTATATCTGTTTGCAGGGGTTGCTGGGAAGACTCAGGACACATGGAGAGAACTGGCCTAACATTTGGGACAAAGTAAAGTCTTAAAAGCCAAGCAGGCTGTGATAAGGGACTGGTGGTTTTGTTTTTTTTTTTTTTCTTTTTGATTTTTCGAGACAGGGTTTCTCTGTAGCTTTTTGGAGCCTGTCCTGGAACTAGCTCTTATAAACCAGGCTGGCCTCGAACTCACAGAGATCCGCCTGCCTCTGCCTCCCGAGTGCTGGGATTAAAGGCGTGTGCCACCACCGCCTGGCTGACTGGTGTTTCTTTAAGCTTGGCCCATCCAAATGCCTCTGGCTGGCTTTCTGAAGGACTGGTCACCAGAGGCAACAGGGATGTATACATAAGGCTGGCTTTGCTGGTCAAAGAGGAGAGCTTTTTTTGGCTTTAGAGTTTCCTTTGACTCCAGCTGTCCCTGAAAATGGCTGAGGACATGAACACGAATTGGACATGTCATCTTATCAGCAAAGTGCAAGGGACTCACTGATGAGCTCTGGTGAAAACCAGAGCCTGGACTCCCTGTAGAACATGGCTTCTGGTTCTCGTATTCAGACTATTAGGTGGTTAAAAACACCTTGGCTATCATCCATCTTCTTAGGCCATCTTCAAAGTGAGGGACACAGTGCCCCTCAGACTTCTCCAGCTTTGCCCTCCCTGGCCCTCTCAGAGGTGATGAGAAAGAGGAACCAGGGTCCCTCTGCCTCTCTAAGAGAGAAGAACTTGTCCCCCCAGAAGGTCCTCCAGGGCCCTTTCTCCGGGTCTCAGCCTGGTCTTTGCTTGCCTTGGTCTGCCCATTCCTCTGCCTTTATGACTCAGAAACGGGGCTTTTGGTCTCTCTTGGCTGTGTTGGGGCCGAGGGCGGCTCCTTGGCTGACCAATGCTTTCTGGCTGTGGGCCTTCGCCTCCCTACCCAGGAGGTCTGCCCCTGACCCCACTGTGGGGTCACTCCACAGTGGCCTCTGGCTCACATCATGTGGGAACAGTATCAGAGTTCACCCACTCACCAACTGATGTACTTGCTCAAACTCAGCACCCATCCCCACCATGGCCGACAATTCAGGATGACTTTTATCTATAGTGTACCTCCAACTCATCAGGATGTTTGTATAGCGAAAGACAACCCCATCATACTTCTTATGCAACCTCATCTCTGGTTCTAAGCTTGGGAGACAGAGACATTGCCTCCCCCACCACCAGCCCCAACAGTGGCACAAGCGCCATCTTGTGTCTGCCAGGTTTCATCCTCACCCTTGCCATGTGATATGAGAGGGCAAGCTGTTTTGCACCTGAGTTGAGTGCATTGCCTACAGGTCTGGACAGTTGAATCAACTGTCTTCTTTGTTCTGTGTCCCCCTTTCTCCTCTGTCCTGCCGTCTCAACCTCTGAGAGGATTGGGACAGTTTCTTAGCTGTGGGACAGGAAGGAACAATGAAAGTACAGCTTCATCTTTGCAAAACCTTCCTCTTTTGGGGCTGTAGCCAATGCAGGGCCTGACACTCGGCGGGTATTGTGCTGCGAACGCCAGTCAGTACCTGCCTCACAAACATGAGGCAGACATTTTCATCTCCACATGCAAAGATGCTCTTAGACACCAAGGAAATGCTAAGTCCAAAGTTCTGTACCACGTCATACCTCCTAAGAGGACTTCAGGGGACAAGCTGGACAAGCAGCCAGTGTTGACCAGGATGTGGAGAAAATGGGGCTCTCATATGGTGCTTCTGAGAATGCAAAATAATGTGGCCACCCTGGAAAGGTTGGCAGTTCCTCAGCCAGTGGAGCAGAGGGTTAGCACATAGCCTAACAATCCCACACCTGAGTATATGCCCAAGAGAAAGGAAAGCATATGTTCATATGAAACGAGTCTGCCAATGTTGGTAGAATTACTCATCGGAGCCAAGAAGTACCTTCATGTGATGGATTAGTCAGCTACTAAAAGGAATAAGTTCTGCTACATGCTACGGCATGATGAACCATGGTGTGAAAGACGCCAGTCACATATCCTAGAAATCTACGTGTATGAAATTTCTAGACCAGACAAATCCATGGAAACAGAAAGTAAATTGCTTATTGCCAGGGAGTGAAGGAATGAGAAAATAGGAAATAATAAGTATATCTCTTTGAAAATCTCCAGCTTAGTGACAATAATTGCGTGATTCTATAAATGTCCTAAAAGCTACTACATTTTTAATGGTTGATTGTAATATGTGATTTATATTTCTAGAAATCTGTCTTGAAATACTCTACTCTCTCTCTCTCCATCTTCCTCCAAAAGCATAGCTTTCTGTTATTTTAGTACCGTGGGGCTGGGAATGTAGCTGGGCTGGCACAGTGCATGCCTAGCATGCATAAGGCCCTAGGTTCAGTCCCCAGCACCATATGAACTAGCAGAGCATGTAAAATCCCAGCCCTCAGAAGGTGCAAGGTCACCCTTTGCTACAGATGAGTCTGAGATCCACCTGGGATATATGAGACATTGTCTCAAAATTTTTTAAGTTATTGCTAATACACTTACAACAGTCCAGTACTAGGTGGGTAACAATATAATCACTTTAAAATGGTGTTTTCTGCTAGAAGACAAGCTTCAAGAAGCTGGAAATACTTTTGTTGTCATTATATTTACCATGCTTAACACAAGACTCAATTCACAGTAGGGTCTCTATAAATGCTCATTGAATAAAAGGAAACTTCGTGGAGCTCCAGTCTTAAATGGACACATATTCTCAGTGGTGATTAGAAATTCATTTTATTTCTTCTTCTCTTTTTAAATTGGTAGTGAGGATTCTGTGAGTCTATCCCAGAGCCTTGTACATGTTAGGCAAATGCTGTACTACTGAGCTGCACCCCAATCCTTAGTACCTGAGTCCTCAACACATGGGTGTGTGGAGAGTGTGAAATGCAGCAGGTATCTCTGTACCCCACCAGGAGCTTACAACCAAGGAGTGCCATATTGACAGTCTGCCTTTCAGTGCTACAGACAGAGTACTGATAAGGCCTGAAAGCCTGTTGAAATGGGAGTGTTTCCCAGTTCCTCTGGGTGGGGTCATGTAAGGGAGTTAGCTGAGTTGAGAGTGTGCTGAGAATGGGTTCTGAAGGGAGAGGCTGAGTGAGGAGAAGGTCAGTGGAGGAGGGGCCAGCCATTGCCAATAGAAAGACCTTGTCATTTGGGAAGTGTTTCCAAGCCATGATTTTATTGTCTTTCTGAAGCAGGGAGTAACATCAGGACAGGGCAAGGGCCAACTCCTATTCTTCATCTTGGGGAAGGCTTGGAGAGAGGTGTGGCAGGAAAGGATGACTCAGAGGCCAGGAAGGAAGAAAGCAAGGATGTCTGAAGAGATGGGGGAGACTTGATATAATTACCTTGTTCACCATGGAAACTGGGGAAGGAGAGCCAAAAGGTCGAGGCAGAGAGTAAAGAGATACAGGGTGGTGATAGGAGTTGGAAGCTAAGGGGTGATTGTCTCTGTGCGACCCATAGTCAATGGGGGAGGCCAAGGGGTCAAAAGGACAGCAAGAAGACATATCCAATTGCCTTTTCCCACACACAGACATTTCTTCATTGTACCTCTCTCACCCCATATTTTCATCTTAACAAGCAGGATCTCTAAGAAACCTTTCAAGAGTTGGAGGTATAGATAGGCCAGGAAGTGATTAAGACATGAATAAGGCTTTGGAAGAAGGCAGAGAGATGCTGAAGGCTTCAGATGATGAGGGAGACAGGAAGAGGCAAGGAAGATGTGGGAAGGATGAGGCTCAAAGTCAAGGATGATGCTACAAAATCTGGCACAAATCACAAATGGGGGCCTGGAAAATGAAGAGATGGTGCGGGACAATTCTGTATCCTGTCAATCATGTTTTTAATAAATGCTGATTGGCCAGGCAGGGATTATAGGTGGGAAAACCAGACAGGAAGTAGAGGTGAGAACAGGAGATTTGGGAAGNCAGGGATTATAGGTGGGAAAACCAGACAGGAAGTAGAGGTGAGAACAGGAGATTTGGGAAGCAGGAAGCTTCCCTGGCATTCCTGTGCAGTCCCTCTGAGAAGCAGGATGTAAGCTCCCTCGCTGAGAAAAGGTACCAGCCATGTGCCTGGCATGGATGGGAACAATGGGTTAATATAAGTTATGGGAGCTGGTAGGAAGACTGAGATAATGGGCCAATCAGTTTATAACCTAATGTAGACTCTCTGTGTGGTTTTCTTTGGGGCTTGTACCAGGCAGGACAGAAACCCCAACAAGCAGGACCCTCATGTTACAAAGAGATGGGTCAGAAAAATTAAAAGACCCATCCCAAGCAGGCTTGTGAACCAGGAAGCAGATGGCCAGAGCTCCGAGATCTTCCTGGTGAAGGGGCCTGACTCTACAACCCAAGGACGGATGTGTAAATCCAGGGAACCTGAGATAAAAACAAGCCTGGATGGGAAAGGATGTGACACGACGAGATTTCCCTTTTCCTAGTTTGGTGGTTCCTTTGTGGTTTCTGTTTGCCAAGCCTAGAAGGAGGACTGAGTAACAGTATGGCTTAATGGTTAGGGCATGGAGTTTGGGCACAGAATAGATCTAGTCTCTGTGGCTCCCGCACTGTGCTATGGGTGCACATGCCACTGTTCTAAGCCTGTGCCCTCTCCTGCACTGACGGGATTCTGCTGGAATGGTGTGGAAGTAGAAGCTGGGCTCCTGACCCACTGGGGTGCTGAATCTTTCATGGCCTCAGATGCATGGCATCTCTAGAGTCAGGCTATGGGGCATTTTCCCTCAGTGGCACACAAAATGGTTTACAATGTACACTACTTTAGGTCTGGCCAGATGTGGAAACAGGCATCCAGTAAGCTGTAGCCACGGAGTTGAGTAGCCGTTTGCTGCATGGGGCTGTAGATATCTCCTTGTCTGTTCTCTCGCATTGTTAAGCCTGGTGAGTAGGAGCCAAGGCCCTGGGGTCTTGAGTCCATTACAACTTTCAGTGAGAACTGGGCTAGATGATGTCACCTCTCCGACCCCATTTTCCTCTTCTCCTTCAAGCCTCTCCCCTCTATACTTCAGAAGTCTCATTCATCATCATCATCATTATAGCCTTATGTCTTCAACAGCAATGACTGTCACAGAGCCTCCCTGTACCTGCAGACACTAGGGTCCTTTCTACCGACAGTACTGTGGGCACAGGGACTCTTGCAGAGGCCTCTCCCAGGCTCTGGAACCTCTCTTCAGCAGTCCTGGGGGAGGTCAAGGGGGAGCAAGCATTGTTTGCTCTTCTCTGGCTCACTGGTCTGTCTCTTTGTTTCATGACACTCAGGATGGAGCTACTGACTTTTAGCCAGACTAGCTGCTTGCAGGCCCTTCTCTTTGGAGACAAGGCTGCCTCCTGCAGTTTCTTTTCTAACTGTCCCTGTTTCATAACCCAAGGTCAGGGATCAGCCCTGGGTCCAAGACTCTGTCAGTGGACAGCCACTCTGCATATGTGATGAAAGTCCAATTTTGTTGGATGAAGCTCAGCTGGAACCTCAATCCCATGGCCCTAACACAGAGGACTGGCTCTCTAGTGACATCATGGGCCCTGCAGTTGCCCCCAAGAGATCATGGAACTGGAATATCACTGATGGGCTGAGGGGCATGTCAGACAAACGCCATCTTCCCAGTCCTGATCCTTAGAGAGTCCTGTGTTGCCTTGTGTGCCATATAGCTCTCATGAGCACTCCGGCAGCATGGCATCTTCGAGTCAGTCTGGAAAGCATGGTGTGCTATGTGAGACCAGTCAACATCAATCACTCTTTTATCAGTTGGCCTGTCTGTTTGTCTGTGCGTTCTCTGGTGTGTCTTCCAAAAACATGGCAGTTAAGCTGAGCCGTGGTGTACAGAGTAGCATATAACGATGCCTACATGGCTGATGAGCCAAGCCAAGCTCAAGCCAAGGAAAGAAACAGAACAAATCTACATTCTGTTGCTAAATGGAGCCACCTGCTGGGTAACTTGGAAAGAGTGAAGGTTGATTTAGCTCATGGTTCTGGAGGCTGGGATGCCCAAAGTTAAAAGGTCACGTTTAGCAGGCCTCTCCTCAGGGTTATTGACAACATAAGGCATCAGATGGCAAGAGACACACATGACAGAATCATGGCTTGTGAGGTGGTTTAGACCCAGACTGTTGACCTGAGTTCAGTGCCCAGGGCCTACATGGTACAAGGAGAGAATTAACTATTGCAAGTTGTCCTCTGACCTCTACACAAGTGACATGGCCTATATTAACATGTGCATATGGACATGTGCACATATATAGACAAGTAAATAAATGTAAAAACTGAAAAAGCAAAGAAAAGTCCTACCCTGGAGGCAAGGATATAGCTCAGTTGGTAGAGTGTTTTCCTAACATGTAGGAGGTCCTGGGTTCATCTAACCTTAGTGAGGTGACATATTCCAGTATCACAGTCAGGAGGAACAGAAATCCAAATGTATTCCTTGGATACATAGTGAATCTGAGAACAGTCTACATTAGTGACTATCTGAGAGAGAGAGAGAGAGAGAGAGAGAGAGAGAGAGAGAAGAAAAATCCAAAAAGAAAAGGAAAAAACCAAAATTTAAAGACCTACTTTGGAGATTATTCAATAACTCATTACTCCATGAAGCTGTTCAAGGCCCTCATGACCCAGCCACCTCTCCTAGGGGCTTCCTGGTCCCACCTCTGGATATCTTACAGTGCGAGATGATGTTTCAGCATGAGAGTTGGTGGAGACATTCAGACTGCAACTGCTACCAACCTCTTAGTCCCTCACAGACTGAAGGGGCAAAGAAAGGGTGGCCTTATCTACCAACAGATATGGTGGATGGGAGCCCTGAGGAGCCCAGGCTCTGGATTCCACTCCCCAGCTTTCACTTAACTCGCGCCTCAGAAAGAAATGGAGGCAGCACCTGCTGGCCCGCTGGTGGCTGTCTGTTACAGCTCTCCCACTCTTTCCCATTCCCAACTTTTCCAACCCAACCACCCCTCTGGCCCTGTTCCCACTGACTCGGGCTGCCGCAGAGGGCCACCCACTCACTCGTGCTCACAAAAGCAGGACTGTCTGGATCCGAGGGTAGCACATGGGGACAGGTTCAGGAGCCACACCGCTCTCCTCTGGGGAAGCAGAGTCTAGTCAGGGGAAAAGAAGAGGCGGTGCTTTGTTACACACAACCTCTCAGCTTGGGCAGAGGCAGCTGCATGGAAGCCTGGTCCAAGTAGGCTGTGTGATGGGCCATGTCACTGCCCAAGACACATTAGATCCAAAGAGTCTGAACTAGCTAAACTTCCATCACATCTTTTGTGGTACACCAGTTCAAGACATTTGCTTTTCCGTTGGAAATTGTTACCCTTGTGTCCTAGATCTGTGGTTCCCAATCTGTAAGTCGTGACCTCTTTGGGATTCAAAGGACCTTTTCATAGGTGTCACATATCAGATATCCTGCATACCAGATATTTACAATTCATAACAGTAGCAAAATTACAGCTATGAAGTAACAATTATAATAATTTTATGGTCGGGATCACCACAGCATGAGGGACTGTATTAAAGGGCCACAGCATTAGGAAGGTTGAGAACCACTGCTCTAGATAGTAAGTGCAAGAGAAGATGTGGGCACTAACAATGGGCATTTGTCAAGTCTCAGTGGCTGTGATTTACACAACCTCGGAGAGGCTGCTCTGGGTGTCCCTGTCTGGTCAGTGAGCCACCCTGTGAAGGATATTATGGGCGAGAAACATGACTAGACATACAGCAAGAGAATAAAGCTGGAATCGTGGTTAGAGACATAGGCTTCAGTGTGAGGCTTCCTGGGTTTAAAGCCACAAAGTCTGAGCTTAGTCACCTCATCTATAACAGTAAGCAGCCATAGCTTCTACCCTTGTGTTTGCTACCCAGTCAGAGGGGAGCAGCCATCCCAGAGGCTGGCTCATAAGTAAAATGTACTTTTTGAATCTCATCTTATAGCTGTTATGTTTGTTGTTATGGTTAACTCAGGATGGATAAGATAGTCTCTGTGTCTTTGAGAGTGGATGAGAAGTTAAATCACAGATGCCTTATCAGGCTCTGCTAAGTGCCATGAGGGCAGTACCAGGAGCTGAGGATACGGGGTAGGAGCTTTTGTGGAAAATGGAGTGTCTCTGCCAGAAGGACAAACAGGCATTGTGCATGGGGGAACAGAAAAATGGAACCACTTGAATAAAGACCCATGGGAAAGCAGAGGGCATCTCTCCAGTCTGAGGCCACTGAGCAGAGGGCTTAACAGGCATGTCCAAGGTTAGTGTGAGTTTGACATTAGCTCATAGAGGACCCCAAATGATGTCATTCCAATAAGCTTAGACTCTGCCACAAGTAAACAAAGGTGAGGCTGGTATAGATATTTTTGAGAAGAAAGTTTGGAAGATGCTTCTGGGAAGACTACAGGACAGTCTGGTGGGGGTTTCAAGCAGAAGCCATGCAGAGACATGACCCATCTTCCAGCTCCTGCTTCATGTCTGCCTTTTCTCTCTGTGTATGTAATCTGAAGATACATGCGCATGTGTGTATGGAGGTCAGAGGGCAACCTCAGAAGTCACCCTCAGGAATGTCATCCACCTCCTGTGAGACAGAATTTCCTATTGGCCAGGAGCTCAGTGGTTTGGTTAGGCTGGCTGCCTGTCAAGCACCAGGAATCCTCCTGCCTCCACCTTCCCAGTGCTGGAGTTCCAAGACTGTATCTCCATATCTAGCATTATTATGAGGGTTCTGGGGATTGAACCCAAGTACTTATGCATGTGAGACAAGCACTTTAGCAATTGGCCAGCTCCCCATCCTAAAGTCAGTCTTCTTTGCTAGATAGCATGCCAGTGTCGTCAGGGCTCCGACACTGCCTTCTCATCAATATGTCTCAGGACAGTCCCAGCGGGACAACAGTTATTGAATTAAAACTGACCCAAAAATCTGAAACTTAAGCCATGAATGTTGAAGAGCAAGACTGGCTCTGATGAAGAGGATTTGGCCCATGGGTCATCAGACTTATCTCTGATAGTGGGACTAGAGAGCCATTCGCTGAGAGGATGCAGAAATCTATCTGTAGAGCAAATGCAGAACCTGCCTGTGGGTGTGGCTCAAGTAAGGTGAGGGACAGTCACCCATCCGCCCATTGACCATCTGGCAGGCTGTGAAGATGGGCTTGAACAGAGCAGAAAGGGCAGAGTCATGTGGTGGGGAGCAAAGACAGAGGTGCAGAAAGAACAGCAGCTTGGCTTTCCATAATACCTGAAGAAAGGGTATTATGGAGGACTCCCACATTGTCCAGAGAGCCCTGGCCCCCATATCATGCATGCTTTGTCTTGGGAAGCCTTAAGAAGAGACCAAATCCTGGAGGAATGCCAACAAGTATCCTAGTGATTGAGGGATGGACCTAGATTCTGGAGATGAACCACAAAGAATTTCAACAAAATGGGAAATGCACACTGGAGCCCCAGAGATCTCTTCAAGACTCCCAGAGTTGCTACTCTGTCTCTTAATGTTCCATGCTGTGAGATCCTTCCTCTGAAGGAGGCCTGCATGCACTGCCAACCCTGGGCTCAGAAACTTTCCCTCACTTTCTCCTTCATGGATCTTAAGGCTCCAAGTTCTTGGCTGGAGTAGGAGGGTCTTCTGTATTTCTGTGCTTTGATTGGTTAAATAAAGACTC
>JAQHUG010000149.1:1974058-2024640 GCA_028555095.1 Dicrostonyx torquatus
CCAAGAAGAGGGTGGTGATGATGGGCCAGGCAGAGTTTAAATGAATACAGTCTCATGTGATTATTTTGGGCATAAGCAAGCAACCAGTGGCTGAGCAGGCCAGCGGCTGGGGGCTGGGAGCTAGGCGCTGGGAATATAACCCACACCCCTCTCCCAATTACAACACTTGGCCAAGCATCTAAGTGACCCCAAAACTGGTGTGAAAGGCCTCATTCTCATGATACTCTTCCCCATCTTAGCAATATGGACTGTTCCCTCTTCCCTGTTGTGTGCCAAGTGCTCTATGCCCTCACAACTTGGTCCATGCTAGTCTCTTGACTGAGAAGATCCTTCTCCATCTCCTGCTCATGAACAGCCTTTTTCCAGATGGGGGTGGGGTGGAGAGGATGGCTCAGTCAGTCAGCAAAGTGTTTAGTATCCAAGTATGAGGACCTGAGGTAAATCTACTGTACCCACGTATGATGGTACAGGCTCATAACCCTAGTACTGTAGAGGCAGCAATCCTGGAACTTGTAGGCTAGATGGATAAACCTAATTGGGAAGTTCCAGGCTAATGAGAGACCCTGTCTCAATAAACAGGTAAATGGCTTCTGAGGAATGACATCTGAAATTGACCTCCAGCCTTCACACAAGCACACACACGCATACTCACTCCACTGGTGGTTTGAATAGGAATGGCCCCCATAGGCTGATATATTTGAATACTTAGTCACCAGGGAGTGGCACAATTTGAGGATTAAGAGGTGTGACCTTGTTGGGGGAAGTGTCACTAGGGGTAGGCTTTGAAGTTTTGAAAGCCCAGATGAGGTCTAGTCTCCCCCAACCTCTGCCTATGGATGAGAATGTAGAACTCTCAGTTCCTTCTCCAGTCCCATGACTGCTTCCGTGCCACCATACTCTCTGCCATGACAATGAACAACCGAGTCTCTGAAACTGTAAGCAAGCCTCTAATACAATGCTTTCTCATGGAAGAGTTGCCCTGATCACAGTGTCTCTTCACAGCAGGAGATCAGTGACTGAGACACACACGTGAGAACACACGCACACACACATACACAATCACACACACACACACACACATCTAAATAAATAAGAGGAAAAGACAAGGTAGATGCTTCCAAAGGAACAGCACCAAGCACTTCTATGCTCTGCACATATATGCATGTGTACTTGTCTGTACATGCACATATACAAACATGCATACACACAAACAAACATGCATACAAATAAAATAAAATAGAAAGTCTTCGCATTCTCTAAGACCTGTGTCAAGTTTCCTCCACACCCACCACACAAATCTCTCTTAGTCTCTCCAATAAGCACTCTCTCTCCCCCCCCTCCACACTCCACCCTCCTTCCCTCTCTCTTGGTTTCATGGTGTATTGCTTTGCCTAGTAAAACTTTATTCCTTCTTTGATTGAGTGCTTGTCTTGTGTGATGGTTTGAATCTGAACTGGCCTCTACAAGTTCATGTTTTACACACTTGGTCCCTAGCCTGTGCTGCTATATTCGGAGGCTCTGGAACATTTAGGAAGTAGCGCCTCGCTGTAGGAAGATTCCACCTGCCCCTGGCTTCTCCTCCAGCCTTC
The DNA here is from genome assembly GCA_028555095.1 of Dicrostonyx torquatus. NCBI lineage: Eukaryota > Metazoa > Chordata > Mammalia > Rodentia > Cricetidae > Dicrostonyx > Dicrostonyx torquatus. The sequence goes on from JAQHUG010000149.1 coordinate 1,975,648, forward strand.
CTTGTCAGCCATGGTGTGAACAAGTGGGAGCAAGTCTTCTATTCATACTCTCAGTTTCAGGGACAGATCTGTTCCTGCGATAGCGTCCTTCCCACTATGAGAAACCAAAATCCCATGGAAACTGTGAGCCTAATTAAGTCTTCCTTCCCTTAAGCATTTCTGTCAGACCTTTGTCACAGCCATGAAAAGGAGTAATTAACACAGCTTGTCTTTTCCTTCCAAGGTTTGTAATAGTCTAAGGAAAGAAACCCATTCTGTTGTGTTTATTTTGTGTTAGTGTATATGAACGTGCAAGCAGAAGTGTGTGTGTGCGTGCTTGTGCATTTTTGTATATGGGTGAGAGAAGTGTGCGAAAAGGCCATTTTCCACTCTCACTCCCCACCTTAGCTCAAAAGATCAGCTAGGGTCTGTCAGTGAATGCTGCACTCACTGACTGGAAGCCACTCGTCTCTGCCCCCAGTCCCCCCAAATGCTAGTTACAAAAGTGTGCAACCATGCCAGGCTTTTGTTATGTAGACTTTGGGGATCAAACTCAAGTTCTCATGTTTGTACAGCAGACTCTGCAGACACCGAGCCATCTCCTTAGTCCCAAGAAAAGTCATTTTATCATTAATTGTCCTGCAGTGGTGTTGGCAGGCCCCTGGCCAACACCAGCCCAGCGCATACCCAGTGTGTGTTGCCATGCAGTCGGATGTGCTATCTGTGATCTTGATACTGAGCAGACACCGCTACATGTACTAAGACTTTGGAGTGGTTCCCATAGCTAGATGGAAATGGGAAAGCTTGGCCTTGCCGTCAGCTGTACTTTATTACACATAGTGCCTACGGTGGTGACTTAAATTCTCCAAGTTCCCCTGTGACATGTGCCAAGAGCTGTGATTCAGAAGAAGAACATTCTCTACATCCAACTGACAAATTCAAAATGCACCTGTTCATTTAATTGTCGGCTATCCTCTGCCTTCCCTACAGCATCGGCCAGTGTTTAGATTAAACACGCGCTCTGTTTCTCTCCTTCACAGTTTTCTGTTGGCAAGAAAAGTGTCTGCCCATCTGTGCCCCCTGCATAGCCCACTGAGTACCTCCTATGTGTTTGTCCGCAGTGGTCTGCTCCCAAAGGCACAGGACCTCGGTGAAGTTAGTTCTTTCTGTGGTCTGCACAGCAGAGCTAGTTATTCCTGGATTGTTCTATAAAACCGAGAGCAATTTAGGTTGGACCTAGACAGTCCTGCTTTCTTTCTTCCTTTCTTTATTTGTTTAGAGTTGAGGATAGACAGTTATAAAACACAGCTGGCTCCATGAAAGGGAAGACTAAATTCTTTATGCAGCTGCGAACAACAGAATTATTTAATTTTAGCTCTGATCCAGCCAGCCCAGTTCTTGGGAAGGAAGGAAAAAAGAACCGCTATCTTTAACCTCTTAGATATGGCCATTCCCCGTCCCCTCCAATCCCAAATGAGGAAAGGGAGCGATAAAGAGAGAGAATATTTTGAGTGGTTTTAGGGTTCATTTTCCTTGGTTTCCACGGAAAAGAATGGGAGGTCGTTTTCCACTTCTGAGAGTAAGTTCCCCCACCTTCACAACCTGCTCTACCCAGCATCCTTCCTGTTGATTCCTAGAGACCGAAAGCTCTAAGGAAAGGCTCTCCTGTGGGCACAGCAGCTGTCAAGGGGCCAGGCTGCAAAGAAATCAGTTCTCAGTTCAGGACCCACAGTTTAGTCCCAATAGGGATTTTCCTGACTTACCCCACTGTGGCAGAATTACACCAAGAACATACTTGAAAGTCGAGTAATGAGTAACATTGAGGAAATAGGAGGATTTCAAGGCATCTGGGCTCCAATTGTTCTGAAGGACAGTGGCAAAAAACCACGCCAGCTGGTCCACGACAGAAGGCCTAGGAATATCCTCCCCTTTGTACTTAAATGGGCCTTTTCAATGGTAACATGAACACTACTGTCTGAATGTTGTTGTGTCTCCAGATTCACATGGTGAGCTCCCCTCTCCAGTATAATACTAGAAGGTGAGGGCTTTTGGAGTAAGTAGACCATAAGGGTGGAGCCCACACCCATGGGAGATCCATCATTCTTCTGCTGTGTGGGAGAAGAAGCCAGCCTGCTTCAGACAGTAGGTCTGATGGCTTCTTTATTTTGAACTTCCTCCCATCATTGCGAACCATAAGAAATAAGTCACCTTTACTTATGAGCCACCCGTGCTATAAAATTTGGTATAGACAGCTATGTGTAAATGTCTCTTAAGAATCACAGTCAGTGCAGAACTTTTGGCCGTTGTCATCACAAGCTAAATATCCAATAGTAGAAGACTCACTAACAATTCGAGAGGAATATATATGTTTTTACAACTAAAAATGCTGTTTCAAGAGTATTAAGTAGGGTGGAGATTATCTGTGGTTTATTGAGTTAAAAAGTAAGTGAAAAGCATATATATACAAGGACAAAACTACAAAGGTATAAATTAACATTACTAATATTTTAACAATAATGAGTATTTTTGCTTTTCCTAAAATTTTTAAGCTTTATTTTACTTTTCCAGTCATAACATTGACTACTCCAATTATCCAAAATTAATTTTGAGTGACATATTCTCATTAATCCAGGAAAGTAATTAAACAAGAAGATTTTGAGTATTCACTGTGAAGCAAACACTATATTCAAAACAATGAAAAACTAAAAATGAAAAGACATCAAATTCACTCATGCTGTGCTGCTGGTAAAACACTATATTGTGCTGGGCAGTGGTGGCACACACCTTTAGTCCCAGCACTAGGGAGGCAGAGGCAGGTAGATCTCTGTGAGTTCAAGGCCAACCTGGGCTACAGAGCAAGTTCCAGGACAGGTTCCAAAGCTACACAGGGAAACTTTGTCTTGAAAAACAAACAAACCACTGTATCATGTCTCTTGGGCTTTTTATAAAAATCACGTTATTTTATAGTGTGCATGTGTTTGTGGATAGGGGTACCATGTGTGGAAGTCAGACGACTTTCAGGAGTCAGTTCTCTCCTTCCACGCTGTGGGTCTAGGGGATCAAACTCAGGATGTCATGTTTGGCAGTAGATGATTTTAATCGGGGAACCATCATGCTGGCCTCCCTTCAAGACTTTTCTGTGTAGATGTTAAAACATGATAGTGGAGCTGGGATGTGTCTCAGTGGTAGAACACTTACTAGCATATACATGTAACGTGAGGGGCTGCTTGTGGGGGTTTCTGTCCTGCCCAGTTCCCACAGCCAGCAAGTCCCAAAGAAAATCACACAGAGAGTCTATATTAATGATAAACTGATTGGCCCATTAGCTCAGGCTTCTTATTAGCTCAGGCTTCTTATTAGCTCTTGTAGCTTATATTAACCTATTATTCTTATCTGTGTTAGCCACATGGCTCAGTACCTTTTTTAGCGGGGCAGATCACATCCTCCTTCTTCGGTGATCTGGGCAGGACTGCAGAAAGAGCTTCCTTCTTCCCAGAATACTCCTGTTCTCATTGCCTCGCCTCTACTTCCTGTCTGGTTTTCCTGCCTATTCTTCCTGCCTGGTTACCAGCCAATCAGCATTTATTTAAAATATAATTGACAGAATATAGAACTGTCCCACACTGTATACATAGGCTCTTGGCTAGTTCAATCTGCAACACAGCAAGAGAAGTACACATACACATGCATACATACACATGCATACATACACATGCACACACACACACATACACACACGCACACATACACAAGTGCATTTGCCCCATTTGGCTTTACACCCCATCCAAAGATGTAAAGGACAGAGGTGGTACCATGGTGTAAAGAGAATAGTATTTATACACCTTCCAGAAAACTCAGAGGGGGGCAGTGTTGGACAAAAAGCATACTGTACTTAGAAAGCCAGTGAAGATAGCAACTGTAGACAATAGGCTATCTAGAGTGTATAGATTCTACTAAGACCTGTGACATGGGGGCTGGATGTTCCTTTGCTCTGTCTTGTGATTGTGGATACACTCTGCCAGCCTTTGGAGGGAAAACATTCAATGAATGGCAAATTGGAGCTGCCAATTCCTCCTAGGAGGGCCATTCTGACCGCTGTCTCTGATACTTCCCTTCAGTTTCCCCACTATCTTGTTGAGTCTGTTTCTTCTGCCAGGGGACAAATGGTGGCTTAAACCACCATCATCACTGCTTCCCTCCTGCCCAGTGGCTCTCCACAATGGTCAGAAAAAGCCTCAAGTGGTCTGCATGGCCCTATATCGTCTGCTCATTGCGTGCCTCGCAGCCATTCCCAGACCACTTCCTCCTCGGTTCCTGGGTTTTCTGTTACATTCTAGAACAAACCAAGTTCTTCCCACCTCAGGAAAAGAAGATTCTCTGCCTACTCGTGGCCTCAGCTATATCCGCTTCCATCACCTCTCATAGCCTTTTGTCTCTCTATCTTGTCTATCACAGTCTCCTAGGCCAAGGCTTCCTATTCTCTTTCCAACACAGACCTGTAACAGTTTACTAATGTCATCAGTTTCTTCTTCAATGTAGTGTGTGTGTGTGTGCGTTCTTTTACCCTGTCCTTGACTCTGCTACATTAGAATGTAAATACCTGGAGATGGGGACCACTGCTTCTTCCTCGTAGCATGTGCAGGCTCAGGAAGTACATACTAAATAAATATGAAAGGAGAGGATGCAGGGAGAAAGGGAGAAAGACTCCAGGAAGAGGGCCCTCTTCCCAGACAGCCCTGTTTGCTGTGGACGGAGGCAGTGTGTCCTGCTTAGTCCTAGCATTACAGTGCAGGTTAAAAATAACCCCCCTGGGTGGAGTGAGCCGAGAGAGGATGGGGAGAGATAATGAGCAACACAAGCCCGCCAACGCAGCCTAGCAGGATGTGAGGCTGGCCAGGAAGAAAAGGATCTGGATACAGGAAAACCCTGTCAGGGCTGCCACCAGCTGACAAATGGACAGCTCCAGGTTCTTCACCAAGTCCCTCCCTCCATCTGCAGTGTACGAGATGTTTTCTTAAATGTGTATGAGTGTATGCTCTATGCATGTACACAAGTTTGTGTGTGTGCAGGTAGGTACATACGTGTGCACGTACATGCATACATATGAGGAGGCCAGACATAGACACTGGCTTCCTCAATCACTTTCCACCTTTTTTTTTTTCTAATGACAAAGTCTCTCACTGACCTTGGAGCTCACTGACTGTGCAAGACTAGCTGGCTAGTGAGTGCCAGGGATTCTCCTGTCTCCACGCACATCCCTATACCCTGTCCCACTACTGTGTTGGGATTACAAATGTGTCCTATGGTCCCCAGCTTTATATGTTGGTGATGAGGATCCCAATGAAGGCAGGCACTTTATTGACAGAACCATCACTGCAACCCATAATGATTTTTAAAATAAGCAAAATGAACAAAATGAAACAGTCTCACTGTATAGTCAGGCAACTTCTAATTCCCAACCGCTGCCTCAGCCTCCCAAGTAGTAGAATTACATACAAGAACTGCCCTGTCTGATGAAAAGACTTCACGTCACCAGGTCAGGTTTGATAGTCAAGGCAATTTCCATCTTACAATCAAAACGAGTTAAAAGATTTTCAAGTCACTTCCTAGAACAGGGACCCCCACAGCCCTCATCTGACTGTTGACCTCTGAGAAGGAGAGCCGTGATGAGGCCCTCGTTGGCCCATCCCTCCCCTCCCCTCCCCACAGGGCCCATCCAGCGTGGGATCCAAACCTCCCACTCAGCACAGTAGGCTCAGGCCAGCTACCCCAAGGTGAAGCCGCCTTCCAAAGGCTTGGCTCAATCTGGGGCTGCGTAAAGCAGGGAGGGTCAGGTCAATGGGTCACTAGAAACAACTGGGACATTGCCTTAGAAACGCCCTCCCTGCTTGCTTGCACTGCCTGCCTCTGGATCCACCCTGATACAGCTGTGTATTAAACCCTTAGGCCTCAGTGGGAGGTGGGGGAGTATCAAGGAGGGCCAAAGTGGGACTGGAAGGCTTCCAGCTTCCTTTTGGGAGAGAATCAATCTTCGGTAAGCAGCTGTCTAAAGTCCCAGGAGAGCAGTAGGGTTTGAATCTGTATTACTGGCTGAGCCGCAGGGATAAAGGATGAGCTGAGTGGGACTGGGTGCAGCCAGCATCACCTCCTCCAGATCTCAGGCTGGAGCCTTTGCCAGACTCCATCTCTCAAAGCTGCTTCAGCAGCCAAGTGATGTGCTCATGGTCACCTGGTGCAAGGCAGGCGATCCTCAGACCACGGAGACATTGATCACCACTGGCCGTTCCCATGTCCACAGTTCTGAGATGCCACAAGGGCGGGACAGGAAATTGAAGCATCAAGAGAGACAGTTGCCCTCTGCTTCACGGAGCACCTGCGGTCTGACTCTAGCCCTCCCCTTGACAAGGCTTTCTCACTGAGAGGGAAGCAGAAAGAAGAGTTCCTTAGGTGGAGTCATCAGGAGGAAGGGTGGAGCACCAGACAGGCAATGGCTGTGCAGTCTGCCACTCTCAGCCGTCCCTGTAGCCTTTCCAAATGATCTGAACCCAACACTAGCCTCTGGGTACACTGAGCAGAATTTTTAGGGAGGCCCTGTATTAATAAACCATGGTTCCTCGGGTAAGAAATCCAAAGTCTTTGCATGCATAGGACAAAAGAAACGAAAACCTGCATGTCCTTAGTCATTGTTAGGGGCATCTACAGCTCAGTGTGCCAAACAGGTAACCTGCATCTACTCCAGACTTCGGGCTTCAGCCTTCAGAGAGCTCTTTGCTGGCTGTTTCCAGGTTCTTGATACAAAGAAAAGTCCAGAATGACAATCTTCCCTTTTAAGGGGGCACAGGGCAGAGCTGCCGGAATAAGCGGGGCTGGGGAAACCTTTTGAAGTTTAAAAATGTTCGTGTGAATATTTCCAGAAACCTTAGGCAGACTGCAGAGCCTGTCAGTAGTGATAATAGTTCACATGTCATTGAGGGAATGTTAGCTGCTGTCAGTGCATTGTGTATTAAGACATGGTGGGTGTTATCACTAATGTCTAACCCTCTGAGATGGGGACAACTCACTCGGAGGCAGCTCTGATAGGTACTGTGGGTTTTACCTGTATTAACTCGTATATTCTTGGCAAGAGCCACAAAGGGTGGGTACTACTGCAATGTTTATTTAATACAGTCTTAAATATTATTTGGCTTGACTGGGAACATGCAGCTATGGGGTGCCCAATCCAGAGTTTGAGCCCAGACCCTCCTATCCTCTAGCCTTTGTCCTCGAGGCTACACACTTGAGCACCTCAGGCTCCAGAAAGATGGGTAAGAACGGGAGCTATTGGGAGACTTCTTGGCCTTCTACTCAGAGCCCAAAGGCTTTGCTTCCCCCAAACTAGTCTGGTAGAGTGAAGATGAGAATGGATTTATGCAGCCAACTACATAAAATTTCACTGTTGGAAAGAAACCTTTGAAATGTGCCATTTTCAACCCAACATGAATCTACCATTTAGAAATGTCCCACTACCAGACATAATAATTGAACCAGAGGAGGAATACTGTGCCATGGACTTACTCCAAAAGGCCAGGTCACCCAGCCTGTGACTCTGAGAAAGGGACTTGCTCTCTACCCAGGGCAAGGCTCTGCAGCATTTGTTCCTAACGCCCACCCTGGCTGTGTCAAACTCTGATAGGTATTCTAAGGGAGGCACAAGGAAAGCAGCATCTTTAGAAGTGTTTTCTTTCTCCAGAGGGCGCTTTGCACACACTGGGTCATCAGTATGAGCTGCTCTGTTATTCCCATCAATCCAGGGAAAGCCAGATCCCCGTGTCCTTCCTGAGGGCTCGACGTCATCGCTTGCGTTAGATGCACCTCAGCCGTGAGGTTATTCAACTCTACGTGAATAACTCACCTAGGATGAACTTTGGGCTGCCTAAAGCAGTGGCTCTCAACCTTCCTAGTGCTGTGACCCTTTCGTACAGTTCCTCATGTTGTGTTGACCCCCCCAACCAGAAACTATTTTCACTGCTGACTTCACAACTGTAATTTTGCTTTTGTTATGAATCATAATGTAAATATCTGATAATTTTGATGGTCTAAGGTGACCCCTGTAAAAGGGTTGTTTGACCTCCAAGGGGTCATGAGCCATGGATTGTGAAACATTAGCCTAAAGTGACTGCAGAGATGACACCAAGCCAGCCATACCAGCGCAGCTGAGAACTGGCAGGTTCTGGACTCAGGTTTTGTAGCTTTGCTCTCAGATGCAAAGGGGTTGTAAGGATAGCGGAGGGGGTGGGGCAGGATGTCTCATTGCTGCCGGGGCCTTGGCTTTCTTACTCCCAAGATGTATCCATTGGCTCATTCACTCACCAGACATTCTGGCTACTGAGCTCCCACTCTGTAGCTAGCCTCTGTCCTGGGTACTGGGGAGGGAGCAGGAATCAAGACCAACAAGGACTGGTTCCTGCCTGCGAAGCTTCTGTTCTAATAGAACAGGCAACAGCGATGTTTTTAAAATTTGGCAAGACAGCTACGGCTTGGGGTAAGCCCACATAGGAGAGACAGGCTAAGACTAGAGTAACGGGAAACCTCTTTGAGGTAAGGCCTGAGGCTGAGAACAAACAAAAAAAGACCCTCCGCTATGTGAGGAACTCAAAGAAAAGCATTCCTAGCCGATTGCACAGTGGCAAAGCCTCAGGGGTAGGAAAAGGCCAGCAGAGGAAAAGAAGGGAAGTCATGGGGGGGGGGCTTGCTCAAGCGGAGCATCATGGCTGCTCCCCCTACGTGAATTCATCCTTGTTAACCATCCCCAGTCTCTCTCTTTAAATCCAAAGGAGGCGGGGACTTCTTTTGTGGCAGACAGAAACGTGGTATAAACTGCATTCAGTTTTTTAGAGCAGACTTTAGTGACTGGTGACTTATTCCTGGACACATTTGTTACTGGTAAGTTTACCAGGGAAGGGACTGCAGTGTGAGATAATCAGGCACCTGATAGAGCATCAAACCAAAGCCAGCAACCCACTCCAGGGGCTGGGGCATTGTTTTTTAAATCATTCTAAAAAGGCTTTCCTGACTTGGCCCAGGCCGGCCTTGAACTCTGATCCTCCAGCCTCAGCCTTCCAAGTGCTGAGATTACAGGTGTGCTCCATCACACTCACTAAGAGCTTCTCGCATGAAGTTGTGACTAATTAGCTTTGTGGCCTTTGCATCCCCCACCCAGCAACTTCTGTCCCTCTTCATGCCTGACTCCACCAGCTTTCTCTTCTGTTCGCTGTGTCTCTCCTCTGTCCACTCCTTTCCCTACGTTTGCCCGCCATCTCCAGCATCCTCCAGATGTGTCCCAGCTCTCGCTACTGCAGGCAGGGGACAAGCAGAAAGCAGAGGCTGCATCCCGGGGACCTGTGTGCCCTTCCAGTGAAGTCCAGTCACCTGAAGGCAAGCCCCTGCTTGGCTGCCTAACTTATGAATGGGATCTACTGTGGCCAGTAGGTGAGCCTTGAGATTTTACAGCCTGGCCCCACCTACTTCCCTGTCTCTCCTGGCTTCCTGTCTAAAGGTGCAATGTGATCGGATACCTGCCCTCCTACTTGCCATGCCTTCCTGCCTTGATGGGCTCTACTTAGTCTGTCAGCCAAAATAAGTCCTCTAGGCCATAAGCTGCTTCTTTTACGGTATTTGATCACAGCAGGAGGAAAAGCCTAATTGTCAGCTTTTTCATCCTCTGCTGAGGGAGCCTCATGACCGGAACAGGTTCCCTTAGGGTCATGTAGCCTCTTGAAATCAAGGAGCTGACATCCAGGACCCCTTGCTGCTGCCCCACACCAGCGTCTCTAGTCCTGTTTTGGAATGATTTTCTTTATATACAGTCACACCCTCTAAGATGGGGTTTACAACCTGGCCGGGAGGGGGGTCGCGATCCCTTGGGGGGTCTGATATCAGATATCCTTCATGTCAGATATTTATATTACGATTCCTAACAGTAGTAAAATTACAGTTATGAAGTAGCAATGAAGTAATTTTCTGGTTGGGGGGTCACCACAACGTGAGGATATATATTTAAGGATCGCAGCTTAGGAAGGCTGAGAACCACTGTTAGGCTTTCTGTGACGTCACAGCTTAAGCCCCTGTGATGCTGGTTTGTGGTTGGCATCTTGACACACTTGGGAAGAGGGACCTCACATGAAGAACTGTTGCCCTCAGACTGGCCCGTGGGCATTTTCTCGACTGCTAAGTGACAGAGGAGGGCCAGCCCCACTGTAGACAGTGTCGTCCTGTAACAGGCGGTCCTGGCTTCTCTAAGGAAGCTAACTGAGCAGAAGTAGGACACAAGCCAGTCAGCATCCTTCCTCTGTGTTCTTCGCTTCCGTTTCTGCCTCTGGGTTCCTGCCTTGAGTTTCTGCTTTGGCCTCCCTTGAAGACAGGCTGTTAGCTGGAATCCCAAATTGTTTTTAGTGTTTATCCAGCAGCAGAGAAGCAAACGAGAACAAGACCTAAACCTTTGCTAGCCCTTCTCCCGTGCAGCCCCCTTCCCTGTCGTCCAGCCACACTGACCTGGCTTTGGCTCCTTGGTAGACACATTTCTTCATACCATGTGACCTTCCGGAGTCCTCTGTGCTCCTCCACCTCTGCTTGATAGTCTTTCAGATCTCAGCCCAAGCCAGCATCCCCTCTGGCACCTATGCCATGTGCTCTACAGCTGACTCAGGAGAGATTGAGATCCACACCTCCATCTATGGCCTCTCGTGCTCAGGGAACTATGACTCCCAGCTCTGCTGGAGTCCCGTGTTTGGCATGCTTCCTGGCCGCAGGAAGTGCCCACAAGTGAGCTGCATGAACTCGACATGGTCATTACCGGCAGTCATAAACCCTACCACAGTCTCCACTTCAATTCTTCCTCCTGCCTCCTTTCCTCTTTTTCTTCCCTCTTCCCTCCTCTTCAGTCCTTCCCTCCTGAGCCTCGGGCCTTTTAGTATCCTCAAGAGTAACACTTAAGACAAAAGAAAGGCACATAGAGTAGAAATCTTAATGTTGCTCCAACTTGGCAGGGTGTGCTGAGCTTCAACTAGACCATCTCAAGGTCAGGGCCGAGAGGAAGCACTAGGAACGTGGCTCCTGCAGTGTGACTTGGCCAGGGCTGCTGAGTAGAGTTCACAGAATGGGTGGAGGAAACGACAGAAAGGTGTTTTCAGGTCGGCTCCTTCTGAGGGCTATGGGAGAGACTCTGCTCCAGGCTTCTCTCTTTTGAGGCTGTGTCTCCTCATACCCTCCTGCCTCTGTATATGTCTCTCTGTGTAAATTTCCCTTCTATAGGAGGACATCAGTCATTTTAACAACCTCATGGTAACCTGGATGTCACCGAGAAGACCCTAGCTCTAAATAGGGTCGCATTCTGAGGTTCTAGGGGTTGGGATGATTTCAGCATGTGAACTTAACCCATTATGCCTGCTCACACACCAATTTCCTCATCCTTCTAACTTATTGACTGCAACAAGGGTAGAGGGGTGTTGATGGAGGCCAGTTGTTGGTTCAACTCAGACTCCTGGCTGCTCAGACTCAAAATAACTACACAGAAACTATATTAATTGCAATACTGTTTGGCCAATAGCTTAAGCATATTTTTGGCTAACTTCTATCTTAAATGAATCCATTTCTATTAATCTGTGCATCACCACAAGGTTGTGATTACTGTCAAAGTTTCAGTGGGCTCCAGTGTGGCTACATGGCTTCTCCCTGACTCTGCCTACTGTCTCTATATATCTTTTCCAGCCTGGCTATATTCTGTTAAGCCATTGGCTGGAAGCAGCTTCTTTATTAACCAATGGTATTCACAGCATGCAGAGGAGAATCCCACATCAGAGGGCCTTCCTCTAGAGAAGTTCTTATGTGAGCCTGGGAAAAGTGGGCAAGACAAGAATGGGAACCAGAGGACACCCCACCTAAGAGTGAGAAAGGAGGGCTGAGTCTATCTCAACAGCCTCTCAGATATACATTTGGGTTCTGCTAGTCTGCTAGTGACTGAGTTCAAATCCCAGCTCTGTAGTTTCCTGATGGCAGACCCTTTTCTTGCATTAGTGAGATGTGTGCAGTAATAGCATCTGCCTTGTGGCATTGTTGTGAAGAATTCATGAGAGAACGGCACTGTGGGAGCAGGGCGTTGTCCACAACAGTGTTGTTATAATAGGCGGATGGTCTGTCAGGCAAGTCAGTGTGACAAAGAAGAGGCCAACTGTCACTCAAGCCACAATACAACTGTGTTTCCCTTAATACTAATAAAGAGGGAGGACCGACAGTGGGTACCCAGATCCAAGCTTTTCTAATTGTGGCCGCTGACCACGGACATAAGACCCCTCTGGGCATCACTGAAGAAATACAGAATCCTGGGTCCCTAAGAAACATTGAATCACTTCTATGCATAGGACTTAGAAATCTGACTCCCCACATCTCCCCTTTATAAGGCTAAGGATTAAACCTAGGGCCTTGTGCATGCTAGGTGGACTCTCTCAGCTATACCCCACCCTTCTTTCTATTTTTTCATTTTGAGATAGTCTCTTTAAATGCCCAGGCAGGCCTGGACCACTGAGTCCAGCACAGTGGACCAGAGCACAGTTCCTGGAGGGGTAGGGCTGTCATGTCCTTGAATAACCCTCCATATCAACACAGCCTCCAATGAGGTAGGTAAGCCTTTTCACACCTGTCAGCACCGCCAGCATTCCTTGAACAAGGTTAGCGAGATGGTCTTGAATGGTGATGTGGACACTCAGTCTCTGTAGGTTACATGGATACAGTCTTCAGAAAAGTCCAATATTTGCCTTAACCATAAGCTTGCCGGGTAAGACACTTTGTTTTAGATTATCCACTCTTCCTATCTCTGTAACCGAGGCTTGTCCAATGTTACCCTCAGATTTAGCTCAGGCGACTCTAAACTTAGTCCTGGTTCAGCAATCTCTTCATGCCTTAGTCTGTTTTTAGCCCCATTTCCTGTATTCCTGAGTCCCACCCACTTGCTGGTTCAGGAAAACTGGGGACCACAGTGCCTGTGCAGCTTGTCTGGTTTCCAAAGGACCTGTTACCTAAGGCTGTCAGGTGCCCAACCCTTGGACATTGAGACAGGTACTGTCACTTACAAAGTTCATAGTCAAGAATCATATATTACATTACAAAAAAGAAACCACCCCAAAACCCTCCTCATAATGTTTAAAGCAAGTTTATAATTTTATTTTATCTATCTATCTATTTATTTTGGTTTTTTTGAGACAGTGTTTCTCTGTAGATTTGGAGCCTGTCCTGGAACTAGCTCTTGTAGACCAGGCTGGTCTCGAACTCACAGAGATCCGCCTGCCTCTGCCTCCTGAGTGCTGGGATTAAAGTTGTGCACCGTTACCACCCGGCTGAGTTTCTAATTTTGTGTTGGAGTGCATTCATGGTTCTTTTGGAGTGCATGTGGCCAATCAGCTGCATATAAATCTTCAACTTTGAGACTCTGCCCATGATGCAAGCTAGGGTCCTGCCATATCTAAAAAGTGGTTCCAAATTCTAACCTGTTCTCTAGGATCTTCCTATGTTACCTGTTGCTAAATTCCTGTCACTAAGTTCCACCTGTCTCTTAGGGCGCCTCCCCAGTTAGCACAGACCTGTTGGAGAGCCTGGCTGACTCTGCTCCTTGGCAGCTGTGGCACCACCAGTAAATGGCCCCTCTATTGGACCTCAGTCCTGCATTACTAGGCTGTTGGCAAACTTAAAGCTGAGCCCAGTGCCTATATACAAAAAGGATGAGAAACACTGTTGATGAGGACAATAGCTGTTCTGTCTGCAGATCTTCGCAAATGCAAACAAAGTCCCATGCCAAAGCAAAAGTGCCAGAGGGTGGCACTTGGGGCATCCCAGCCTCCTCAGCGCCCAGTATCACTCTCCAAAAGCTAAGCGGTGTACTAAGGCGGTTATTCATTTGATCTTGCCCTTAGCAAGGTTAGCATTTTGTCACCCTTTTTATAAGGAAGCTGAGGGGCAAGTCACAGCACTAATCAGTGACAGAGTCAGAGTTTGGACCTCAGGCTGCCTTACTGCAGAACTCATACATTTGGCCATCTTCTCACACTGTTTTTCTCGTGTGTGTGTGTGTGTGTGTGTGTGTGTGTGTGTGTGTGTGTGCTATGTACATGGTTATGTGTATGTACATGTGTGTGCAGGTACATGAGTATATATGTATTCATGTGTATGGAAGTCAGAGGTTGTCTTCAATTGCTCTCCACCGAGTTGGGGGGGGTTGTGTTCATTCACGTGCGAGTGCAGGATTGCACTTGCTATGGCGCGCATGTAGAGGTCAGAGAGCAACTTTAGGTGTTGGCCCTTCCCCTTCACCTTGTTTGAGATCAGCATCTCTCTCTGTTGTTCTCAGTGCATATGTGCACTCTCTGGCCCTCAGGCTTCTGGTGGTTCTCCTGCTGTGCTTCTCACCTCACATAGGAGCCCTGAGATTACAGATGTAATCTGCACCTTTACATGGGCGCAGGGGGAGGGGACCCAAACTCAGGTCCCTATGCATGTGTGGCAGTGAGTATGCCCACTGAGCCATCTCCCCAGCCCCTACAATGCTTTTCTCACTGTGATGTAGGAACTAAAACAGATGCTATTCTCTCCTCTGCCACTTTGTCTGCTGTCCCTGTAGTCCACTCCCCTAGAGCCAGATCCTGCCTTCAGCCTTGGGTTGACGTTTCTCCAACCCTTTGTTGTCACCTGGATATTCAGTGGTCCCTTCCCTTCTCTGTCTGACTGAGCTGGAACCAGTCACCTCTGTTCTGGGACACCTTGGTCATTGATGAAAAACTGCCGGTCTGTGAATTCTTTCCTAAGGAAAAAGATTTACCCACTTGCAATCTATGTACAGTGAATAGAGATCGGCTTTATGCAAAGCAGGGTATGTCCATGGCATGAATGACTGTGGTCTCCTGTCCTAGCAACTTAAACCAAGGAGAACTGTGTCAGTTAAGCAATGCCTTGACAACAGGCAGAAGTGGGTACTCTCTGCCCTCCTGGCAGCTGGTACACAAGGTGGCAGGTCCTTGACTATTTACTTATTCAGAGTCCACAGAATGCATGTCCTCAGAAAGGCTGGCTTCAGCGTCTCTCCCCAGGTTGGCTATTCCTTTGCTAGTGTAGATGGAGTGAGTGTCCGTCACTCCTGAAAAGAGCATGGGCATGGGTGGTGCCATTCATCTGAGACTCAGACCACTTAACCGTGTCCTGCTTTCTCAAATCCTTAAAGGAACTAGGCAAGGACATGTAAACACAAAACTTTTTTCTTGCTTAACTTTTCATGTATTACTTTCAGTGTTTCATCAACAAATCTATGTGTTTATACTTTAAAAGGCAGCAACAACCAGGAGAAAGTGTTCCCGCCTCCTCAGCATAAACTGTTAAACTTGTCTTCCAATATACAACTTTTAGAGGGGCCTTTCCTGGGAAGCTTTCAGTGGAGTTTGTGGCTGTGAATCAGAGGCTCCATCAAGCCACACTATTCATATAGACAGCAGTCCTTATGAGGGCAGCCCACTCTTCCTAGACACCACTACCCCCAAAGCAAGGTCATTTGTTCTCAATCGTGTGTGTGTGTGTGTGTGTGTGTGTGTGTGTGTGTGTGTGTGTGTGTACTCCCAGGTACACATGTGTACATGTGCATGCAGAGGCCAGAGGACAACCTCAGGTGTCATCCCTCAAGAGCTGCCATGTTAGGTTTTGCTTGTTTGGTTTCTGGTTCCTGGAACTCAGTGAGTGGACTAGACTGGCTGGCTGGCATGCCCTAGGGATCTACCTGTCTCTGCCTCCCTGGCGCCAGGCTTTCAAACATTTACCCCTGAACCCAACTGAAGAAATAGCAAGAACAAAATCCCCAAACCCAAAAAATAGTGACCACTGGAGACCCAAATCAGACCGTCAAGCTTGCTATTTTGCCAGCTGAGCTATATTTTCAACATTTTGCCGTAGTGCCAAGCCATGGCAGTAACAAGGAGTGAGGGGAGCAGGGCAGCCTCTCTTGGGATGCCTGTCTTCCCCCGACTGCAGCATGAGGAACTAAACCCCCATCCATGACATCCTCATAGAAAGGCAAAGCAAAGGTGCTGGTCACCAAAGCAGATAGGAAGAAAGAGAAGAAGCAGTGGATGCTAAACGGCCTAAAGAAGGCATGAAGGCTTACATTCAGCTGAGATATGGAGAACTCTTGGGACTGAGGTGGGAGGTGAGGTCTTTGTAGAATGGCTCTTGACTAAATACCTGAAATTCCTCCATGAACACCCAGCTGTCTGAGAGTCTCAAGGCCTCCTGTCCAGGAGCCTTGCACACTTTGGGTATGTAAAAGTCCCTTGCACACTTTGGGTATGTACAAGCCCCTTGAGGAGCCTGAGGGAGGAGTCCTGAGATGAGCCTGTGACTATGAAAGCGGATTAGGAGGTGCTGAGTAGCTCAGGTGCCAGGGTAGGGAGCATCAGCATCCACCCTATTAAACCCCTCAGCTGCTCTATGAAAACGGCCGGCCGATAGAAACCTGAACTTCCCACAGGTTTTCCAAGGCAGCTGAATTTCTAGGCTGTTGGGTAGAGAGAGCATGACACAGCAAGATAATGCCAGCCAGACCCACTGTGGCCATAGCTTTCAGCTTCCACAGATCCCAAAGGCTGCATCCAGGGCTTCTGTCCATCAGATGCTCCCCACCCCCTCTGTTCTTTGTAGTCAGGCGCTGGAGGAATGATGATGATAGGGCAGCCGGGTGTAGGATTACTTTTGCAGTCTCTAACCTGTAAGTGCTATTTTTCCATGTCTGTGCTCTTAGCAGGCCCTTCTTTTCAGAACCGGCTGCACCCCGGTTCAAGCCAGCCATAGGGGAGCCCGTCCAAGACACTGGCAGGCGTGCTGGCTCTCTGCTAACAGTTCAAAACACCTCTGTCCTTCATTTGCCCCTTTCTACTAACTTTATGCACGTTCTGGAACAAAACAGCCAGACCCAGCTCTGGATCTAACGCACTCCCTAATTCTTACCTGAAGAACCGGCAGGCTGGGGGCTCTCCTCACTCCGCTTGCTCACAAGGGGGTTGGAATTCTCTTGGTGGCCTTTGCTCTGTGTATCACGGTTTCTGTGCCGAGACTGTCCCTTCAGCCGGTTCTCCGAACCTCAGGATTACTGCAGCTCTGTGTGGGGAGAGGGACGGGCTGTGGCATGCACATCAGGTTGCTGGACCGCCTCCAGACACTATGCCAGTCCCAGAGGGCTGTGTGGGAAGCAGGGAGGTGGGTGGGGGAGCTGAGAGCGCTGGCCTCTAGGTCTGCCTTTGGCCCTTGTTCATCAGCCAAGGGGCCCCGCCTGCAGACCACCACCCGGCCGCACCCCACCACGTCAGTCCACATGAAACTCTAAGTGCCCCTAGCCTTTGACGGTCTGCAGCAGACCTGGGGACTGCAGAGATGGCAGACAGTGACAACTATCTCGGGTGTTATTTTAGCATGGTTTGTCTCGGGGCAGAAGCCTGAGCCCAGTGTATTACCGTCTGAGCAGAATCCTGTTTATTTTGAAGCCTCTGTCACCAGGGAAACAACTGGTAGTGTTGAAAGACATTCCTCTAAAACCGGGCGGCTAGCGAAAGGGAGCCCTTTTCTGTCCTGTCATCAGTCCCCACACATGGTGTAAGTGTCTGTCTATATGTCTACACCGTTCCAAGAGCCAAGCCCTACCGAGGGCATTCTGCGGAGCTAGGCAAGGAGTGGCCACCAAGTTAGGGCTAGGGAGGGGCATCAGAGAGTGTCCCCAGTATTCATCACCACAGTTCCCATCTATCCTGGGTAGATTAGGGGTTCCTCAGGTGAGCCTGGGATCTCTGCAGTGAACCATAGATGTCATCTTCATACCATTTAGAAGGAAGGAAGGTTGTCTCACAATACATACGACTCTGGCTTGAAAGTAGGGAATGAGGTGGACTCAGAAAACATAGATCAAAGAAACCGACTGGAATTATATGATTAATTGTAGCCGATCGTTGACGAAGAGAACCTCCCTTTCACAGGCATTTCAACCCAGGAGGCATGAGTGAGCATTCATGCGTGTGTGGGCTTCAGCCTGCTTACCTGATGGTTCAGATAGAGAGAGGCATGTGGACCAGAGGGAACTGGTGATGTACTCCAAGGTCTCTCTCCCTGATCAATGCAATCGCTCTGGGGTAGTGAGTCCAGGGAGGGCAGGATGAGGGGGAAGAGAACAAAGTCTGAAGTCCCTCACATTTTGAACACTTACTTGGTCTCTAGCTCATGGCACGATTTTAAAGGCTTTAAGAAGTGGGCCTGGCCGCCGATGGAATGAGGTGGGTAGGAGCTGGTCTTTGAAGATTGTACCTATCTCTGCCTCTGGTCTAGCTCTCTCCACTTCCTGGTCCATACCATGTGTCAGCCACCACTCTGCCCTCCTGTCACCATGCCTTCCCCACCACTGATGGACTGGAATGTCTGTGAACCATTAGCCACCGTGAGCCTTTCCTCACATAAGTCGTTTTTGTCGGGTGTTTTGTTATAGTTAACAGTGGGGGTGGGGTCTCTTGACTGAAAGAGCAACCAGGGCCATTCCTGGGTGTTCAGAATGAGGAGTCCCGAGGAGCTCAGCTCCTAGAGCTGAGGAAAGAGACTCAGACATCACATGGCTCTGAGCACAGGTCTGTCAGAGGGGACTGATTCTCAGAGAAGCCCTACAGAGGGATGCTATCACATCAGTATCAAACCTCGTCTTCCTGGAAAGAGCAGAAGTCCAGACTGGCTAGGTCCCCAACCAGAGGGGAACCAGCTTCAGCCTCCCTCCAACAGCCCACACACTGTACGTGTCACACACAGATCATGACTGAGGGTGCCAAGTGCAGCTACCCTCACGCTCAGAGCTGTGTGTGAGCATGGCCCCAGCAATGTTCTTATTCAGGAGAATGGGTCATGTGTTGAAATCCAAAGTTTTCAGTGTGAAAGTTACACCCTTGAGATTCATTCAGATGAGGGCAGGTGTCAGGTGTCTCTTGTTCAGTCTCTCAAGCCAAGAAAGAAGAGTTCATTCTTGCAGGAAATGACAGTGTGCGCATTTTGGATTCTGCAGGTTTGATTCAGGAAGCCACAAGTGTTTAACCCAAAAGGCGTTTATGGTGGTCTGGATGAGATGTCCCCCATTGTCTCTGGCATTTGGATTCTTGGTTGCCAGGTGGTGGTGCTGTTTGCTTAGGCTTAGGCAATGTGGCCTTGCTGGTGGAAGGTTGTTACTAAGGGTGGACTTTGAGGGTTCAAAAGCCACACATCCCTGATTGTCTTGCTCTGTGCTTCTTGCTTGAGGTTTTAGAAGTGAGTGCTCAGCCTGCTGCCCCAGCTGCTGCCATGCGTTCCTGCTATGGTGGTGATGAGCTCTCATCCCTCTGTAAGCCTGAATAACCTTTTCCTTTTATAAGTTGCCTTGGTCATGGTGATTTATCACAGCAATAGAAAAACAATACGATGTCAGTGCAGCAAGTGTGTGTCTGAACAGGGGCAGGTCAGCATGCCAGTGGATCTGATCTGAGCAGCTATGGAACAAAGCCACCTCGTGGAAAATCTTTAGAATATTGTAATGATGCGCTCAAAGACCCTTTCTGAACAAAAGATACAGACCCAGCGTTCCACCCAGAATCACTGTGTGACTAACCCTCCCTCTCCCTAGTTTAGTCTAATACTCATTAACCTGAGCACACTGTGTTCTTGGCCACTCCTGGACAACTCAGCTCTTCCAGGCTCCAGGCTCCTTCTTTCCTAAGGACTTCAATAAGATTTCCAACTTACGGCCTCCCTGCAAACTCCAGAGCACCGTGACAATCAAATGTATCTAAGCACATGCTAGCATGTTCAAATCAAAGGTTCAAGGGGAAGCTGCTATCTCATTTCTCCATTGTATCCAGTTGTGAGCACTATCCCACACCTCCCAATGCAATCCCCAGTGACTGACGTGTGCTAATTTCTGTGCTATAGTGTTTAGCAATATCGTGGTCCAAAGCCCAGGAAAAGGACCTTCAGTTCTTTAAGATAACATTTATAATGTAGTTTTCTTAATGATGACATTTAATTTTTTTCCTTTAACATTCCTCAATTTATATGTTTATTTTAACATGTGTAAAGGATCTATACCTATCTTGGAAGCAATATGTATGGAGTTTTTAAAATCCTGAGTGATGTCTCTTGGCCCAGCTGTTACCTGGAGTGGGAAGGAAACTCTGGCCTAGAATAGATCTGAGCCCTGCACCAGGAAATAGTCTGGGAAAAAATAGCTGTGAAAGCCACTTATTAAGCACCCACGATTCTCTAGGACCTTCTGTGTCTAACAGAAATCATATCTTCCCTCCAACTTCTTCAGCCACTTTAAAACCCTTTGTTACAATAAGACCTTTTGTACAAATCGCATACCACTGTGGAGGCATGGCCTGAGGAAGACAGAAAACAATAGCTCTTTGAGAACAGACAAAAATCCTGGTGGGTTATCCTCGGAGATGCAGGCTTGTCCAGAATTATCTAAGACTAAAGTGCTGGGGCTGTTAACGGAGGTGGGGTCCTTCTTTGGACTCTTAAGAGCCAGACTTGGCCAGAGCTCATGCAGCTGCTTCTATAGAAACTGGCTCCAGACTCTTAGGGAGAGCTCTAGAACAGTGGTTCTCAATGAGGCAGATACCAGGCACCCCCTTTTGTAAGCCACTAATGCTGCCACCTTTTAATACGTCATGTCGTGGTGATCCCCAACTATAAAATTATTTTTGTTACTACCTCATAACTGTAATATTGTTACTATTCGGAATCAGACGATAAATACCCATGTTTTCCAATAGCCTTAGGCGACTACGTGAAAGGGTTGTTTGACCCCCAAAGGAGTTGTGACTCACACGTTGAGAACCACTGCTTTAGAAGGTCCATAAAAGTAGAGGACAGCATTTCTTTTCTTCCTTTCTTCTCCCCCCACCGCCAACCGATTTCATGTTCAGTGCTTCTGAACAGCAGACTCGGCACCCTCACTCGGGTGGCATGAAAGAAACACGATGCCACATCGGTTGGCAAGCTGTAGAAGGATGCCAGGAAGCACACTTTCTTCCTCTCAGGCAGAACAGCCGCCCTGGCATCTTCTCCTGGACTCTTAAGGCTGACATTTCAGAGTGGTCTCAGCCTTTCTTCCTCATTCATCCTGTTCAAATCAGAGAAGCCGCTCTGCGAGGCTCTGCGAGGCTCTGTCAGACTCACGGCATTTTCTTCCTAATCTCATTTTGACCTTGTTCAGGGCCCAACAAATCCTAATCAGCTGACAGGCAGAATCAGATGCTGAGTGCGGCTCTGCAGCCAGCATTTCCGCCTGATTATGCCCAACCGGGGCCACTCAGCAAGGGCATCCTGGCCACCTGGTGAGTCAGCTGCCAACTGAACTGGGAAGCGCAGCAGACATTCTCAAGAAACTGCATTAGTTACCCAAGGCAACCTCAAGGACAGACACATCAGCAAAGCTGGAGGACAGACACTGGGTACAGTGGCTCACAGAAAGGGGTGCCTGGCCCCTGCCTCACTGTTACCCAAGAGCATTAGCCAATTTTTTTTTTCAGCAGCTATAGGCGGAAAAGGGCCCCTTGCACAAGTGAGCTGCTTCAGCTCCATTAGGAACCCCTCCCCCCCAGTGCTTCTTCTAGTTTCTTTTTTTCTCTTTTTGGAGACAAGGTCTCCTGTATCCTAGGCTGGCCTTAGACTCCAGTGTAAGCTAAGAATGATCTTGAACCCCTGACCCACCTGCCCATGCCTTCCAAGTGCTGGGATTACAAAGGCATAGGCCATTACATCCAGCTTCTGTGGTGCCGGGAAGCCAACCTAAGAAGGCCTTTAACATGTTTTGATACAAAATTCCACTAGTTTCCCTGGGCTGGTTTTGAACTCAATGTAGACAGTCTTTCTGCTTTGTCATCCTCCTAGCTGAGAACTTACAGGCCTGTACTGCCAAATCCGGCCTGTGTGATTACACTCGATATGCCGAAGCTCTTGTTATGGTGAGAACATACAGTACCAAAACGTGTAAAGTGGCCCTCACCAGATCAGTCCTCTCTGAAGATGGCCAGGGGTGTGGGATTTGGCCCTCTCAGGCAGAAGGTGACTTTGTGCCCTTAGATATGATGGCACTTAACGAACAGCTCGCTGTGCGTTTACAGCACTTGTTGCTTCTTTGTTTACAGACCTCTGAGCCCTGTGAGGTAGTACAGGCCTGGAATCCCAGCAGTCCGAAGGTGGGAGCAGAAGATAGGGAGTTCGAGGCTAGCTTGGGCTACAGAATGAGATTTGGGGACTTTGGTGTAGTTCATCCAAGCATCAGTATTTCTTTCTGGGCTTGTTGATTTCAGTAACTTCCCTTTAACTTGTCTTCCCGTTTTTGTTCCTTCAGTCCCATAGGTCAGTCCAGAAGAATCTTGCCAAAAGGTAAGTCAGATTGCATCTCTCTTTGTTCTGAATCGTCTGTCTGGTACCCTTCCTTTGCACCGAGAACAAAGCCAAGCTCACGCAACCCACCGCATCTCACAGCTCAGTTCATGCTCACCTCTTCACTCCTTGTGTTACTTGTACGCTGCTCATTGCATAGTGCCAAGCCTGCCCAGATGGACCCAAATGCTTTCTTTGTAATGGTGCTTTGGTTTGCAGGGTTTTTGTTTGTTTGTTTGTTTTTTCCTGTATTGGACTTAAACCTTCTCAAAGTCTTTGGGACAGAAAGAATCTAAGTTTTGTCAGTTAACATGGTTTATCAGCTCCATTGACCTGATGGCCAGGGAGGAGAACCCTTCTGCATTAGGGGTCCAAGGGGAAGCCAATGAGAGCCACTGCTGTCCTTAGCACACTGAGAACACTGAGAACCAAACCTGGCACAGCTGTCTGTCGCTGGGAGTGATAAGTGTGGCTGGAACACCCTGGCTGCGCTGCTGGCTCAGATGCAAGCCTGGTGCTCAGAGCCCTGCAGTCTGGTCCACAGCAGGCTATGAAATCAAGACAGTCTCAAGCCCCTTGAAAATCTGATGAAAGTATGACCCCATCCCCCAGAAAAGCAAGCTTGTTTGCTCTCACACACATTTTTACACTTAATTTCGGAAAGAATCCAGATGCCCCAAGCCCAATTTAGTCTCACAGTAAGAATGCCTGATTTGGTAACTGCCTTACTGTTTGGCAAACCAAACAAACCTATCTGAATCCGCAGTCTACCATTTAAATGAACCAGAAGCTTGCATGTAAAAGACAATAGACCTTAGGGGAACGTCCTAGGTAAGCACTACAGCAAAAGTTAATGAGATGAACTGACAGTAAGCGTTTACAGAGGCATGATCTGAAATCCAGACGGAAAGAAAGCAACGCAAGCCACACAGCCTTTAACCAGACCTATGCAGGGAGGCGGGACAAGCCCTAGACGCCCTCTTTTCCATCCATGGTCTTCCCATGGCTGTCCCCACATTCTGGGAGAGACCTGAACTTACCAGAGCACAATAGACCACACCTTCAACTAACCCCATCACTGGGTTAAGATCTCATTGAATTTCCTTGCCCGCTAGGTTTTTGTTGTTGTTTGGGTTTTTTGTTTTGTTTTGTTTGTTTGACAACTTGACACAAACTGGAGTTCTCTGGGAAGGAGAACCTTGATTGAGAAAATGTATCATTCAGATTGTTTGTGGCAACTTTGTAGAACATTTTTTTTAGTTAATGTTGGGTGTGGGTGGTGCTACCTCTGAGCAGGAAGCCCTGAACTGTTTTAGAAAGCGGACCTGGCAAGCCACAGAGAGAAATCCTGTAGAAGCTTTCCTCCATGGTTTCTGCTCATGACTCCTGACTCCTCTCACTGATGGACTGTGATGTGGAACTGTAGGCTGACATTAACCTTTTCCTTCCCATGTTGCTTTTGGTCATAGTGTTTTCCCATAGAACTCGAAACCCTAACTAAAACAATTTCTGAACAGTTTAACTCACATGACCTACATATCACGTGTTCAGCATGGTGATCTAACTGTAGTCACAAACCTATGGAGCCATAAGCACAGCCACTTTAGAACATTTTTGTCATTCCAAACGAAGCTCTGTGTCCCTTAGTGGTCAGCTGACATTTCCCCCTTCCTGTCAGGCTCAGACAGCCACAGATCTCCTTTCTGTCTT
Source organism: Dicrostonyx torquatus (assembly GCA_028555095.1). Lineage (NCBI taxonomy): Eukaryota > Metazoa > Chordata > Mammalia > Rodentia > Cricetidae > Dicrostonyx > Dicrostonyx torquatus. The sequence goes on from JAQHUG010000149.1 coordinate 1,999,792, forward strand.
GAAGATTCCCTCTCCTGTCCATTTTGTATAAATACAATCATTCAGTGTAGGGTTTTCCCCTTAGCATAATCTTCAAATTTCAATAATATTGTAGTAGTATGCATCAAAATTATTTCTAAATTTTAATGCTGAATGTTTCATTGTAAGGATATGTCACATTTTAATCCATCCACCAGCAGATAAATATTTAGGGCTATATATTATAATATAAATAATGATGCTGTGAATGTTTTTTATGAAGATATGCACTATTTTAGATTATTTTATGTATATGCATGTGTGCCTGCGTATGTATGTATGCACCACATGCATGTAGGTACCCTTAGAAGCCAGGAAACAGCTTCTGATCCCATTGAGCTGGAGTTACAGGTGGTTTACAATCACCTGATACAGGTTCTGGGAACTGAACCCAGGTCCTTTGCAAGAGCAGCAAGTTCTCTTAACCCCTGAGCTATCCCTCCAGCCTGCAGAGATCTTTCTCTTTAGTATTAACCTAAGGAATTTAGGTCCTCTGCAAGAGCAGCAAGTTCTATTAACCCCTGAGCCATTTCTCCAGCCTGCACAGGTCTGTATCTTTAGTATTAACCTAAGGATTCAGACACTCAGAGGAGCGATGCTCAGAGCACACACTTTTGTATATGCATGTATTGTGTGTATACATGTGTGTATGTGTCCCCACATCATAATTGTATGCAGAAGCAGGCAAGCATGGATGCTAAGTCCCTCAGAGTGCTTCCTTTCCATTGGAACCTTCTGGGTGATTCTGGGATTTGACTCAGTCTCAGGGGGATTATGTCATTCCTAAAAGGAAGGTGGCAATGCCAGCTTGTGACCCTTACAGGGCAGTGTGAAGATAAATGATAGAAGTCCAATGGGCTCTACTCTTTGGAGGGTCAAGTCCATATGAATAGGCTAGTGTGTGCTCCCAGATGGAGGGTGTTGTTGGCACCCAGGCGCCTGTTTCAGCTCAGAGGCCCATGACTTGGGACTTGAGAGCATGAATGGTATTAGTCACCATTTATGATGACATTAAGATGTAGTTTCCCTTTGAGTTTAGAATCTGGTCACCTCTTGAATCCCAGAGACTATCCCCTAAAGAAAATCCTAGCCCTTTTCTGCTTGACCATGCTGGGCAGGGCAGGGGCAGGAGAAAGGGCAGGGTCACATCTAGTGCCCAGTGCCCAGAGGGGTAAGCTTGAATTCTAAAACTTATCATTGAACTAGTTCTTGGAATGATCACCCTGCCCCCTTTCTCTGTAAAGCACCTTGTTCTCTACAGAGCCCTAGAGTACCTCCTTCCATGAAGTCCATGATTCCTTGACCTCTGGAGAGGGGTCGAATCCAATAAGGCCTCCTGTAGAGAGGTACTGAGAAGTCAGGTGATGGAGAGGTGTCCTATGTAGTCTGCCAACTTCCTTGGGTCTCTTGGGCTTTAAAATCAGGCCCCAGGAGATGCCCCTGAGAGGCATCTCTATGTTAAATGGAACAGGAAATGAACTGGCAGGCATGCCTGGGGCACATCCCAACATCACCATTCACTGGTTGTATGAGCAAGGGCGTGTACCTCCCCCACCTGAAATGACATAGTAGTAGGGCATGCCTGGTGGGTGGGTTCACTATGGAGACTTCATAGGATGGTGCTGCAGGGGCTCCATATGCATCCCACGCTTTACCAATGTTCGCTGGAGTTACGTTACCTTTAAAGTCAGAATTGAAGCCACGAGCAAGCTAATGTTCTGTTGGTCAGTTAGTTGAACTCACTTAACTAGACACCAGTTATGCAGCAGATACTAGAAAAAGGCCTGGGAACAAAACTTACCTTTCCCCCAAGGTTGCAAAATTCAGGCGAAAAAGAAACTAAACATTATGAAGTTTTTGTTTGTTTGTTTTGAGACAGGGTCTCACTATGTAGTCCTTGCTGGCCGGGAACTCACTATGTAGACCAAGCTGACTTTAAACTCAGAGGTTCGCCTGCCTCTGCCTCCCAAGTGCTGGGATTAAAGGTGTGCACCACCAGGTTCAGCTCCTCATGGGGTTCTTAAAGAATACATAAATAAACAGCAGTCCTGAGAATGCCATTCAGGTTCAGAGAAGAGAGATGGCACAAGTGTCTGGAAGGGTTGGGCAAGGTCACAAGGAAAGCAGTACTCTGAGGCTGGCAGTCACAAGGCAAGACGAATTCCATCAATAGAGCAGAGGGAGGATTGGGGACAAGGGGAGTGGAGGACAGAGCAATATGTATGGCACAGGCAGTGAGTGACAGCCTAGAGGAGTCAGGGACCTGGGCCAGCATCAGCTTTCTGGTGTTAGTTCCTTCCTCACTGCCAGGGGTCTCTGAGTACAAGGCAGGCAGCTCTTAGTGATCTGTTCTACCAATAATTATTCTTCCTCTGAAACTTCTTGTCAATAACGTGGATGAATGAAAGGAGAAGGGAGACCAAAGTTACCGTTACAGAAAGAGCCACATAGTGGCAACTGTTGGTTCTGGTTCCTGTTACCAGCTCCCTTCTCTGGGGATGAACACTTTGATTGCCTTTGGGGGAGTCATCCTTGTTATTCTCAATCCAGGTAGTGTTGGAGAAGATGACACCCCCACCCCATGGCAGCAATGGATACAGGCCTTTCCACGTTGGTTCTGTGAGACCCAAGCCCAAGTCCAGCTGGAGCAGGATGTCAGTGGGATGTGGACTGAGTTGTGGGCAGCCACACTGTCACCATCACGGCAAGTCGTTTTGGGAACAGTACATGACCAGGAGCCAAAGGCAAAGGATGGAGCGAGAAGGACTCAGGATGCTATCACTTTCCCACCTAGTGCCACCGTACCAAAGCATGAGGGAAAATATACCATCTTTCTGCCTGAGTCTCTTCACTCTTGGTTTAGATTGTGATCATTGACAGAATCCAGATTTATGCAAGAACATGGCTCCTGCTGGGGCTTTAATGATGTCTTCTTAGCTTGGATATATGCAAACCATTGCCCAGAGTGGCCTATGTCTGCAATAACAGAACCCATGTGCTGGGCATAGTGGCCCCTGTACTCATCTTCAAATGGAGTATATCCATGTGGTGAGCTCAGGGTTGCAGAAGGCTAGAGCAAGATGCAAATTGCCCTTCTCTTTCTCCCTACTCTGCTTACCCAGTAACTATCTCCAGACTCTTCATTTCTCCTTTTCTTAAAGTAAGGAGCTATTGAGTCTATTAAGTATATTTTGCAGGACCCTGAAACACCAGGGAGGAGCAAGAAACGGAAGACTGGCAAGTCTTAGTTTTGTTTTTCGTTTTCCTTTTTGCTCCTTAGGGGAGAATCAGCTATTTCTTTTATTTCCCATCCCATGCTGTGTTTTTTAGAAAGCATTAACTTTATGGTGATGGGATTTGGCCAGTTTATAATTTCCTGGTTACCTCTTCTTGGATCTAAGCACAGATAATTCACTGGGTAGGAATAATTTCCTGCTTCCTGGCTAAGAACTCGTCCTATATAGTTCTTTCTGGTGGGGTGAATTCATCTCTGAATGAGAGGCAGGAATCTTTGAAGACTCCAGCCAGTCTTTGACCCAGATCTGGGGGAGTGGGGGAGGGGGGAGGGATAGAAAGGAACAAGTGGGAGGCAAAGAGTCGCAGGAGCACAGGCACTTACCTCTGTCTCTGTTGTGGGGGGCTTTCTTTCTGGGGTGGTGACAGCTGCTCAGTCACACTAGGCTCCCAGGACGCTGCAAGTAGCCTGCTGAGAAAGGGCGTTTCCATTCACCATTAGAAGGAAGTGTCCATCCAGAAAAGGAGGCCTTTATCCCCTGGAGGCTGTCCTTTCTGCGCCTCTCTATGGTGTGAACGGAGCTGAGGAGATCCCCCCCCTCCAAGGGAAAGGCTGGGTGAAACCATACACCCCACTGGCCTCTTAGCAGGTGGCCTCTTGGCTGTAGGACCCCAGGAGGAAGGTAAGGCCACCCTGTCCAGCCCCCGAAAAGCTGGCTGGCATTGGTATGCCTACAGAAGGCCAAGGCCAAGAGCCCATGCTCTTTCATTTCCCCTCCGATGTGATTTATTTTTGGACTAGACACACAGGCTATTTGGGGGCTGGACAGCTGCCAGGTGAAAGGACAAGTATGTTGGCCAAGTTGTGTCTATGCCCTGCTCTGAACTTGCCCTTGTCCCTTCCCCCACATGAGATGGGGGGGGTCTTATATCTGATCAACTCTTGCAGCTCCCCATGCTTTTTCAACTAGTTGGTCGCTGCCCTCTGAAACGTCACAGAGCATGCAACGGGAACTGTCTTCCCTTCTGCGTGTGAAGCAGGTGGGTTCTGAGGCATACACACTAGTCCAAACAAGGAGACCCTCTAGTCAACACGGGGCAGACCCTGAGGCTAGAAGGCATTGTGCAAACAGTGCGGAAAAGCTAGGCTCCATGACCAATAGCTCAATTCTCCCTCACAGTCCTGGTAGTTCCTGTTTCCTAGGCTTGTGGAGCACAGCGTTGAAGTGGGTGGATTTCTCACCTCTCATTCTTCCTCACTGAAGGGGAATGGAGAGCTGAAGCAGGAGTGCTCCACCTGATGGCATGCAGTGTAACCTCATCGTCTCCACTGTCACGGCTCCCATGAGTGCCATCTCTCCCCTGCCCCAGCCCCTTTCGAGGCAGCCAGCCCTTTGCTCTGTGTGGCAGCCAGGGAAGCTGAGATGTGGAAAGGCCGAACCTTACCTTCAGAAAGGTTGAGGTGCTGGCTCCAGACTGTCTGCCTCCAGGGCTGGTGCTTTTTGACCACTTTGCTCTGCTGCCTTCTCAAGTAGAACTGGTTAAGATTTTGCCACTCCTCCCCCCCCACAGAATGAAGGAACAAGACCCATTCATTCAACCTTCAATTTCATCCCCAAATTCAGGTCTTGAAGGGGAGACAGAATAGCTTTTTTGTGTGTTAACTGTCCCAGGCTGAGTCTAGGTACAGGATGGAATCTCTGCTCTCCCTTGTCCTTGGAGACATTTCCCTGTGAGTGATTCACTATGCAAACATTAGCGCAAGCTGGGTCGAGCTGCCCAGGCTGGTCTTCCAACCATCTGAGCTCAAGTGCCCAGTTTCTTTAGGAAGAGCCAGAGGTAGCACTCAACTGCTTGTCCAACACTGCCCTCTCCAGGCTCTTGTGTACCATTATACCAGGGCAATCATCTACTGGCTATCTCAAAAATGAGTTTTTAGAATCCTTTCCCAGGTCCTTCAAAAGTTACTTTGCCAGGGAACGTGTCTGTGCCGATAATAATTCTTCCCCTTTTGTATAAAAGTTGAGAATTCACATCACCCTTGCAAATCTAAGTAAGGTGTCTTTGCCCAAAATGAAAAAAAAAACCTCCAGGTTCCCCAATGTTCCAGACGTTTCCTTTGATGATTTAAATCAACTTTCTTTAATGTTAAATTAAGCATTTCCTCATTGAACAACCATTTCCCCCGTAAGTTCACTATTGATTGCTAGAACTGCAAAAACACCCCACCGCTGTGTGTTTGTGTGTGCGTGCGCGCGGTTACAACTAAGTTACTTATGGTTAGGTATATGGACATGGGTGAGAGATTATAAGATCATGAGTAGTTTATCATTAGCCATACCACTGAAGACACTGTCTGCCCTCCTCTGGTAAACAGGAACTACTGATAGTTCCTCAGGGGAAGGTGGGGATTCTTGGGCCCCTCTTCATGTAGATCAGAATGCGGTCAGGCCAAGTCTTGCGCACGTCTGATACAGGTAACAACCAACCCCTGCCGTTTCATGAATGTAATATCCGTGTCGAGGTGGAAGGAATTCATTCTGCAGCGCCCCTCCCTGTCTTCTGGCTCTTACCTTCTTTCTGCTTCCTCTTCTGCCACGGTCCTTGAGCCTCGAAGCGATCGATATAGATGCCCCTTAACCTATCAGTTTCAACGTTCAGGGGGCATTTTCAGAGTTGCTTCAGAAAACAGAGTTAAAAATTCATGAAGATTGCTGCTCACCAGGGCTGGCTATTGCTGCCTGCTAGCAGCAGGGTCATGATCCATGCACTGAGCATCTACCATCTGCTGGGCCTTTAGACACCAGATATAAAAACAGTGAGCAAAATCCAGCTTGCTACATGCTGACTTCTTTGCCGTGGCTACCGTTAAGACACTGGGCAAAGGAAGCAGGTTAATAATTACTCAAATGAGCCGCGGGAACTCAGCTCGTTGAAGGACTAGCACAGCAGGTATTTAATGAGGCGAGAATGTACAATGGACATTGACCCTGGGAGCCAGCTTTGTTCATGGCAAAGTGAGTGAAGGCAGCCGGCCCTGAGGACATGAAATCTAAACCAAGAATACTGCTTCAAGAATCTGGAAAAAGTGATGGAGAAACCTCAGGAAAGGGGCTTCTAGACAGTTAAGAGAAAGAAAGAGACTGTCTTGTTTGGTTGCTTGTTGCTGTGACAAGACCCTGCCAGAGCTTTTCATATGGGCACATGACGGCGCGTGGGGGAGGGGGGGTGTGGGGGGGTGGGGGTGGGAGGGAAGAAATTCTCACCAAACTCCTAATCACGGCTACCTCTAGAGGGCATGAGAATCAAGCCAAACTAGCTGGGTCGCAGGTGGTGGCTTTCTATCTAATCCTCCTCTCCCACTGGATTAGATTCTCAAAATGCACTCTCTCCATCCCTGCTAACATTCAAGTATCTCACCTGCAACCATGGCCAGGTGGTGGTGGTGCACACCTTTAACCCCAGTACTCGGGAGGCACAGGCAGGCAGATCTCTCTGAGTTCGAGGCCAGCCTGGTCTACAAAGCCTGTGAGTTCCAGGATAGCCAGGGCTATGTAGAGGGACCCTGTCTCAAACAAAACAAAACAGAAACAAACAAATGAAAAAACACAAATCAATCAATCAAATCACCTGCCACAAACTTCATAAGCTCTTCCTGGGGTCTGCTTTCCCTGCCCAGCCCCTTTTCCAAACCATCTTACCTCCTTCCCCAGGAAAAGTGCCGCTCCCATCCCCCATCTCTAACTCAGGGAAGACTTGAATTTACTCTGGTTAAAAATACTCTCCTAGTGACTTGAGGTAACAAAGACTGGGAAAACTTAGTTGTCAACTTGACATCCTTGGAATTAGGATGGAAACATATCTCTAGGTGTGTCTGTGAAGGTGCTTTCAGAGAGAATTCACTAAGGGCTGGGATGACCTTCCCTCAGTAGGGTACCACATCTTCCTGGCAGCCTCAGATATGAGGAGGTGGAAGGAGGAAGTGGTGTCCACTGCCACCTTCACTACTTCCTGAGAGTTCATTTAAGGCTGTTGTGCCAACCTCCACCCATAGACTCCAGCTTCTCTGGCCTCCCAATGAAGACTGACCGTCAGCAACTCTCCAGGGACTTCAGAGTTGGATTGAGATTGCTAAATCATCCAGCTTCACGGACTGGGCATCTATGGGGGTCTCTGCCTCTCCAGTGCCCCAGCACACAGATGGCCTATTGTATAAACCGAATCTAGTAAACCCCTGTTTCATCAGACACACGCACACACACACACACACACACACACACACACACACACACACGCACACGCACACTCACGTGCATGTTCATGCATTCCGTTGATTGTATTCCTTTAGATCACACTGCCCCTTCCTAATACATTCACCAATATTGACACATCCATTTGCAGTCGGCTGGGAAGACCGGCTCCTGTGTCAAGTACTTGTACTGAAGGAATTCAAAAACTGTTTTCAGGAAGGAGAGGAGAGGTGCTTACCAATACACTGGAAGTGACTTCTCACATTTCAGTGGCCAAAGAAAGTCCTGTATGTACAGAAAATGAAGTAGCACATTTCAGGGCTATTGTTTTCTTGCAAGGTAGCGAGGCCATAAATATTAGGAAAACATTAATCCTGTAATTGTTGGGTTCACAGAATAAAGTTTGCTAAGCTTGTTCAAATAATATACATATATCCCTGCTCATTTGTCTACTCCCTTCAGTGTTATAGTTATACATTTGAAGCTGTATTATATGGTATATGCAAATTTTATAGCCATTGGGAATTAAACTTTTTATAATCATGTATTCCTCTTTATCTCCATATTTGTTCCATAAAACTGTAAAAACTATTAACTTTATTATAATTTTATTAGCATTTATATTACCACTCTATAATTTCTTTTTAACACAAAGTTTAAGGACTTTTTTTTATGAACAGTGCATAAAGTTTTAGCCAGTTCTATGATTGACTTTTAATTAAAGCACTTAGTTCATTTACATTTAATGTAATAGCCAGTCTTCCTAGACTTAAGCCTAATGTCCTCTTCCTCTAGGTACTGGGAATTATACTCAGAGCCTTCAAATGCTAAGCAAGTGCTCTACCATCGAGCTACATCCCTAGCCCTTTTTATTTACTTTGAGACAAAGCCTTTCTAAATTGTCCAAGCTGGCCTCAAACTTTTGCTCCTCTTAACGCAGTCTCTGGAGTAGTTGGATCACAAGCATAATCCACCACTCCTGTCTTTAAATTTCCCTCCTATTATTTCACTATTTATTTATCTATTTATTTATTTATTTATTTATTTTCTTTGCTTGTGACAGGGTTTTCACATATGTGCCAATCCTCCTGCCTCTGCTCTCCTAGTTTTAAATTACATTTGTTGTGTGTGTGTTCTGTGCTTTTATTATTCTTTTTTGCTGTTTTTGCAGCAATTAAATATTGTATTCTTCCCTGCACTATGCTGGAAGTTGTATATCCCTTGACTGTTCTTTGCAGGTGTCTCCAGAGACGACAATGGGAAATCACAAGTTCTCAATGTCTAGTGTTAGTTTCACTTCTGTCTTTTCCCAGAGTATTGCAAGGACCTTTGACCATTTTCATTCTCATTCCATCTAACCCCTCTGCTGGTCTGTATGTGCTGCTAAGATACTTTTCCCAGCAGACATTGTTAGGTTGTATCTCTGCCCTGCATTTCCATAATCTGTTGTCTTCAACTGTTTTTGCTTTTCCACAAAGAACATCCTTTGGTTCCTGAACCTGTATTAACTTCTTTTTTTTTTTTTGATTTTTGTTGCTGTTGTTTTATTTGTTTTATTTCTTTATTTTTTTTCTGAGACAGGGTTTCACCGTGTAGCTCTGGCTGTCCTGGAACTAGCTCTGTAGATCACGCTGGCCTTGAACTCATAGAGATCCACCTGCCTCTGCTTCCCAAGTGCTGGGGTTAAGGTGTGCAGCCCCACCGCCCGGCCTGTTAGTTTCTTTTTAAACAATAGAGGCTGTTTTCCCTGAATGTGGAGTTCTAGGTTGACAGCTGGTTTCTTTTGTCACCTGAGCGGTTTAGGTTTCACTAATTTCTCCTTTTCCGGTTTCTGTTAAAGCCATGGTGGCTATTTCTAGCTTATTTTCTATTTGTGTTTGGTTTTTACCTATTTTACTGTAATGTACTTGAATGTGGCTCTCAGAATGTGTCACTGTGCCTTTAGTCACTGCTGGCAATGCCTCAGCCACTTTCTCTTTAACTCCCGCTGCTTCCCTGCTCTCTCTCACTTCTACAATCTCTTCTACAATCTCAGCCTTCACCGTTAACTCCTCCTATTTTCCCGGTAGCAGTTTTACCTCATTTGTTCCTCTGTGTTTATCCTGATGCTTTCTTCTGACCCCCGCCTCCTTCAGCTGTGTCTGGTCTGTCAGGCTCCTACGTTCTGCTACTTTGTTTTGTTGTTGGTTGTGAGACAAGGCTTCTTTATGTAGCCCTTGTTGGCATGGAACTCTCTGTGCAGACCAGGCTGACCTCCAGATCACAAAGACCCAGCCACTTCTGCCACCACACCCAACTGAAGTTTTGTAATATTATTTTTCAGTTCTAAAGTTCTATTTTGTTAGTTTGTTAAATTATCATCTTTTTATAGTTTCTAGATCTCTATTTCTTACCATGTATTTTATCTCATCCAGTAAATATAATATGAAATTCTCTATATGTATTTGTTTTGTGTTTATGTGTATGCATTGATATGGGCACATGCATGCCAGGAAGCACATATGGAGGCCAGAGGACAACTTTTGGGAGTTGTGGATCCAAGGGACTGAACTCACGTCACCAAGGCTTAGCAGTAAGTATCTTTTCCTGTTGAACCATCTCGCTAACCCAACCACAGTTATTTTCAAGTCTTTTCTGCTAACTCCAAATTACTGTAGATCTCTGGTACTTTTTCTATTATAGTTGTTTCTGCTGAATTGCTTCCATATTGTCTTATTTCCATGTGCCCTTGGTTATTTTTATATATGCTGAAATTATATGTGAAAATTGTTAGTAGAAGTAATGAGAGGCGTATTTGGATGTTATAGGATGTTATTATATTTCTCCAGAGAGTATTTACATTGCTTCTGCAAGGCACCTGGGAGCCATAGCAGTCTGGAATCACCTCATTCTAATTTGATGAATTAAGTTAATTGGATGTTGGCTGAGGCTTTGCGAAACCCCGTCTGCTTCCAATCCATCCAGTCCTAAGGTACAGTCCTGTGGGGGTCCTGGCCCAAGAGGAGAGGTTACAGGCATTCCCTCATTTGGTAGGCACTGTATTCCAGCTTTTCTCCATGGAGGCATGCTGAGCTGCTGTCTAAGTTCTCACTTCCTGAGTTGTCTTTTCCAGAGGGAGTAAATGTCCCATCTACTGAGCTTGTTGTCCTGAGTGCCGTCATCCTCCGGGCCTTTTCCTGGTGGCTCGTCAGGACCTCTCTGCCTCTGATGCTTTGGAGAAGATTTCATTTTCAGTTTTTCTGCTGTTCCTGTCACTGCCAGCCACCAGGAACACTGGGCAGATGTCTTCTGTCTGCTCTGACCGGATGGTAGGTGGTGTAAATCAAGATGCAGCCAGGTGTGTGTGCAGCTGCACCTGTGAGAGTTGTGGATGCCGGGTCCTCGGTGGGGGAGAGGGGCAAAGTGGGGGCAGGAGGGCCTTGTATCGCCAGTTGTCAGTCCAAGAAACAGAAGAGGAATCATGGGCTTTTAAAATATGCCATCCCAACAATTTTCAACACTGGTGGTAAGAAATAAACAACCAAAACAAAAGCTTCGTGGACCAGTGTGATGGATGGCCCACACCTGTAAAGCCAGCTCTTACCAAACTGAAGCAGGAGGATAGGTTCAAGGCCAGCCTAGGCTACACAGGCTCTCTCAAACCAACAACTAAGTCACAACAACAAAATAATTATTACCAAGTCAAAAGAAAAAAAAAAAACAGAAAAACACTTAGAAAGAAACCAGTCCAAGACACCAGTTTAAAAATATGAGAAACAGGCTGAGTTGCGGGGAGCAATGGGGGCAAGTAGGACTCCTTCCTATTAAATTCCAGCCTCCCAGTAGTCCGGGGTGCCTTGAGTAAACATCAGTCTGTCCATCTCTCCGCCCTCTGCAATGCAAAGCATAGTTCTAAAGTTAATTTATGTCTTTCTGCAATTTCCTTAAAATGCCAAAGGGCCAGGGGGTGGATTCCATTCATAACATCCACAGCATTTCTGAAGAATCCTCTTCGCTTGTCTCTTTCACAAACCCTCCTAATGACAGCCTACTATCTACCCCACCTCCTGAATCTGCCTCCGGAATTCCCACCCCATAATTCAGCACCCCCCTGGCTCTTTCTCCTTTATCCTTCCTCTGGCCTTCTGACCTCGTCTGCCTCCTTCAGAAGAGAGCCATCCCACCCACAGAGTAGCATCTTTTAAAGACTCCTTCCTGAGTTTCCATATTCTGCAGGAGAAATGTACCAAAATTTAGCTAGTACCATAAGCCCTGCCTCACAGGAAATGGGGGCGAGGACACCATTATAAAATATTCTAGAATGCCTGCTTTTTCCGGTCCCACAGCTGTGGCATCTGGGACGATGCCACGATTGAGACCATTTCAAAGCAGGGAGAACCCATTTCTAGTTTGGACACTAAAGTTGAGTCCTTGGTGGCGGCCATTTTCCTGTTATTTCTATTGATAAGCCAAGGTCCCCTCCCCAATCATCACACCCTCCCCCAGCCAGGCAAAAGTGGGAAGGGAGGGTGATCCAAGAGAAATCAAACTCAGATTTCCCCTGATTTGTCTAATAATAGAAAGTTGGCAAAGCATGTCACAGCATACAAAGTATTTGATAAAAATAACGTCTGTTTGGCTTGGGAGTAAAGCTGGAGGAGCCTGGAAATGTAATTTATTCCTGCCTCGTGTGTTCTCATCCTAGAGGACCAATTCTGTCTCTCTCCTTAATTAGAGATATCTCAAATGTTGCCCTTTGTGGTCACAATGGCTGCTTCCCCCAAGGACTGATGAAGGAGGCTACAGGCAAGGGAAACATAGACTAGGGGCTGGCTCTTCACTACCCCCACCCACCCACCGCCCCACCACAGGGTGGTATCAGGACCTCTCATACCAGCAAATGAGCCAGTGGGGATCTGGGAGATGCTGTTCCCAACAGGAACAGGATAGGGTGGGTGTTATCCAGTGGCTGGATGTTCCCCTTTTCCCTCTGGGTGCACCTGTACATCTTAGAGTCCTTGAAATTAGAAGGTTAGATTGTACAGCCTGTAGTCCCTTGGGGGATCCTGGATCCTTAAAGTCCACTCTCAGTGGGGCCCCTTCAACTGTGCACACTAGAATGAGGCTGAAGGATCTGGGGGAACCTCACATGACCCCGTTTGGAGTCCGTTGGTTGATAAATGGATTTAGTTATGGTGAAATAGACATAACCAAGTTTACAGTTTAACTACTTTTAAATGTACATTCATACTTAGGCAACCACCATCGTCCTCCATCTCCACAAATCTTCCATGCTGGACGACTGAAGCTCCCTACCTGCCGCCAGTACCTGCTCTGTCCGCCCACCCCCTCAGCTCCAGGCAGCCACCATTCCCCTTGATCCCCCGTGGGTAGTCAGGAAAGTGGAATCAAGTAATGTGTACCCTTCTGTGTCTGACTTGTCCCTTTTAACAGGATGTCCTCCAGGTTGACCCGCGTGGCAGCACGTACAGAATGTCCTTCCTCTTTACAGCTCAGTGATACTCCATCACATGCAACACTAGGTCTTATTTAGCCAGTCATCCAGCAACGGATGCTTGGGTTGCTTCTACCTGCTGACTGTAATGAATAAATATGATTAAGTTAACAATCACAGTAATAAATAATCATGAATAATAAGTTGTAACAAATGCACGTTTCCACCACCACCCCTACCTTTTCCCTCATTCCCTTTCCTTCCTTCTCCCTCACTTCTCCGCCAGTTGTTATTTGGGCAATCTTATGCAAACTTCTTAAACTTGGGACTCCAGCCCGGCAATTTCTGCACACGTACCTGATGGGCCTGTGAGAGGAGCTGAGCACAGCACACAGTGCACAGGGAACATCTTGTAAAGGTTGGCGCTCAGTACTACTTCTTTGTAAGTTGACCTTAGAATCTGTCTTGATTTTTAATTACATTTTTTGGGGGGGGCATTACAGCCCACAGCATATGTGTGGAGGTCAGAGGACAACTTGTGGGAGCCAGTTCTCTGCTTCCACCATGTGGGCCCCAACGATTGAACTCAGGTTATCCATCTTGGTGGCAAGTGCATTTACCCACTAGGCCACCTCACCAGCCCTGTCTTGATTTTAATACCTATAAGCTTTGAATGAAGAAACATAAGTCTTAAAGGCTTCTTATATAGGCAAAAATTCCAAAACCATGGTATCATCTACAGGTCACCTGTTTCATCCAACACACATCAAATGGGGCCCTAGCCCCTCCTCTGTGCCTGGACAGCAACCTTGCCAGTGGTGAGCATCTCTAGTTCCCTGGCTCTCCTGTCAGGCACATAGAATTTAAAGGTTGACTTACCTTGTTAAGGGTAATAGCAAATGCATTAAAGAACAGGTTAGTTCTCATGGTGACCACTAGGGGGCACCCTCAACTCAGCCATGAGTATCTGTGAGGCAACCGAGGGCTCTCAAGGGGAAGGCTGAGTGACTGGCTTGAATAATAAAGGGACCCTGAGGAGATAACCAACATTCTTCCTAAAGATTCCCAAAGTGATAGAATTTGGGAGCTCAAGTAGACCTCACCCTTGCAAGCTAGAATCAGGTTTCTCAAAGTGGGGTCCCAAGACCAACAGTATCAGCATCCAGCCACCACCAGCTTAGGACTTCCATTCTCATGCCCTGCAGTACTCTGGGATCAGTAGCTCCAGGTCCAGTGATCTCTGGTCCTGTTGTTTATTGTTTGGCATTGGTTACTGTTTTGGAGATAGGGATTCCATACATAGCTCCAATTGTTCTTGAACTTATGAGTCTTCTGCCTCAGCTTTCTAGTAGAATTTATGGGTGTGTTCCACCTTGCCCCCACCCGACCCCTGCATGCATACCATTCTGTTTATTTGGGATTGAGTACCACAAACTTGTGTCACCAATTTCAGCTAAAAGAATAATAAGAAAATTTAAAAAAAAATTCAGATCAGGGGCTGGAGAGATGGCTCAGAGGTTAAGAGCATTGCCTGCTCTTCCAAAGGTCCTGAGTTCAATCCCCAGCAACCATATGGTGGCTCACAACCATCTGTAATGGGGTCTGGTGCCCTCTTCTCACAGACAGAATATTGTATACATAATAAATAAATATTTTTTAAAAAATTCAGATCACGCTCCATAGCCCAGACTGGCCTTGAACTCACAAATATCCTCCTGTGTTGGGATTAAAGGAATGAGCCCCACTCCTGCCATCAGTTCTCCATCCCTTACGAGGGTAAAGTCTGCTCAAGGACTAGAACTACTGCTCCCTAGTCCAGGACACCTTCCTGTGTATTCACCAGTGGTAAAACCATGTTGGTGTTTGACCTGTTCACACTTCTGCCAGGAGGTAAAATGGAAGAGCCCTTGTCTTCTATGCCAGCGTCTTCTCAGAGTCCTTCATCTGAAGACACCTGAGGGTGCTGGAGTCAGTCCTTCTACATGCATCTGTGTGCAGTCTCAGGGCTCTGCCGGACCAGCAGCTGAGGGGAAACACAAAGCGTGCAGGGGGCATGGGCTCCAACGCACCGTGTAAGGCAGCTGTTGGAAAGACCAGAGGGGAACAGGGTGGTGAGCAGGTGCATAGGAAGGGTAGAACCTGCTTGAGGCTGCCAGTGGCGAGGAGGGAATAGAGATAGTACTAAGGATGCTGGGAAGTAAGGGACCAATCTCTTGAGCATGTAGACAGGCTACAGAGAAGGCCCCAGAGAGTGTTTGCTACCAGTGAGAGGAATAAATGTGTTGCAGAAGGCACACTTCAGCCGAGCCTAGCGCCCAACGGCAAGGCTGCCTGACAGGCTGCTCTGACTCACGTCAGTTGTGGGATCTGCCACAGGCAAGTGTGACCACAAATCTTGCACTTGAATGGGCCATAATTTGCCTGTAGGCTCATCTGCATGCCGTCTAATCTAGTGCTCCCTCCTGCTCGCTCGTGTGGCTTATGTCACTGTTCCCGGGACCAGTGGCTCCTCTGACAGAATGCTGTCCCCTAGGCAGCTGCAGCAGTGTGGCACCTGGGAAAGAGGAGCCCATCTGTTGGCAGGATGGTGCTGCACAGGATGCATGCCCACCACAGTGGCTCCTGGATGACTCAGAGATACAGCGGCCACCAGTGCTTTACATTTTCCAGACTCACTCAGAACCTATCAATCCTCAGCTGGGGGGGGGGGAACCTGGGGGGAGGGGCAGTTGTGGGGGGAGGGGCCTCCAGCTGGCCTCTTTCACCTGGGATTCTTCCCTAAACTGGAAGAGTTCTACAAAGTAGGAATGCACTTTCTATTGCTGTGGCCTCTCTCTCTCTCTCTCTCTCTCTCTCTCTCTCTCTCTCTCTCTCTCTCTCTCTCTCCCTCTCTCCTTCCCTTCCTTCCTTCCTTTAATTTATTTATTTATTTTACACCCCAACTGCCGTTTCCCTTCCTCCACTTCTCCCATTCCTTCCCCACCTCCCCTCTGCCCCAAGCTCACTCCTCCTCTGTTTCTTCTCAGAAAGAAGCAGACCTCCCATGGATGTCAACAAAGCCTGGCATATCTAGTTGGGGTAGGACTAAGCTCCCCCCCTCATATTAAGGCTGAACAAGGCAATCCAGTATGAGGAATAGGTTCCCAAAAGCCAACCAAAGCATTAGGGACAGCCCCTCCTCCCACTGCTAGGAGTCCCACAAGTGGACCAAGCTACTCAACTGTCACATGTGTGGAGGGTCTAGGTCGGTCCCATGCAGATTCCCTAGCTGTCGGTCCAGAGTCTATGAGCTCCTGTGAGCCCAGGTGAGTTGTTTCTGTGGGTTCCTTTGTGATGACCTTCACACACACACACACACACACACACACACACACACACACACACTCATACAATCCTTCCTTCCTCCCTCTCTTCAGCAGGATTTCCCAAGCCTAGTGCTTGACTGCGGATCTCTGCTTCTGCTCCCATCAGTTACTGGATGAAGGCTCTCTGATGACAATTAAGGTAGTCACCAATCTGTCTGCAGGAGATGGCCAGTTCAGGCACCCTCTCCACTTTTGTTAGGAGTCTTAGTTGTAGATTCATGGGATTTTCCCTTGCACCAGGTTTCTATCTGACCCCCAAATGCCCCAATATCAAGACTCTCCTCCTCCATCTACTCCCTAAACTGATCTCTCATGTTCCTACCCCCACGCACCTCCAATCTACTCAGAAGATCTCTTCTATTTCCCCTTCCCAGGTAAATCCATTCATCTCCATTTGTGCCCTCCTTGTTACCTAGGTTCTATGGGTCTGTAGATTATAGCATGGTTATTCTTTACAGCTAATATTCACTTATGAGTCAGAACATACTGCTGTGGGAGCACATTCTGCTCCTTCAGCCCACTTGGGCGTGGTCTCTTATACTGTAAAAAGCAGCAGTAACTGTGTGCCCTCTCTCTTGCTTCCGGCTGCTAGACTCTGTTCCTGTTCACTCAGAGGACTGTTGTCTAGGACAGTGATCTGTAAGTTCTCCCCTTAAATAAATAACCCATATTTATTATCCATAATTCTGAGCTGGTGTGGGATTGTTTTGTGACTTATGTCATCAACATACCATGTTTGTCTTTCTGGGTCTGGATTACCTTACTTGGGATAATTTATTTTTTTTCAACTTTTATCCATTTGCCTTCAAATTTCCTGATGTCAATGTTTTTTTTTTAAATATTTTTATGGTTTATTTAACTTTATGTGCATTGGTGTGAAGGTGTCAGATCCCCTGCCACTGGATCTTTAGACAGTTGTGAACTGCCATGTGGGTGCTGGGAATTGAACCCAATTCCTCTGGAAGAGAAGTAAATGCTCTTAACCACTGAGCCATCTCTCCAGCCCCCGATGTCAATGTTTTTAACAGCTAAATAATACTCTATTGTGTAAATTTTTATTCATTCTTTGGTTGAGGGGCATCTTCTAGGTTGTTTCTAGGTTATCTATTTCAAATAACGCTGCTATGAACATAGTTGAGCAAGAGTCCTTGTGGTATGATTGAACATCCTTTGGGTATATGCCTAAGAGTTGTTGATATAGCTGGGTCTTGAGGTATATTAAGTCCCAGTTTTCTGAAAAACTGCCATATTGATTTCCAAAATCTGTACAAGTTTGTACCCAACAGCAGTGAGGAATGCCCTCCTTATTCCATATCCTCTTCAGCATGGGACCTCATGAAACTGAGAAGCTTCTGTAAGGCAAAGGACACTGTCAATAGGACAAAACAGGAGTCTACAAAATGGGAAAAGATCTTCGTCAACCCCACATCTGACAGAGGGCTTATCTCTAAAATATAGAAAGAAATCAAGAAACTTGACATCAAAAAACCCAAATAATCCAAATAAAAATGGATCTAAACAGAGAATTCTCAACAAAAGAATCTGAAATGACCGGGATTCACTTAAAGAAATGGTCAACATCCTTAGCCATCAGGGAAATGCAAATCAAAAAGACTCTGAGATGGAAATCTTACACCAGTCAGAATGACTAAGATCAAAACCACTAATAGAAGCTGTGGGCCTTTCTTAGCTGCTGGGCCACTGTGAAATATTTTGTTTTGTGGGAGTGTTTGTGTGTTTGTGCATGTTGGGTATACATGTATATATTCACATGTGAGTGAGTATGTATGTGTATAGAGGTCAGGCTGGAGATTGATATCCAGGGTCTTCCTTAATCCCTTTCCTCTTTATTATTGATCCTGGAACTCATTGGTTCAGCTAGGTAGTTTACAGTGAGTGCTCTATCCGCCGAGCCGTCTTCTCTGCCCTATACAAGGAGGGTTCCCTCTAGGTTTCTGTGCTAGGTGTCTGAGCTGTCCTGGTGATGATGAGAGCCCAACGAGACACCAAAATCAAAAGCTGAGCTGGGTGTTTTTCTGAATGAAATGATTTCGGCAGCAGGAGAACCCAGTTATCTGTGTGCCAGATTTCTCTGAAATACAGCATACTTGGGGCTATGCATTCTGGATCAGTAAGCATGGGGCAAGACCCAAACCCCTGTCCTAGGGCACTTCAGTTTACAATAGGGCATAGCCTCGGAATCCCATTGGAAATGGAAGATCATTGGTCAAAAATGTGGTTTTACGCCACAGCTTGGCAACACATTACAGGGAGTGGTGTTTGTTTACCTCAGGTGCCTGGCTTAGAGCCATGGCTCACTTCCGCTGTCCAGCCTCACAAGAATAACACATTGTAAGCACCTGGGAGGCAGAGGCAAGCGGATCTCTGTGAGTTTGAGGTCAGCCTGGTCTACAGAGCTAGTCCTAGGACAACCAGGTCTACGCAGAGGGACCCTGTCTTGGAAAGAACACCACAACATAAAACAAAACAAAACATAAACACAAGCAACAACAACAAAAGTAACACATTGCATCTTACTACCCAGGAAAAGATTATAATTTGAAGTTCAGTTTCTTGGTTGCATCTTGCTTTCACTCCATCCCACAGAGTCTGGGACCATCAGTATTGTTAGCCAGGTCTATAGACTAATTTCACAGTGTGATCTCTTAGCCTGCTGGTATTCGAGCATCCATGGTAGTTGTTAAAAAGATTCAGGGTCCTTGTCCTCACCCAGGCCCACCAAACAAGCAGCTCTAGAGGGTGGGCAGCCTTATTTTCTCTTCTCTCTCTCTCTCTCTTTCTCTTTTGACAATGGTTTCTATCCCAGAATAGCTTCGAATTTGCTATGTAGCTGAGGATGATGACCTTGAAATTCTGGTCCTATCCCACTTCTGCTCTAGCCTTCCAAGTGCTGGGATTATAGGTGTGGCAATCATGCCCAGAACTTCCCGCATGCTTCTCTCACCCCCACAGCAGCCAGAGAGCAAACAAACAGCCATAGACAGATAGCCATAGACATGCTTTTAACATTGCCTCATAACATTGCAAAACTTGCAATAGAAAACAGAAATGGAGAAAAGGAATAGAAACAAAGAGGGAACTGAAGGATGTGAAACCAAGACGCGTGCTGCCCACTGAGCTCCACCCTGCAGCCCCAGCAGCTTCATTTTTAACAGGTAACCTTCAGCAGACATGCAGTGTGGGAACTGTTACATATCTGATCCTGACGCACCGTGACGCACGGAGAGGCGTGAAGCTCAGATTTCTCCCTCCTAGATCCTCGATCTTTTTTCCAGACTCAACCAGTTTTCAGGAGCGAAGCTAAGTGCCAGCCAACATCAGACAAAGAAGCAAAGAAGGTAGAAAAGGTGATGTCATTTGAGGCCATCTTGAGTCAGAGGCCAAGAAACTGTGATGGAAAAACACAGGGTTCCTCACCTGGGTGCTCAGCCAGCCTGGAGGCCGAGCTAAGTGTGAAAAGACAAGCAAAGTTCTTCGTAAAGAGGCTGGCTGGAGTCAGAGACCTCTTCCTGGCCTTGACGCAGCCCCAGCCTCTATTCCTCAGCCAGCTTGGCTTCACACTCCCATTGGCAGTCTGGAGCAGTTGCCTGTGGGTGCAGGAAGCTGCAGTCCCTGAGGACCCTGGCTTTCGCCTACTGGTTCTGACTGCTGAGGGAGCAGAGGGTTACATTCCTAATGTCTGTGAGGTGGCTCAGTGTGGCTTTGCTTCCAGCCCTACGGGACCTTCCACGTGGGGCAAAAGAGCAATGCCCTTCTCTAGGGACTCAGCCTGTGGGACAATGCCACTCTGTTCCTGCAGTTGCCGGCACCCAGGCAGTTAACCCAGAAACCTTCCTTGTGCCCTTCAGGGCAGGCAGATTTTAGAACACTCTCTTCAACTTTGTCCCAGCACATTACAGGCTAAGGAGACACAGCTGCTTCCTCGCTGTTTTTCCATGACTTTCCTGTGACCGTGAGGTCCTCCTCTGCAGCTAATGATCCCTGGGACAATTTGTAGTGCTTCAGAATTCCCCCAGGGACTCCTGACACAAGAGAAATCTGTGTCCACTTAAGAAGATGGGCTAGGGATTTGTGCTGTGTCTTTCTCTCACCCCCTGTGGAGCCAGAGAGCAAACAGCCAATGTGAAATCTACCTACTTTTCACATTGTTCGGTAACAGTTAAGAAAATGAAGCTAGCTAACAGAAATGTAGACCATCTCAGGAAAAGGAATAGAAGCAAAGGGGGAAATGAAGGAAGCGAAACCAACAAACCCAGCAGATTTATGCACAAAATCCCTAGTATGTCTACAAAGACAGCACACAAATTTGGTTCTGAGATTTTTTTTTATTTCAAGAAAAGAAGCACTCAGTCTTAAAGACAACCTGGATGATGCTCAGTTTATTAACCTTTTCCTTTATTAATAAAGGGTCAGCTTTACTGAGCTTCCACCAAAGGCCAGACACTGCCCTAGGCTGATGGAGATAGCCAAGAGGATGTCAAGTTTCTGTCTTTGTAGAGGAGACTGTCTGGGGGGGGGGCAGATGTGAGTGGGCTTTGGGTGGGGTAGGTATGGGTGTGGGGTGGGGTACAAGGCATAGGGTGTGCGCGAAGATAGGAATGGAAATGATATACAAGCAATGAAATCCATAGCAACGCTCTATGTGAGATGAGAAGTGCTAACTAAAACAGCAAGATTAAACAGCTCTCCCTGGCATAGAACACAGCCCTGAGCATTTTAAATAGCGTCACGGGGGGAAGTCTCCTCAGGGAGTGACGACATTTGAACACCAAGCTGCAGGGTGAGGAAGTGAGACACCGGATGTGTGGGAGATAAGTGGTTCAGTATGGGGGACAAAGCCCTACAGCATGCCAGGAGCTATATCTGGAACTTCCACAGGGTCAGAGTGGCCCCAGCTGAGGGAAGTGGGCTGGGAGGAAGGGGCAAAGAAGCCTGGGTGCCCCCTGGAGTTGTGCACCGTACAGCACGGGTGGTGGTGAGGTCAGTCAAGCAATGGCCTGCAGCAAGCGATAGCATTGCTGAGGCCGCCAGGTGATGTGCACCTGTAGAGTCCAGCACTTGGGAGGCAAGGCAGGAAGATCAAGAGTTTAAGGCCATCTTTGGGTACACAGGGAATTAAAGGAAAGACGGGCTGGTAGGGGGATGTGGGTAGGGGCGTTAGTTTGTCCAGACTGCCAGAATAAAATAGAACAAACTGGGTGGCTTCTGCAGCAGCGATAGCCTCACAGTCTAGAGGCTGGGAGGTCCAAATGGACATGTTTGCGGGTTTGGCTTTTTCCAGAAGCCTCTCTCAGGTTTGTTGTTGTTTCTCTGGTGTTGCTGGAGGAGGAACCTGGAACTGTGGGTATGCTAGGCAAGCGCCCCACCCTTGAGTTACACCCCAACCCCTTTTTTTTCCTTACATTTATTGACATGTGTGTGTGTTCTTGTCCATGTGTTTATGAAGGTCAGAGGACAACTTGGTTCTCTCCTTCCACCGTGTGGGGACCAGGAATCATCAGGCTTGGCATCAAGTGCCTTTACTCCCTGAGCCAGCTCCCAACCCTGCCCTTGATTTTCAACGACAGCTTTCTTGTTATGTCCTTACACGGTCTTTCTCCATGTGTATATCCCTATGTCATCTCTGTGTCCCATCAGGTAGCTTTAGGGGTCACCCTGATGGCCTCTAAGGTCACATTCAGTCACAGTCAGAGGTACTACAGATTAGAATTTCAGTGCCTTAACTTCGGTTCAGATTAAGGAAATGGCTCAGTGGATAAAGAATTTGCTGTACTGTGTAAAGACTGGTGTTCAGATCCCAGGCCCCACATAAATGCCAGGAAGGTATACTGGCCAGCCTGCCATCCCAGAGCAAAATGCTCTTAAGGTCTGCTAACAGCCATCAATAACCCATCCCTTTTTGTGTCCAAACAGTACTCCACTGTGCTTGGTTCATCTGCTTATGACCCAATGGACCTTCACGTTGTTTTCATTTCTAGCTACCGTGAATGCTTGCAAACAAGTTACTGTGTGAGTCTGTGTGTCTTGTTCTCTTGGGTGCAGTTAGGAGTGTGGCATTGGGTCATAGGGTACTTTGACACTTTCAGGAAGAGCCAAACTACTTTTTAAACAGCTCCGAGCACTCTGATCTCCTCTCGTGACCAGCAGGCTTTACTACATATTCCAGCTAGTGAATGGGAAGTGGAAATCTTATTGTGGTTTTGGTTCGCATTTTCCCAGTGAGTGAGGATCTTGAACATTTCTCATTTTTCTTGATGGTCACTTGTATATCTACTTTGGAGGAAATAACTATTTAAATTACTTGCTTATTTCTCTCAATTGGCCTCGCATACTTTAGATGGAAGTTCTTAGCTGATATTGGAAGTCGCAATATCATTTCTTCCTATCCTGTGACTTGTCTTTTCTTTCTCCATGGTGTCCTTTGAAGCATAGATCTTTTAATTTTGAAGACCTGTCTTGTACATTTGAGAGTCTTCCACATCTCTGCAAAAAGCACAGAAGTTCACAGTACTCTTTAACTAGGGATCTTGTTAAGGAAGAATTGAAATACCCAATTGGGACGAGCCCAAGACTGCTCACTATTTGGAGGTCTAGACATGGGGAGGTGGCAGCAAATGGGGCTAGGAGCGCTCCACACTCTTTTCCTCTGTTCTGTTTTGGGATGCTCATTCTTTTCCTGTTTGTTTTTCAGGAAGCATTTTCACGACCCTCTGTTTGCAAGCTCCAGGGTCCTCGTCCATCCTAGTATGGAAGACTGACCTGTTGAGTCAGACCCCTGGGAAGCAGATGCCAAGAAGGCAATAGAAGTACCATTGGCTATGACTTCTGGGAAAGATGAAGAGGTCAAGAGGCGGGAGTGAATTAAGGAGAACCTTCAGACCTCGTGGAAGAGAGAAGGGAAGAGGATTGTAGGATGAGTCAGGTTGTGATGTGGTTCTGAGAACCTATTGGCATTTTCAGCAGGGGTTTGCCCCAGAAGAGGTCCATAATGACTAGAGAATAACCTGGTTTTGTAATTTCTAACATTACCAGTCTTTGGCTGGGAGATGTTTGGGGAATGAATGGTCTCAGCATGAGCACTCAGGTTGAGTATGAAGAGGCCGAAGACTGTAGTTCGGTAGATTGTAGTTCTCACAGCACATTGTCTCTTGAAGGGACACTGAGTGGTGGATCCCCATGCTTCAGCAATCCAACTTCATGCTCACACCTGCACTCCTTGACACATCTTCAGCTCCTCTGTAGCTCTGTTGGGTTCTGTTGCTGGGGTGAACATTAGAAAGAAGTCAGAACTTATTATAAGCTGGGGAGATAGCCCAACCAGTGAAATGCTTGGCTTACGAACAGAGAGCCCCAACTGGATCCCTAGCACCACATAGGAAATGGTGGTCAGGAATTCAGTGAGAGATCCTCCATGAGAAACAGTACCCGAGGTGTATTTCTGGTCTTCCCATGTTTATACACACCACACACACACACACACACACACACACACACACACACACACACACACACAGACAGAGTGAGGACCAATTATGTCCATTAGGGCATCAATAGACATTAATCACTTCTTATCATCTCCCTCCTCTCTATCCACTTACAATTCCTTTCACCTTCAGTTATCACTTCTGCAGATCTTTGCCGCTTGCCTGGTGATGACGGAGCCTCACCTTTCTCAACTAGGGTTGCTATAGCTGTTGAGAACCGGCAATCCAAAGTCCCATGGTGCTTGCATAGGACTAATGGCCAGTGGGACCACTCTTGATTCTACTCCTGGTTCTCTGGTAGTGTGTTCATCTATTTGGGATTCAGTGGCATACTGAGAGACCTTTGAGTTGATGCCTGTAATGCATGACATCCATCCTTCAGCTGTGCCTATAGAAGCCGTCGAGGCTCACTGATATGAATGCTTTTGTGTGATGAGTCTGATGGATCATACGCCAGCAGCCTGTGAAGGTTATGGTGGTTTGAATAAGAATGACCCCCATGGGTCATATATTTGAATGCTTAGTCACCAGGGGGTAGCGCTATTTGAAAAGATTAGCAAGATTAGTAGGTATGGCCTTACTGAAGTAGGTATGGCCTTGTTGGGGGAAGTGTGTGATTAGGGCAGGCTTTGGGATCTCAACAGCCCATGCCAGGCCTAGCCACTCTCTCTCTGCCTATAGATCAGCATGTATCTCTCAGCTACTGCTCCAGCATCTGCCTGCATGCTGCCATGCTCCCTGCCATGATGGCAGTGGACTTAGCCTCTGACATTGTAATCAAGTCCCCGGTTAAATTATTTCTTTCATAAGAGTTGCCTTGGTCATGACGTTTCTTCATAGCAACAGAATAGTGACTAGGACAAAGTGTGTGTACGTAAGATACACATGGGCGCGGCTGTGAACTAGCTGCTCCCTAAGCTTCTGGATAACGGTGCTGGCGAGGAAAGGCAGGCCCCACACTCTGAAAAACTATTAGCTTTCTCCACACGAATGAAGTGATGACCTTTGTCTTAGTTAGGGTTACTATTGCTGTGATGAAACCC